>CM041812.1:26671489-27231489 GCA_023376895.1 Aspiorhynchus laticeps
TGACCACTGTTGTGACCGTACTGTTAACATTTGAATGAGCACATCTTATTAGAGAAATGCATATTTTAAATCAGAGGAGAAAATAAGAAAATATATTTTGTGTAAAGAAAGCCAAGCCTGTTTTAACGTAAAAAATTAAATAAAAATTGCATTGTCATAGTTATTTTCAGGATTATGCACATTTCCCTCAAAACTGCATTACTAAAGTGCAATATTGTCTTTGGTTTAATGTAAAAAAATACTACATATTAATTGTATTATTACTATAATTATTTTATGTACATTTTATGACACACACACACACACACACACACACACACACACACACACATATATATATATATATATATATATATATATATATATATATATATGTGTGTATATATATATGTCTTTAGTGTGACTTGTGCTTGTGTGTGTGTGTGTGTTTGTGTGTGTGTGTGTGTTCACCAGAGAGAAATTTAAGTTGTCAGTGTTGTTGCCAGGCAGTCTGGGACAATCAGAAGTCAATGACACCGTGTTATCAACGTCTCAGTGTTATTGATTGGCTCTTCCCTGCGGGTTACTGTTGCAGTCGACACTATCAAAGCACCTTTGTCAATCTGAGGCTCATCTGTGAATCAGGCTGCTGCTGAACGCTGATAATCCTGCTGGTCCTTACACTGCGTTAACATATGGCCCTGCTCTCTCATATTTCACATTCAGCCTGTACTAAGAGCAGCTTTCAGTGTGTTTGTCAGTTCAGTGTTTAACAAAACAATTCCTCCTCATCCATAGCACAAGATGTTGAGGGCAATATAAGCACAAAGGTATATGCACACTTTGAAAATCCTCTGGAAAAGCATATCATTTGAGTATACTTGAGTAATTGATTTCAGTTTATTATGATTTGGACATACTAAATCTATTTTCACACACTATTCTGAACAGATTATGTGAGTTGTAATGTAGAGTTGGAGCTCCGCTGTGAGGATGAGGTGGGCGGAGATATGCCTATAATGACATATTGGGAGGGCAGAAATTTCAATCAAAGATTGATTGAAATCAACCGATTGTGATTGCATTGTCAATATGATTGTGTGTGTGTGTGTGTTTCTTAAAGACGTATTCAAATGACTCATGTCAGCATTGACCTATGAACGAAAGGAGTGAAGCATCAGGCTAATTAGTACATGAATAGATGCATAAATACAACATAATAGAATAAATATCATTTTAAAAATACAAACAATTACCAAACACACATACATGTAGAAAATTTAGCTAATTATGAATTGATAATAGAATAATATAATGATAATGTAATATAAATATGAGCAATTAACTAATAATTTATTTTAGTACATTCAATATGTAATTTATTAAAATGTTTTGTGTGTGTGTATATACAGTGTATATATGTATAAATATATGTGTATAAATTAATTGAATGTTTGACTAAGCTGTATTAATTTATTTATTATATTATTATGAATTATAATTATTATTCATATATTATTATTACTTATATATATTAAATTAATAAAGTTTAAATAAGAAAATGTGATTCATATTATTAATTAGTTTATTATTATTATTAAAGTTTAACTAAGATTAATATATATCATTGTAATGGATTACTAAGCAATTGATTGCTGTAATTCAATTACTTTTCCCTTGAAAAAGTAAAGTAAGGATTACTTTTAATTATTCTGTAATTTAGTTAGTTACTTGTGATGTAATTGCAGTAAAAACTGTGTGGACTATTGAACAATTATATATAAAACAATAGTGGATTTAACATAAAAATTGAATATCTAATGTTAAAATGCATGTTCTAATGTAACCTTCTTCCTTTAAGTTTGTATCTGTGTGTGTGTGTGTGTTTAATTCTCATAAGTTTTCTTGTTGAATGAGTAGTATGTATATTGTAAAGCCTAGCAGTCTGGTTGCTGCTGTCTGCAGTGGTTTTCATGTGGAGGTCGAAGCGGCTCTTGATGCCCATGTTGATGGTGTGCTGGAGCTCCGGCGTGACTCATGAAAGGCCTGAAGTTGTGTAGTTGAGCGAATGTACCAACACCAACTCTCAATGCTCTGTAAGTTAATGCATTAACATTTTGTTATGACTAGCTCTGGCAATCCGGGCATCATTAGCGATACCCATGCCTGAAGGCAAGGTTACACTAAATCGCTTTCCTCCCACTTTATCAGTAGTGTTCATGACAGCCATATTAGTAAATATGCAAAGCTTTCTTCACAGAGGAGCCACGAGAACATATGAAGGTCATCGCTGGTCTACTGACACACTGCTCTGTTTCACTGCAGTGCCCAGACACACGAATACAGCTGGATGAGCACAGGGCTAATTTTATATCACAAGAACTGTGCATCTTTAATATATAATCACTTATTGAAATTTTTATAAAAAACACTTCATTTAATTTGAATTTCCTTTTAATGCAAACCTGATTGAGGCAAAACACGATATGATTATTTATGACTAAAATTGAAAACAAAATACTCAAAACAATAATGCATGTAAAAATGATTGAGTGGCATTCAGAGTTATTGTAAAGTAGCCAATATATGTAGACCTGTGATTGCACATTAGACTTTCTGGTAATATTTTACAATAAGATTCAGTTTGTTAACATGAGTTAATAATCACCAACATTTTTTACAAAAAATTTTAAACTTTAATAAATATACTATAGTGTACTTTTACTTCGTTTATAATTTGAAATGGTAGAAACTTTTATGTAGAAATTAACATTAATTTAATGTATAGAATTGTAGATTTATTAATGATATATTACATAATATATCTTTAATATAGATTTATTATATAATATATCTCTTTGTATTTAACATTCAATTGTGCAAATTTTATATTTATTTCATAAAAAAAGAAGCCAAATAATAAAAAATATTATTTCGTAAAGGCATAGTAAAAAAATATATATATATATATATTTAATGCAGTTGGTATCATGAATTACTAATGAGCAATGCTTTTACTGCATTTATTAATAATTTTTTTCTCTTCTTGCCAAATTGCAGTGTTACAGAATTGCAGAATTACATGATGCACATGAACTAAATCTCTCCCATTAAAATTAATGAAGCTGACAGCCGTCTGAGGCAGTTAGCAGAGTACGATTTCTATTTGGTGTCAATTTTTTTGTGATATAAACCACAAAGCAGATTCTCTCCCGCTTGACACATTTCTACCTTTGCGCAGTTCGACATACGACGCAGACCTGTGCTGAGGTGATTTGTTGGTGCACGAAGGCTCGTTTTCAGCATGTTGGCGAAGAGTCTCACCTTTTCTTGTAGCTAAGAGACAGTGAGTTTCAGTAACTGCTCATTATAGACTGCTCATTACTAGCAACCGAGGCTGCCAAACATCTAGAAAGTCTAATGAGATATCTTTTTTTTCCTTGCAATTTGCATCTAGACTTCACTTTCATTCTGTTAATTTGTCTTGACTTTACTCTTCTGTGATCTTTTGATTCGGTATGGAAATTTCCTGTGTGCAGTTCGCAAAAGAATCACGGTGATGTTTGTTTCGTGAGAATTTCCAACACATGTCATTAATGCACAAGCACACAGTTGCATTAGTCTGTAGCCTTTACGACAAACATTAATATTTCACAGAACAGGTGTCAATATTATGCCCCGTCTTCGGTTTCCAACACGTCGACGTTCTTGGCTGCGGTTCGAGCCCCATGGAAGCACCGGGAACAGATGCCCGTCAGCAGTCTCGCTCTTCCCCAGCAGCTGGCTCTGGGATCCTGCGTCCGCTCACCAACTGTGCGTGGCCCTGCTGCTCTCGCGCACACATAATCTCGGCTGACAGTGATAAACACGCACGCTTGACTGATAAACACGGGGAAAGAGCAGTGTGGGATACCTCTCTGAAGGTCAGTCAGTCAGGCGTGAGTTCTAGTTCTTCTTAATTGCCTATACTAGTTCTTCGCTGAGGGATAGATGTCTCCAGATCTTTTATTTCATCAATTCATGTCTCGGATGGGAGGTGTTTTGACGTCTTTTCAAAGCGAGCGGTGTGCTCCAGGGCTCAGTGTCGGGCCCGTTGCAGCTTTATTGCATGACGGTTTCAGCCCCAGTCATGCTCTCCTTTTAATTACACTACCATTCAAAAGATTAGAATCATTAAGAAGGCTCCTCTGCTCACCAAGGCTGTATTTATTTGATCAAGAATTGTGAAATATTATCATTTAAAATAGTTGTTTTGTTTAGTTTTGTTTTGTATTTGAATATATTTAATAATAAAATTTTATTTATTCTTGTGATGCAAAGCTGAATTTTCAGCATCATTACTCCAGTCTTCAGTGTCACGTGATTCTTTAGAAATCATTCTAATATGTATTTTTGATTAAATAAATGCAGCCTTGGTGAGACATCTTTCAAAAACAGGACAAAAATCTTGATGATTCCAATCCTTTGACTGTTATTGTGTTTCAGATTAGCATCAATATTGTGTTTGATGACACCACATTAGGCGATTTGAGTGCCTATTAAAGTGACGCATACGGACAGTCGACCGGGAGCGCGCACCTCTTTGATCAATTCAAGAGCGGCACATTATTTGTTTATCTTCGTCTCATTACTCACCGTATGCAAATGAAGAGCGTGGAAGATACATAAAAATATATTTAATGATCGTGTAGAGTCTCTCTATGACAGTGCAGTTAATCTTAATGACCTAATGACTGCATTACCATTTTGTTTCTGCCAGGCTGAGCTTGATTTGTGTTTGCTCTCGATTGCTGGGTGGATATGAGCTCATCTCAGTGAAACATCAGAATCCCTGAAGAACCCAGGTGGGTTCATGTGGTACTAAATATCATGCCTCTTAGCCCATAAATCTTCACGTATTGGACAGAGGTGGGAAAGTGAATTTACATGCTGATCTGGATCGCTTTTCTTTGGGCCCAGACTGTTTCGTTGGATGTTCTAGGATGTAGATATCAGAAATATGCAATAGTAAGGCATCTAAATGTTTCTGGTTCAACTTAATAACTTACATTTGATTAAAAAGAATCAATCATAAGGGTCATTTCTTCATGAGTTAGACTGTTGTCATGCTTTGTATGTTTGTTGTTGTGTACAACCAATAAAGCAAATGCATAGAAAAAATATTTATTTTTATTGAAACATAAAACCTAACTAGTCTAGTCCAACTCCTGAATGAATTACTCCTATGAACGTGTTCTTTTTGTGAATCAAACTATACAGTGCTTTTCTGAATAAATGAGCCGAGTCTTTTTAGTGAATCGGACACATAAGGTATAAACAGTTAGTTTGACTCTCGAGGTTTACGTAGCAACCAGTGTAGAATAATTCCAGTTTGAATGACTCTTTATGAGGTGGCCCTTTTTAGTGAATCAACACAAAGCACAACCTGTGAAGCCTGACTCCTAATGATTAATATGAAATGATTCTTTTTAGTTACTTTGTGCCATTGTAGTCCGACTCCCAAATGAATGACTCTCACGAACTGGTTCTTTGTAGTGAACCAAACACATACAGCTTAAAATTAATTGTGAGACTTAAATAATTATACTGTAATTACTGACTGATTGTTTGTATGACAACAACACTGTATTTAAAGAAGCACATCGTGTGTTTTGTCAGTAGTATTTTATAAAAATAAATGAATTAAACATGTTTGTTATTCTTATGGGGATTGAATTTATGCTGCCTTTAAAAAGACTGAAAAATCATTAAGTCTGTGTAAACAAACCTTTTGCTTGACTGTTTTTATTTTTTTATTTTTTTAACACAATTATCCCATCATTTAGCAATTAAATTGCATTCCTTATATCCACATATTTGTTCCTTACAAGTGCTAATGGAATCATTAACGGAACCAGAATCGTTAATAAGAATCCGAGAACTGTTAAATTCCTTCTGATTGCCAAACATCCCAGCCTTTCTTAAAAACTGGAACCGATTTTGTTTGAGAAACAGTTATTGATTCCAAACCCTAATCAGAAAGCATAAGAATTAGAATGGGGAGTGTCTTTCATCAAACATCTTGCCTTATGCACACACATTTGGGTAAATTCACATTTTCTGCTCTCCAAAACATTTGATAAATCTTAAGACGGAGCCTCGGTGCCAGGGTTTGTTTGCCCACGTCTCCAGCTCCTCGCGGCAAATGAGATCATTTGTCTTGTTGAGATGGCTCCGCGTACACCCTTGTGGAAAATTAATTAACGCACTTTGTCTCCTTTTCTTTTCTGTGTTTGGTGTCGCTCCCCTCCCTCCCACTTAGACGTGGAGTCCATTGATTCATTTCTGGGCTCTTGTCTCGGCTGACAGCTCGTGTCAGTGGCTCACAAAATCAGTGTATTCCAGAGTGTTTTCGGCGGTGTCGAGGGCATGTTAAAACGGCCGCGGTGTCACGCTTCCATAGGCACTGCGGCACCGCTGCGCCCCCCCCCTCCTTTAGCAGACTCGGATCTGCAATGGGAAATAAATGTGGCTCTCTGATGTGAACATGCATTAGACGTGCCATGATGGACTGCGCTGGCGGTGTGAGTAAAGTCTCTTTATGACCGTACGGTGTGCCGGAGGGTGATGACGACTCGGCTATACCGTTATGTTTCTCGCAGTAGTGATGACTTTGGGGCGCTGGTTTGTATTCCAGGGAGCGCTGAGGTCTAGGTTTAATTGTGTGTGGTTGCATATTATAACCACAGGCTCAGATCAGTCATGATTAAAGTCAACACAACATCACGACTGACCCCATTAACTTTCTTAATCAGAGTTGGATGTGGGATATTGCTGTACCTCTTCATATACTGTATAGGATTTCCAACCATAACACAAGGAAATGCAATGCAATGACATGCACGCTTTTTTTAGCAAGCAATAAATGATGCAATGCTAGCATTAGATTGCAGTTGTGTTTTACTGTATTGTACTTGCCTGCCTCTACATTATAACAAAACCTGTTTAGCAAACATATGCAATCTATAAATGTTTTTTTTATATAATATATATATATATATATATATATATATATATATATTTAGGTTAATGAACAAGCATTCACATTTTTATTACCGTATTTTAAAAAATATAAATAAATAAATAAACAATTGACCCGCACTATAAAAATAATACACAGATTTTTGATACAGTATAACACATTCTTAAACATCCTGTTTCTTTTAACAGTACGTCACAATATAATAACAAAATGGGTTTGCAAACATTATTTCATGTTGACCTGAAAGCATATTGGTTTTTGCTTGAAACTGCTTCTGTAATCACTCGTAGAATATCAGGAGATATATTAATGATGATAACAGTTGGCTGAGACTGTGAAGGTGACTCAAAAAACTCATTCCTGTAGTACAATCTCCCACTTTGGTTAGCAGTCGGTGTGTTGTAGCTAAATATAGAAGTCAGTGACCCTGACCGGTGCATTCAGACGTAACAGACGAGCCTGTTTAATCAGTCCACCTGTGCAGGTCTGTCTGTCTGGAGAATCAAACCCATAAATAGAGCCCGGGACTTTCTCTAGGTGCGACAGGAAGTGTTGGCTAGCAGCAAGCGACTGCTGATGGCTAAGTGGCTGTCAGAACGGTGACCATCATGCCTGTGATTTTGGGGTTCCATCTGGTTATGGGGCACCCCCTCAGGTGAGCAACAAATGGGACCCCAGATGGTGATTCCCTCTCCCTGTGTGCAGCCGTTTCCTGGTCCAGTGTAGCACAAATGACCTCTTCCTCTTTCTGTCTTGCACAGATTCTTGGATTCAATCCTTGGAAACAGGTTTGGTTTACATATACTGTATTGTCTGTTTGTAAGATAATTTATATTACTATATACAGTACCCTTCAAAATTTTGGGGTCAGTCTCTTCTGCTCACGAAGGCTGCATTTAATTGATAAAAAATGCAGTAAAAACAGTAATAATGTCAAATATTATTATAATTTAAAATAACTGTTTTCTATTTGAATATATTTTAAAATGTAATTTATTCTTGTGATCAAAGCTGAATTTTCAGCATCATTACTCCAGTCTTCAGTGTCACATGATCCTTCAGAAATCATTCTAATATGCTGATTTGCTGCTCAAGAAATATTTTTGTGAATGTTGAAAACAGTTGTGCTGCTTATAATAATGTTGTGGAAACTGTGGATTCTTTGAATAGAAAGTTTAAAAGAACAGCTCTTAATTGAATTAGAAATATTTTGTAACATTGTAAATGTTTGATTAATGTAATACATCCTTGCTGAATAAAATTATTAATTTTCTTTCATGTGTGTGTATATATACAGGGCCAGCGCCACAGGGGGGCGTGAGGGGGCGTCGCCCCCTCACTCGGACTATCCCGCCCCCTCACTCAAGATGAGTGTGAAAATAGATTTTATATATGAAATATAATGGTTTATTTAAAAAACACAGTTGTCAAATGAATAGGCTTTCTAGCATTAATATGATGCTACTATAGCAAAAATGTAGGACAGTCTGTTTCACAAAGTCACATTTGAATTGTTAGGCCTACATCTGACACAAACTTGCTGCACAAGCGGTTCAACTAAATAAATATGAAATAATTTTTTTAATGTTTAATAGATGGCTAGATTATCGTAGTTAGTTGATTATTTTGCTGTATTGTTTGATACTGTTCAATTTGTTAAACTTAAAATGATGCATCTGTTAAATGGGCCACAATGAATGTGTTATGTCAGGGAATCGGTCGCAATAAGCTTGTGTTTCATTGTAAAACAGACACAATTGAGTATTTCTGGTGGTTGTGGTGGTCTTTGACTGTATATGTGGTAAAACTGCTGCCCTAAGACATGTTATTTCCTGGATGTCAGATTTTCGAATTTGATGCGATTTTGTTTTATTATACTCTGCCATCTGTATTTGCTAAGTAGGCCACCCTTTAGTAGGGTCATTCACTCAGAACACATTTTTCATTCCACTGCGGTACTTTTCCATTGTATTTCAAAGTAAATGCGCTACGGATGTCTTTGAATTTGAATGCTGCAAGCTCTTGTCTTTTATAGCAGCGTCTCCGCGCATAATACATCATTCTAAAACACTGCACTGAAAAAAAAAAAAAAATTTTTTTTTGTCCCGCGACCTGTCCCGCGACCAAAACACTATCTGTGTGTGAACCCATTATTCTAATAGTTGTAGTAGTAGCGCAGGCAGGTTTGTTTACGGTCTGACAAATACGTGAATGGGCCACATTTGTTTTTTTTGTTTTTTTTGCGCTACGTCAGGGGTCTGCAACCTTCAACCTTCAACCTTTCCCACCGAATACAATTCACGTGGAGCCACAAAATATTTGATGCTCAAATAAAGATAACACGGCATATAGCTAAAGTTTTCTATTCAGTTATGTTACAGAGCATGGGAGTAGCAATCATTTCAGATGTGAGAGGGACAGAAATGTCAAATGTAGTAATAATAATCGTAATCATAATATGTATTTATGTATGTATAATTGACAAAAAAATATATTATCTCTTACTTTTAATTGGCTAAGAAATAAAATGCACTGCTGGACAATAACCAATAATTTCTCTTCTATAATATTTTTGATATATTTTACTAATGACAATGTTATGGTTATGATCGTTCAATCAGTATATATACACACTACAAACACTTTTTCCATTTTTATCACAGAATAAGGCAGAACATATATTTTATAGCTTCTGTACTGTAATTAATGCTGTCAATTACCACTGTATAATTCATATTTATTACCTGGAGAAGACTTGAAAAACACACTTAAACCATATCGCCTTAACGTTTCATCCGTTAAGTTTTATGCTTGTTATTCAGCTTAGCTACAGCGGGATGCCTGTTAAAAGTTATTACTACTTCTCATATGAGTCCGTTTTGGACTTTCTGCGCGAGAGCGCCCCCCGGCTTCGAGAATGAATGAAGCGCATGAGAGTGTTCAGCGCTCCGTGATGTTCGCATCATTTTGGATACGAATAAAATGTATTATTCGCCCCCTTTCGTTACCTCAGCCGCCCCCTCATATATTAGGGGTGGCACGGTACACAGTTGTCACGGTTCGGTACGTACCTCTGTTCGGGGGTCACGGTTCGATACGATTTCGGTACAACATGAAAAAAAAAGAAATTAACGTTACTATGCTCGGTTTATAGTTTAGTAGACAGTAGTGCAAATAAAAAAAAATCCATCTAGATGTGAAAATACTACATATTATTACATGTTATATATATAAAATCCGTTTTGTTTTCACAAATAAAAGCAGACCTTTATACAGTAATTACTAATAAGACAATAAGTGTTTAAAGTTGATTCTGCTGGTATAAGGAAACAGTTGAAGTGATCGCGACACACACACGCACGCACACACACTCTCGCGCACACTCGCACACGCACACGCGCGCACACACAAAACACATCAGTTCCAGCATTGCTAACTTGACAGCCAGTTGGTACTTTATCAAAATAAAATACAGTGAGCCAAACATCAGCGCGCCCGCCTCTGTGTCACCGTTGGCATTCGCTGTTCTTCTGCTGGCGGTTCTCAAACAGCGTTGCATTGCTGCGGGCGCCCCCTTCTGGATTGGGGGTGAATTGCCTGTACTCGTCGTAAGGCATCATGCACCGAACCGAGATGCCTGTACTGTG
This sequence comes from Aspiorhynchus laticeps, assembly GCA_023376895.1. Classification (NCBI taxonomy): domain Eukaryota; kingdom Metazoa; phylum Chordata; class Actinopteri; order Cypriniformes; family Cyprinidae; genus Aspiorhynchus; species Aspiorhynchus laticeps. Next base: position 26,682,137 of record CM041812.1, read on the forward strand.
ATGGTTCGGGACGAATACATGTACTGTGCCACCCCTTATATATATATATGAAATAAAAATTGGTATATAAATGTTAATCGCGTACAAAGGAATTCACACATAACTATTACAAACCCACACAAAAATAAATATTCAATAAAATAATTATTTACATGCATATATGTATTTTATATAATATATAACACTCATTAATATATAATATAATATTTATATTTTTTGGCACATGGCAAGGTTTTATTTTGTTGCATACGGTTGCATACTATCATACAGCTCATACTATTTTTGCGATATGCTGTATGTAGGTAATATGCCAATTTTCTGAATGCACAAAGTACGCAAATGACATAATATATTTGACAAAATGTGCAGTATACAAACAGAACACTGTATTGGATACTGAATCCCAGAATGCAAGGAACGCAACATAGTGTGATGAATATCATCTTCTTGATTTGTGATTCTAATTTGAACTGCTAAAAGGCATTTTATGGAATACTGGAATATATCAAACATACAAATGAAAAATAACTACTTACTGAGACAATAACCGGATGCTGCTTGCTGAATTACACATGAATCTATTATTAGATCTATCGCCCAAAGTTACATTTTTACACAAAATTAGACTTGAAAATGTGAATTAACCAAGGTGATAATTAGACGTCTCTTAACTAACCATGCAATAATGAGGTCATGTGATAACTGTGTACCATACTTCTGGTTGCAACGATTAGCACTGCATACTATTTCACATGCTATGTTTTAGTAGTCAGCAGCAGCGTATAGTGTGTGTATAAACTGCTCAGTATGCGGCAGTATTCCATTCAGAACATATGCATTGATAATGTGTGCATGCAAGCAAGCATATTTTTGTTTGCAAGCACATCATGTTTTATATGTTGTCAAGCAGTATCCTGTCCTTATTGTGTACATAAACTTGTGCCTCTCACATGCGGGTGTTTGATATTTGTGTGTGGAGTGTCTGGTTGTTTGAGATTGCAGGCTAACAGGCTGTCACACGAGTGTTGTGATTTGTCGCTGCAGTCGGCTGGAGTTAGCCATAACGTGGCACTTCATCACACGCCTCTACAGGGCGGCTGTCACATAGGTGGTGATAAGTCAGCAAATATGGCCTCGCTGGGACTGGAAATAGCTCTGTGTGCTGCCTCAAAGCCTGCATATAAATGCTCAAGAAATGAACTGAAGATGCTTCACAGTTACAACAAATGGCTTATCAGTGCTTTTCATTGTCTTCTCAAGGCGTCACCGGTAAATGTTATGCTGGCAGCTTCACATGTTTCAGCTTCAGAGGTGGTGATGTGAAGATGACTTCATAAAGGTCTTTAGAACATCCGTAACGTTTATGGATTCTTAGCTACCGTGTCCTATTAAAGCATTGCTCATGTGGGGAATCTGTCCATCCGTCTGTCCATCATTCTCTTGTTCTAACGTTCTATCTAACGTTCTGTCATTCTATCTGTTGTTCCAACATTCTGTCTAATGTTCTGTCATTCTAACAATCGATCTGATGTTCTTTCTAACGTTCTATGTATTGTTCCAATGTTCACCTGTTTTATGTGATGTTATAACGTTCTTATGTACTGTGGTTCTATCATTGTATCTAATGTTCAATCTAAGGGTCTATCTAACATTCTTTCTATCATTCTCTCCAACATTCCATCTATCGTTCCAGTGTTCAAACATTGCATCTGACATTATAACGTTCTTACATTCTGTAGTTAGATATAATGTTCTGTCATTCTGTCATTGTATCGTTCTATCTCATGTTCAATCTAAGGTTCTATCTAACATTCTTTCTATCATTCTCTCTATCATTCTCTCTAATGTTCCATCTATCGTTCCAATGTTCAAACATTTTATCTGACATTATAATGTTCTTACATTCTGTAGTTAGATATAATGTTCTGTCATTCTGTCATTGTATCGTTCTATCTCATGTTCAATCTAAGGTTCTATCTAACATTCTTTCTATCATTCTCTCTATCATTCTCTCTAATGTTCCATCTATCGTTCCAATGTTCAAACATTTTATCTGACATTATAATGTTCTTACATTCTGTGGTTGTATCTAATATTCTATCATTCTATCGTTGTATCATTCTATCTGACATTCTGTCTATTGTTCTAAAGTTCTATTTGTCATTCCTTCTAATGTTATGTCTATCGTTCTATCCAGTGTTCTGTCAACTGTTGTATCTGATCTTATAATATTGTTACATTCCGTGGTAGTATCTAACGCTTTATCATTCTGCCGTTGTATTATATCTGTCATTTTGTTTAATGTTCTAATGTTCCATCTTTCGTTCCTTCTAACGTTCTGTCCAGTATTCTGTCTGTCGTTCCACTGTTTAGTCACTGTGTCTGCCATTACAATGTTCTTACATTCAGTGTTTGCATCTAATGCTCTATCGTTCTGTCATTGTTTCATTCTGATGTTCTCTGTAACATTCTATTTATTGTTCTAAAGTTCTGTCTGACATTCTAACATTCCAATGTTTGTCTGTTGTGTTTGATGTTATAACATTCTTCCATTCTGTGGTGGTATTTAAAATTCTGTTGTTCTGTCATTGTATTGTTCTAGCTATCATTCAATCTTAGGTTCTATCTAATGTTTTTTCTATCATTCTTTCCAACATTCCATCTATCGTTCCAATGTTCAAATGTTGTATCTGATATTATAATGTTTTTACATTCTGTGGTTGTATCTAACATTCTGTCGTTCTATCATTGTATTGTTCTATCTAACACTCTTTCTACCATTCTGTCTATTGTTCTAAAGTTCTATCTGTTGTTCTTTGTAACTTTGTCTATTGTTCTATCCAACGTTCCATCAACTATTGTATTCTGTGGTTGTATCTGTCATTGTTTTGTTGTATCTATCAATGTTCTTCCTAATGTTCTTTCTAGCATTCTGTCTGTCGTTCCAGTGGTTAACCGCTGTGTCTGACATGACATGGTTGTATCTAACATTCTAATTTTCTCTGTAAAGTTCTGTTTATTGTTCTAAAGTTCTGTTGTTCTGTCTGACGTTCTAACATTCCAATATTCATCTGTTGTGTTTAATTGTGTTTGACAGTCCTACGTTCTTTTGTTGTTTTTAATATTCTGCCGTTCTGCCATTCTATCGTTCTTTCTAATGTTCTATCGAACATTCTATCTATTGTTCTAAAGTTCTGTCTGTCATTCTTTCTAACGTATTATTTTAACTTTCTACTATTGTTTATCCATCATTCTGTCTATCTTTTCAGTGTTCAACTTTTGTATCTCATTGTATCTAATGTTGTCGTTACTGTTCTAACGTTCTATTGTTGTATATAATGTTCTTCGTATCTGACGTTCTGTCATTGTATCCAATGTTCTATTGTTGTGTTCTAATTTTGTAATATTCTATCTATTATTTTGTCTAACTTTTTACATTCTGTTGTTGTATTCCATTCCAGTGTCTGATCTTTTTAACATTCCAACGTTTTATAATTCAAGCTGACCTTCTGTTGTTCTGTCTAATGTTATATCTTTCATTTTTAACATTGTATTTATCATTCTATCAGAATAATTACTAGATTTGTTGTCACGTTTCTTAGTATTTATATGCAGTTGCTAAGGTGTTGTGTGCTTTGGTTTACAGTTGCGAGGGCGTTGTGTGTGATTAGTGCAGTTTTTGCTTGTGTGTAGATATGGCTCAAGTTCTTCTTCAATGATAGTCTGTGGGATTTTTCACTTGTTTTATCATCCAACGGGTAAAGCAACAGCACACTCTCCTCAAAAAAATGCATGATTTGAGGAATCATTCACATCTGGAGCTTTAATACTTGTGTTTCATGTTTGTTCAAATCACTCTGAATTATATTAATGGTGATGCTTGACTTTGCAAACACTAATAATAGCTTCTTCATTTAAATGTATTGTGTTTTGATATTGCTCATCAGTGGGAAATCCTCACAGCGTTGTAGCTATGATTCCATTTCATCCGTTTCCAATCTCAGATGGCAATAAAGAGCTCAGCGATGCTGATAGCGAGAACTCCACCAGCGTAATCTACTGCATTCATCACATTAATATAGAGGTGCACATGATCGCACATTCATACATGCTACTGCGTGATTTAAACAGTCAGATCCCGTGGCACGGCTCTTTATTCAGTAACACACACACACACAGAGTAAAACATAGCCGTCCTGGGATGGGGTTACTCGATGCTCATAAAAGACTGGTTATTAATTTAAAGCAATATTGTAAAAGGGGGAAGGGAGAGGGGCAGCTCTGCTCTTAATGAAGGCCTGTCGTCTTTGTACTCTGTAGGCTCTCTTCCAAAACTAGTGACCTCCTCGCTTCTTATTGTCTCGATAGGCTGCTGGCTTCAAAGACAGCTTTCTAACTAGAATGCAGTTTAGAAGTGATCGATTTGAAGCACACTTCGTAGGCATCAACTCAGATTGCATTTCTCACTCAAGTCACAGTCACAGAATACTCGAGTCACAATTGAATTCAAAAGTGAACTAGCAATATGATACTCTAATAAGCATAAGTATGTACAATACATACAACTAGGTGTGACAGTCTTTTTTTACCTCTTATTTTACTTTTTATTATTTAATACGTTTTTCTCAACTACACTAATCAAATTCAATTTTGGAATTGCCTCCTGAGTTTTCAGTGTTTTTATTTTTTAATATATATATATAATTAGTATTTTTAATTTATTTAATTTATATCAGCATCTTTACAACCCCCCCCCCCCCCCTCACTAAGCTCATCAAAATAACTCTTGAATTGCCTTCTCAGTGCTTGGTGTTTTCAAAAAATCAATTAATTAATTAATTTTAAATTTACTAAGTTTTTTTTTTCATTTATTGAATTTTTCATGTACATTTTAATATTTTTTTTATTTTAAATATATATATAATGTATATAGTTTTACATTTATATAATTGTTTATTTACTTATTTTGTAAGACTTTTCAGATGGAAAATTATATTTTTAATCAACATCTTCAGGTTTTCTTTTCCCCTCAACTCATAAAAATGCATTCTGGAATTGCCTTCTGAGTTGTCTCAATATTTATTATATCTGTTTTTATTTAATTTATATAATTGTTGTTTTTATTTATTTTTTATTTATATTCATATTTGTATAATTTATATTTTTTATTTGAATTGATGTAACGTATACATGTTTTAATTTATACAATTTTTAAAAATGTATATAATTTATATAATATAATATAATCCTCCACTAAGTTAATCAAAATATATTCTAGAATTGCCTTCAGTTTTCTGTTCTTATTTTGTAATTTATATAATTATTTATTTATTTATTTATTTATATGTATATATTTTTTTAACTCTGTAATTTTTCATTGATATAAGTGTTTATTATTTATTTATTTTTAATACTCAGTACAGGAAAGTATATTTCTAATCAACATCTTCACATTTCATAACTTTTTGTGTTACACAGAAAAAAAAATGACCACATTTTGGTTTAGAAAGACATGTGGGTGAGTGAATAAAGACCTGAATTTTCATATTTAGAGGAATTCTTCCTTTAAAGCACTGCCTGCGGCGACAGCTCACAAGGTTTTGCTCTTAATGCGACCCGTTAATGAGATCATTGATTCAAACGATGGTCGTTCCTCTTCTAACGTCCACAGAATGAGCAACCTAGACAGAGAAGCGTTAATTCACAGATACATAGAGCCCCGTTGGCTTTATAGACTCGGGCTGATGTGTGTGAGGAGAGGAGAGAGAGAGGAGCAGCATCTCGAGAGCCTGCCTATTAAATTTCCAATCAGACGCTGGCAGCGGGATGGCAACCATAAAACACAGATTCCCCCGCTGAAACAAGCCAACCGAAAGAAAGGCCGTTCTGTGGAAATGGAGTATTTCTTGGCGCCGGTCTGAAGCGAGAAGTGTGTGTAGGGGGTGGGTGAGAAACACGGGGAATGTGAAGTGTTAAAATCGGAGCTGTGGCTTGAAGAACAGGAAGTGCTTTGCCATTGGGTTTTGTTGGTTGGAGAGATGGCAGGCGGTGATCACGTCCCGTTCCCATCATCCACACGTCTCCCTCTGCGCAGATTAGGACTTAATCGCACTAATTGAGTCGCCAGATGGATTTTTAAAAGGCTGAAAAATCTAAATGGCTCTGTAGTCATTAGTATTTCAGCGCGTATAAAGACACGTGTGATAATGCGCAGTATTTACAGTGACAACATGCAGAACAAAGCTTGCGTCTGCGTTTAATTGTGCAGTTTGATGATTGCTTCTGAAGTATATTTGAAATCATTTAAAGATAACGTCAAACGCAATTTGCAATGTAATTAACTCGCGTTTTGTGGTGTATTTTCATGTGACACTGAATATTTAGATAGAAATAATGTAGAGCAGGACTTGAATTTATTAGTCAGGATTTGACTGGATTGTGAAATATTGGTTGTGATAGTTTTAGTTTACTAAGTAAAGCATGACTATAACTTAAGTTCATACATAAGGTTAGTTAAACAAACCACTAATACTAGCTTCTATTCTTCATATGAACAACATGCATTTATTAAAATAGTAAGTATTTAAAGTTGTGTTTTTAAATGAAAATCTTTGTCTGTTCAATCCATGATACTCTAATACAGGGGTGCCCAACCCTGTTCCTGGAGATCGACTGTCCTGCAAAGTTTAGCTCCAACTCTAATCAAACACACCTGCCTTTAATTTTCACGCGATCCTGAAGACCTCAATTAGTTGCTTCAGGTGTGTTTGATTAGAGTTGGAACGAATGGATGAAACGCATTTGTCCGTGTTTCACTCCGTCTCGAATCGCGCTCACAGAAAGCACTCGAGAAACAGTCTCTTCCGCGGCTCGGTACTCTTTCAACTACTCTTTTTTTTTTTTTTCTCAAACATGAGACTGTACAACATTCATGTTACATGATTTAACTGATTTTTACATAGCGCTTTACGTCGGGCAGTTCTTTGCCTCCACGTCGTGCTAGCCATTGATTAACCCTTACATATATCTATCTATCTATCTATCTATATACAGTATATATAGATATATATAGATATAGATATTAGAGGTCGACCGATATTGGATTTTACCGATACCGATAGCTAGGTTGGACCACACTGGCCGATACCGATTAATCAACCGATAGTTTATAAAATAGATACTGAATGAAAACTAAATAGAGCTTTACTATTTAAAAAAAAAAACAGTAACAGTACTGAACTATACTTTATAAATGAATAAAAATTTAGTATTAATATTTATTACTATATTGATTATTAAAGTTATTTCATAGTTTACAAATGTTAAAAGAAGAAACTTTAAAATTTAAAAATGAAGCCTATTAGTAAATGTTGAAATGAAATGAACACACTCTAACAAGGAACAATACTTCTTTGATTGTTCATTTGATTGTCGGCGCCATCACGAGCAAGATTACGATCTTGCTCGTGATGGCGCCGCAGATGGCAGCTACTGTGCTTTGCTCTCCAGTGTTTGTACTGTTTTTGTTTGTTTTTCCTGTTTTTTGTTTCTCAAGCACGATCAGCTTTACCAGGGATGAACTGCTGAACATTCGGCAGAACACACCACAAAATCTTTTACCGGATTTTGATTACTCGGACGCTTTGCTGGACATTATAGTTGGCGGAGCTGCAGTGTTGTTTAGACGCTACAGGTCGCGCAGACGGGGGAAGCGAGCCGGCGCGCTTGTGAAACTTCGTGAGCGCGGATTAAGAACGCCGTTGCCTAGCATCCATCTCGCGAATCTCCGCTCTCTACCCAACAAAACGAACGAACTTCTCCTGCTCTCCCGGATAAATAAGGATTTCTCAAACTCTGCTGCTCTGTGTTTTACGGAAACCTGGCTGAAGGATACCATACCGGACAGCGCGTTACATCTTCCCAACTTCCAGCTGATCAGAGCAGATCGCGAGGCAGAATCAACGGGGAAATTGCGCGGCGGCGGGACGTGCTTCTACATCAATGAGAGGTGGTGTACAGATGTAACTGTGTTAAAGAAGATGTGCTGTTATGATCTAGAAACGCTCTTCATTAACTGCAAGCCGTTCTATTCGCCGCGGGAGTTCTGTTCGTTTATTCTCGTGAGTGTCTACATTCCACCGCACGCGAACGCCAGTTCAGCTTTACAGAAACTCGCTGATCAGATCACAGAGACTGAGCAACAACACCCGGATTCTGTTTTAATCATCCTCGGTGACTTTAATAAAGCAAATCTCTCACGTGAACTGCCAAAATACAGACAGCACATCACATGTCCCACCAGAGACAGTAATATATTGGATCACTGTTACACAGCGATAAAGGATGCATATCACTCTGTCCCACGAGCAGCTTTAGGACTCTCTGATCATTGTTTAGTTCATCTTATACCAACCTACAGGCAGAAACTCAAATCTGAAAAACCTGTATTAAAAACTGTTAAAAGATGGACTGCTGAAGCGGAGCAAGATTTAAAAGCTTGTTTTGACCTCACTGATTGGACTGTTTTTGAAGCTGCTGCCACCGACTTGGACGAACTCACAGAGACTGTAACATCATATATCAGTTTCTGTGAAGATATGTGTATTCCTACCAGGACTCGTTTAACCTACAACAACGACAAACCATGGTTCACAGCAAAACTCAGACAGCTCCGTCAGGCCAAAGAAGATGCTTACAGAATGGGGGATAAAGTCTTGTATAAACAGGCCAAATACACACTGGAAAAGGAGATCAGGGTGGCTAAGAGGAATTATTCTGACAAGCTAAGGATTCAGTTCTCTTCCAGTGATTCTGCTTCAGTGTGGAAAGGTATGAAAGACCTTACAAATTACAAGACACCATCCCCCAGCACTGTGGAGAATCAACAATTAGCAGACGATTTGAATGTCTTTTGCTGCAGGTTTGAAAAAACACCCCACACCCGCCCTGAACACCTCTCCACACAACCATTAACACCTCCAGCAACCCCCCTCTCCCCCACACCTGCACTGAAAATAAGTGAAGATGACGTGCGGCAGGTCTTCATAAAGAACAAAAGAAGGAAAGCACCAGGTCCAGACGGTGTGTCACCAGCCTGCCTTAAATCCTGTGCTGACCAGCTAGCCCCCATTTTCACACAGATTTTCAACAGATCACTGGAGCTGTGCGAAGTCCCCTCATGCTTCAAACGCTCCACCATCATCCCTGTCCCAAAGAAACCCAAAATTACTGGACTTAATGACTACAGACCTGTGGCTCTAACGTCTGTGGTCATGAAATCATTTGAAAGACTGGTTTTGGTTTATCTGAAGGCCTCCACTGGACCCTTACTGGACCCCCTGCAGTTTGCCTACAGAGCAAACAGGTCTGTGGATGATGCAGTCAACATGGGATTGCACTTCACCCTGCAGCATCTGGACAGACCAGGGACTTATGTGAGGATCCTGTTTCAGCTCTGAAGTCCATAGACTTCAGCTCTGCTTTTAACACCATCATCCCGGACACCCTTCAGAATAAACTGACACAGCTCTCCGTCCCTACCTCCGTCTGTCAGTGGATCAACAGCTTCCTGACAGACAGGCAGCAGCTTGTGAGGCTGGGAAAATACACATCCAGCACCCGCACCACCAGCACTGGAGCCCCTCAGGGCTGCGTTCTCTCCCCACTGCTCTTCTCCCTCTACACCAACGACTGCACCTCTAAAGACCCCTCTGTCAAGCTCCTGAAGTTTGCAGACGACACCACACTGATCGGCCTCATCCAGGACGGTGACGAGTCTGCTTACAGACAGGAGGTTAAGGAGCTGGCTGTCTGGTGCAGTCTTAACAACCTGGAGCTTAACACGCTCAAAACAGTGGAGATGATTGTGGACTTCAGGAGAAACCCCCTGCTCTCCCCCCACTCACCATCATGAACAGCACGGTGACTGCAGTGGAGTCATTCAGGTTCCTGGGCACCACCATCTCCCAGGACCTGAAGTGGGACAATCACATAGACTCCATTGTGAGAAAGGCACAGCAGAGGTTGTACTTCCTTCGCCAGCTGAGGAAGTTCAACCTACCACAGGAGCTGCTGAAACAGTTCTACTCTGCCATCATTGAATCCATCCTCTGCACATCAATAACTGTCTGGTTCAGCTCAGCTACCCAATCTGACCTCAGAAGACTACGGAGGGTAGTCCGGACTGCTGAGCGAATCGTTGGTACAACCCTCCCTACTCTCCAAGAACTGTACTTATCCAGAGTGAGCAAAAGGGCTGGCAAAATCACTCTGGACCCCTCACATCCAGCACACTCCCTCTTTGAACTGTTACCGTCTGGTCGACGCTACAGAGCACTGAGCACCAGAACGACCAGACACAGGAACAGTTTCTTCCCCCAAGCAATCCATCTCATGAACACCTGACATTAACGTGGAACACACAACACTATTTTACAACTATTTATTCACCGCACATACATATATAATAGTTTTTATTTAAATTTTTTCCATTTCAAATTTGCACGTCAGACCTGTACACACATGATTGTCTGTATTGCATAGTGTGTTTTTTTGTTTTTTTTTACATTGCCTATTTGTATATTTGTATATTTGTATAGTGTTCTTTTGTTGTCTGTGTCCTGTCCCGTTGCTGTCATTCTGTTGCACTGTGGAGCTTTGTCACTATAACAAATTCCTCGTATGTGTAAACATACCTGGCCAATAAAGCTCATTCTGATTCTGATTCTGATTCTACAGCTTTCGTTAATGTTACAAATGGACTCTTATTAAGTATTACCATTTCATTTCAACAGTCATGCTTAAAGATGGCCATCTTGAAATACCTACAAAAGGCCATATTAAAATTACATGCACAGGTTATTGATATTGTATGTGCACTCTTTATTTTCTGCTATTTTAGAACACTGCATGATTATCTAATTAAAATATAAACAAATATGCAAGTGAGTGACACACTGTGCAAAAGCACAGCGCTGCGTCTTGGAGAAGTCACGGGTATCACACACACACACACACACACACACACACCAGACGCGTCACGTTCAAGTTAAGCAGCGGTCTAAAACTGTTTATTTAATCACCAAACGGACATAAGTTTGCTTCAAGAATGAATTATGTGTCATAAATGAGTTTGAAGTTCGGTGTTTAAATAACAGAGCAAACGGAAAGAGAAAGCGCGATCTGTATTACAGCTCTCTATATGAAGCATACAGACTGTATTAGAGCCACGGAAAGACAAACGTTTTGCTGAAAAATGCACAATACATAATTTATAGCCTAGGGCAAAGTCATTATGTACATTAACAATGATTTGGGACAAATAGGCTATAATGTTATTTAATGGGAAACTATGTGAATGGCGCTCTGTTCCGCGACAGGATTTTCTGTCGGCTGTATTTAAATGCGCGTTTGAAGTTTCCCGCTCTGTGCAGCGCGCAGTGTCACATGCCAAAACAAACAACATGTGCTTGTCAGTGATTTCCGCCTCTAGAGGCCGCTCTCATACTGTATAATGATAGCAGACCATTCTCAACCACTCCAGCAACAGACGCAACACGAAGAAGAAGAAAAAAAAAAAAAAACACCGAAAACTATCGGCATGGATTTTTGCCGATAACCGATTGTTATGCAAATCAACTATCGGTGCCGATTAATTGGCAAAACCGATTAATCGGTCGACCTCTAATAGATATATAGATGTTTTTATTTTACTAAAATTTTATTTATACTCTTGCAGTAAAATGACAATGACAACCATCCATGACACAAATTCAAACCACATTTAAGAACATAACACAAGTAACAAAAATACGATACATGAATGCTCCAAGACTCCCCATTCTACAGCTTATTTAACACAGTTAAAACAGCGGGAACAAAGCTGTTTTATGTCGCTTTGTTTTACACCTTGGGATTAAAAACCTCCGTCCAGAGGGAAGAAGCTGAAACTCACTGTGCAAAGGATGGGAGTCATCATATAGAATAGAAGTAGCCATTCGTTGCAACTGTCTGGTATACAACAACTGTGACTCACCCACCAATCGACTAGACCATTTAACTATCTGGTTTAGAGAATTTCTCGCTTTTAAAGATGTTTGACCAAACCATACGACCAAAGAAAAAGACAAAACTGATTCAATAAAAGCATGATAAAACATGATCATTAACGTTCGGTCAATATGAAAGTGTGATAATTTCCTCAAGCAGTACAAGCGCTGGTGACCTTTTTTACACACAGCTGCACAATTAGCTTCAAAATTCAATTTATCATCAATAATAGTACCAAGGTATTTATAAGATTGCACGTACTCGATATTCTGGCTTTTGATTAAAGTAGCTTTGTTCATGCGAGTCTTCCTCCTAAAATCAATGAGCATATCTTTAGTCTTTGATATATATGTTGATGGTGACATTTTGATTGAAAATATAATTTTTATATATTTTTAATTTAATTAAAATATTTACTTTATTTCTATATTTTAATAATAGTATTATCACTTTATTATATTTTATTATACTATACTTTATTATATATATATACTGTGTGTGTGTGTGTGTGTGTGCTATTTTATTGCTCTTTAATTTTTTATATTTATTTATTTTTTAAGTTTACTTTATATAAGTTTACTTTCATTCAAAATGTAAACAGACCTCTAATGCTGAGCTTTTTATTTTTTCATTTACCATATTAATTTTTTTAAAAAAGTAAATAGGGTCAATTTTTGTTTTCATGTTAATTTTTTATCTCCCAATGGTAGCAAAGTTTCATCTCCCAATAGTAGTTTTTTTTTACACTACAGCTTTGACCTCTGACCCCTCTGGTCAAATCATCCTCAGTGATTGGCTCTTTTGCAGTTTCACCTCTGTCCATTTTTATCCACAATTCAGCATCTATTTTCAGCGTATTGATTGGCAGCTGCGGTACGAGCTCAGCCTGGTGGGTGTTTCAGTTGAAAGTTTTTCTTGGCTGTCAATAAGCTGCGTCTGAAACACACAGAGGGAGAAATATTCTCCTCGTGTGACACTTCGGTGTGCTGATGTTGGGTCTGTATCGATTCAGGTTAATTACTTTTAATAGAACACAGTCAGAGCTGTTTGTAAAGCTTCGGCCGTCGCAGTATCTGGAGCTTGGGTTTGTTTATATGTGATTGATTATCTTGTGGAAAGCAGTGTAATGATTTTACCCGTCTTGAGAAGATATAGCAATTACTTAAATGAGAATTAATATCTTTTCTTTATATCTTTTTCCTCAGATAATTTTTTCAATTACTTTTAATGAGGATTCAGAAGTATTTTTTTTCTTCAGAGGATTAACCACATTAAAAAAAATAAAAAAACATATATAAAAGTATTATTTAATATAAGATTAAAATATAGGTAACACTTTATTTTAAGGTATCCTTGTTACACATTACATGTACTTACTATTATAATAACAATTAATTATGCATAATTAAATGCAAGTAACCCTAAGTCAAACACTAATCCTAACCGTAACCATATAGTAAATACATGTAGTTAATTAATATTGCTCAGTACTTAAATGTATAACTACACTGTAACAAGGACACCTTAAAATTGTGTAACCAAAATATATTTTATATAATACATAGTAATATATAATTAACAATGTATATGTAAAATATAAAATATTGGTTAGACACAAAATACTTAAGAAAATATAAGACCTTTTTTTTATACCTTATATACAACTTTTTTTGTATATTTTGAAATATGCATAAAATATTTAAAAAATAAATATTTTTAAATTATATTTTATATATATATATATATGTATACATACATGCATGCATACATGCACACACAACTTTAAGAATATGATAGAAAATGTATGTGTCCTAAAGCACACATGATCACACTGGGGCACAAAACCCACTTCAGCTGCACGCACACACACACACACACACACACACACACACCTGCCACAGGGCTCTCACTCTATCACTGCCTTGCTGTTAAACAACCTTGTTGCCAATATGCAGTCAATCACGATGCATGAGATCTGTGTGCGTGTGAAATCGAGAGTAATGACGCAGGTCAGCCGTGGCCCGTCTGCAGTAAATGGAGGCTCAACCAGGGTGACCCTTAACACAGCCAGATAAATGAGGCCCGGAGCCCCAGCGTACGGCTCCCAAATACTGCAGCACAGATTCTTAGCATGTGCACTGCATTAAAAGTGTTACATTCACCTCAGGAGCAGTTTTCTTTTCCCCTGAACTCCACTTCAAATCTAGTGAGCAGAATATTAAGGCATCATGGGTGTGCTCACTATGTAAAATCTGTTCTTAGTGTTGCAAGTTTCATTTGAATAGACAAAACAGTCCCAGAATGCATTGTGATGAAGTGAAAGAAATGCTTTATAATATAATGTAATACAATGCAATATAATATAATATATACTTTATTCAATATATAATATAATGTGTAATGTAATATAGCACCAACAAATATTTGTAAATTTAGTTTAATAATTTAATTAAATACATATTTATTTGTATGAATTATGAATTTAATTAAATTTAAAATTGATTTTTTTTATGTCTAAAACGTTTATTAATCTTGTTATATTAATACATTATTAAATCAGAAGTTGTATCTGTTAATATTTAATGGATTTGAACTAACAATGAATATTGGTACTTTTATTAATTAATGTTAACAAAGAATAATAAATGCTGTAAAAAATGTATTGCTCTTCGTTAGTTAATGCATTAACTAAGGATAACTTTTGGGACTTTATTGTTAAGTGTTACAAATAAAATAAAATATGGTATAATATAATAACAAAAACTATTAGTATTAAATTATTATAAGAATTGACTAAAGTTTACTGTTTTACCCAATATTTATGTGAACTATGATGTTTTTTTTGTGTTTTTTTATTAGAATTTCACCCATTTTTTTATATTATTATAGGTCATTTTTAGTTTGAATGCTGCCTTAGAAGGTAACTGTCTATGTAGGAAGTATACAACAAGGCAGCTCACTAAGTTTTTGAATCGACCTTATATAGTCAAGGTTCTTTGCATCAGAAAAAGTCATAATAACTAATTCGGCGACTGTACCTTTAAGACTGCTGCTGTATTTGAACTCTGTATTTGAACTTGATTGGTGAACTTGTGAGTGGGCGGGTCTGAATATGTGTTGATTATGTAAATGTTGGTGGTCGTATGTTAATGAGCTGATGGTTTAGTTTCTGTGAATGCTCTGGATGAGCTGACGAGGGAGTTTGGAGTTGAGAAACTCTTTTGTTTGGAAGTGTTTTTCTCTGGAGGTTGCTCTCAGCACACTTTATCTCTGTTATTTACGGCTCTCAGGTTTATTCTTCATGCAGACTGGATTAAAGGCCTTATTAGGATTCGTGGTGTTTATCCCGCTCTGATCTCCTGACCTGCTGTCCCGTCCCAGCCTGTTCTTCATCACCACAGGCTCTGCGTTAACAAAAATATGCTTTTAGCAAGATTACCAAAAATGTGAATCAGTTCAAACCAGGGTTATTGTAGTATTATTGATACATACTATTATAGTTTTTGTTAATGTTTTGAATTAGATTTTATTGTTATATTTTCTATTTTCACTTTAGTTTTAGTTAGTTAAAGTTTTAGTAATTTAGCTGGTTTTTATAATTTTATTTATTAGTTTTAGTTATTTTCGTACTTAAGTTAAACAAAACAAAAATGATAAATATTGCCTTTGTAATTAGCTGAAATAATTGAAAAACCAAAATCATTATTAAAAAAAAAATATATATATGTTTGTTACTTTTTTTAATATTTTATTTTATTTCAAGTAACTTTTAAAAAAAAATAATGATTTTGGTTTTAGTCGTAACTAAATATAATGACCCTGGTTCAAACTGTCCATTTCAATGAATCATTTCAGAATGACAGATTCAACAAAATCGTTTATCAAAAATGTCCCAGAATTACATTTTTGTTTTGTTTGTCAAGTGTTTTATTCAAAATATATTTAGCTAAGTATTGTTAAATTGCTGCAAATGATTCAGTATGATTCTTCCATGAGTTAATTTACTGAAAAACATGTTGATGGACTATATTACTTTTAAACAATAAAAATTTTGACATTTTAAGTAATTTCAGAGCAAATACATATATATTGGTAAAAGAATAAGAATAAAAATATATAATAAATACAAATAAGGATTAATAAAATGATCATAAGAATTTACTAAATTTATTTTTAAACATTTTAAATTGTGCATGAAACATTTGTTTTGTAATTGACTATACATTCTAATTTTAAAAATGACATTTGAAGTAATTTCAGAGCAAATCCATAAATTAACAATGTAATAGAATAGAATAGAATAGAATACCAAAAAGTATTAATAAAGAATAAAATAAGAATATTAGGATAATAATCAACTAGACACAAATTTACTGTTAAACATTTCAAATTTTGCATGAAACATTTATATTGTACTTGGCTACAAATTCTAAGTAACTGAGTAATTTCAGAGCAAATGCATACATGGTGATATATAGAAATAAAATCAAAAGACTGAAAAGTATCCAGCCGTGCTTTTCCAGCTGCATCAGCCAGCTCCAGTAGCCTCAGCATTTGCATGCGTGGATGTTTGCGCTCAGTTACTCGCCATAAATATGCGGTTAACAGTGTTCATGAAAAAACAATGAAGTGGCACAAGCCACGAGCGTAAACAAATAACCAAGACGCTGCATTATTGATAGGGCACATACCGCATGCAATTTGGACTCAGGGCCTCTCTGGCAGGGTTGTGTTTCAGGAGCAGCACCGCTCACACTGCATGAAACACGCTGCTGCCCGAGGAAACAGCTTGTGGGGATTTGAGCGTCTCTTTACGTGGGCGGACGGGCAAAGTCGTGCCAGGCTTCTCTGCCTGACAGATGTAATCTCGGCAGCGTGGCACCAGGTGTACCTGCTGCACAAACACTGCAAACTCCTCACCTGTTGTCTGTCTGATGATCATCAAGACTACTGTAGATGAGTTTAGAGACTTTTCATGAAAACAATACAGGGCTTCAAATGCTTCGAAATCAGGTCTTTTTGTTCAGCTCATGAAGTCAAATATGCATATATTTATATATTTAAAAAATTAATACTTTTATTCAGCAGGGATGCATTAAATTGTTTAAAAATGACAGTAAAACATTTATAATGTTACAAAAGAGTTTTATTTCACATAAATGCTGTTCTTTTAAGCTTTCTATTCAAAGAATCCTGAAAAAATATGAAGCAGCACAACTGTTTTCAACATTGGTCATAATCAGAAATGTTTCTTGAGCAGCAAATCAGTATATTAGAATGATTTCTGAAGGATCATGTGACACTGAAGACTGGAGTAATGATGCTGAAAATTCAGCTTTACATAACAGGAATAAATCATAGCTTAAAATATATTCGAACAGAAAAGTTATTTTAAATTGTAGTAACATTTTACAATATAACTGTTTTTGCTGTATTTCAGATCAAATAAATGCAGCCTGGGTGAAAATATGAATCTTATTGACTCCAAACGTTAAATATATATTGCACACATTTTTTTACTTTTTGAAGTAAATGTTGACTTGATAAACTAATATTTTAGATTTAAAAATAACAATTTGTTTGATCATTTTTTATAATAACCTGAGAAACAGAGCTTGACGAATGCAGTCGACCAGGTTTATTGTGATTTTATATACAGTGCCTTGCAAAAGTATTCATAACCCCTTCATTTTTTCCCCCATGTTTTATGTTGCTGCCTTATGATAAATTGCTTTAAATTAATTTTTTCACACATCATTCTACACTCCATACACTATAATTGCAAAGCTAAAAACAGGCTTTTAACATCTTTGCAAATTTATATTAAAAAAAAAACTTAAATGATTCCATTGCATAAGTATTCAAACCCTTATCTGGGATAGTTGAAATTTAGCTCAGGAGCATTCATATTACTTGTAGATGTTACAACACTTCAAGTGAAGTTAACCTGTGGCAAATTCAATTGAATGGGTATGATTTGGAAAGGCACACACGTCTTAATAAAAGGTCTAACAGCTGAAAATGCATATCAGAGCAAAAACCAAGCCCTGAGGTCAAAAGAACTGCCTGTAGAGCTCAGAAACAGGATTAAATCAAACCACACATCTGGGGAAGAGTTCAGAAAAAAATTCTGCTTCATTGAAGGTTCACAGAATAACGTAGCCTCCATTATCCATAATGGAAGACATTTGGAACAGCTAGAACTCTTCTTAGAGCTGGCCTCCTGGCCAAACTGAGCAATTGATGGAGAAGGGCCTTGGTTAGACTGGTGACCAAGAACCTGATGGTCACTCTAGCTGATCTCCATGATCATAAATGCAGATGAGAGAAACCTAGAGAAGGACAAACATCACTGCAACACTCCACCGATCTGGGCTTTATGCTGGTGTGGCCAAACTCTATCCTCTCCTCAGTGAAGACACACGAAAACACTTGGAATTTGCAAAAAAGCATCTAAAGGACCTTCAGACTGTGAGAAACAAGATTCTCTGGTCTGATGAATTCTAAGTAGGGATGTTCATTTTAACTGTTTAACCGTTAACCGACCGATAAGAATTTTGACCGATTAATACAATCAGTTAAACGGTTTAAAGTCACTTTTTTTTTTTTTAATTTATCAAAATATTTTTAAAAGGTTTGCTGCATGGTTAAAATAAGTCGCATTTTATTATTTCCTTCAGAAATAGGCCGACGCGAATTATAAACATTATAATAAACACTATAACCATAGCTAGGCTATTTTAGTTCCCCTCACTCCACAACAAATCCTTTCAATTAACAGTAGGCTATTTAGAGAAGAACAAGAATTAAAAATGTAAGAAGCTATAGCAATATAAATGACAAACCAAAACGAATTAATTTAGGCTAAAACGAAACCGAAACCAATGTTGGGTCTCTCGTTCGACACAAAATCAAATGTTTCTGTATTCGCAATGTATTTGAATGCCACAAATATTATTTACCTTTTATGTAGGTCTGCTTCATTCACGTTCCAATATCCACGTATAACTACATGTTTTGCATAACTTCACGGCGGTACGGTGATAACGCTTAATTCCATATGTTTGACTGATTGTTTTTTATAATGATAATGAACAGGCTGCATTGTGAAGGTAGAAAGCTTAACTGTGTGCGCGCATGGGGCGCTGGAGCAATAACTTGACTTTCTCTTCCCTTCTAACAGTGGAAGCAAATACTCCTTTTAGTCATAAAGATAATCGGAATTGTAAAAGGTTTGCTTTTATTTGTGTGCATTCACAATAAAAACAAATATTTACACTTTTGTAAAATAAGCCTAAAAAAAATAGGATTCCGCTTTCTGCCGTCTGGTTTCCTTTCACGCAGAACAAAAATGAATCGAAACTCGTTGCACAGTTCTTTCGTTTTCTTAAATTATTATTTAAAGGTGCACTGTGTAATATTTAGGATGATCTATAGACAGAAATGCAATATAATATACATAACTACGTTTTCAGAGGAGTATAAAGACCTTACTTAATGAACTGTTATTTTTTTATTACCTTAGAATGAGCGATTTATAACTACATATACCGTGGGTCCCCTCACATGGAAGTCGCCATCATGTTTCTACAGTAGCCCTTAACGGACAAACTGCTTTACAGAGCGCGTATCGTCACTATGTTGTTCTCACGAAAAAACACTGACACAATGATGAACAAGTAACAGTAATATTCGCAATGACATCGTTTATTGAATAATTAAGTAAATATAATTCCTTAATTTTACCTTTGTAAAGAAACCTCATTGCTCTCTGCGGTCTCAGACGACGGCATCTTAGCCCTGTATCGGCCACCGTAGCTTCTCTAAAGGGAGGGGTGAGCGGGGGACTGAGCCGTTGGTTGCAATTCACAAACTCAACCGCTAGATGCCGCTAAAAACTACACACTGCACCTTTAAGTGAAAATATTTTTCTCGTATAGGCCTATTTATTCGTTATTTTATATATATATATCTCAATCAATCAATCAATCAAAACTTTATTAAGGACACACTCGGTCCAAACAAAGACACAACAGCTACATAAAAAAAACACACAAGGACAGAATCCACAATATCACATAAATCACATCACGTGTACTAAAATGCCAGTGATTCCACATATTTGAAAAAAGCCTGACTGAACTTAGTGCCGAGTTCATCAGTGTTAAAATTATATTATTTAGAGATTCTGATAACCTACACGTACATCTGTACATGAGATTACGCATCACAGCAGCGCAGGTTGGCACACCAGCACTGACAAACATTTGGCTTGCACTGCTCCATCGTGGCACCTTAAGCAGCGTATATATATATATCTATATATATATATATATATAGATATATATATATATATATATATATATATATATATATACAGCGCCTAGCTTTATTATGTTTTTCTCTGCTCGCAAAAGCGCTGCAGGTGTGTGTCTGCGTGATGTGATAGCTATGATGATCATGTGAATCCTCATGTTCTGTTGTTTGCTGCTTTTTGCACATGTAAAATTAATCCCCGGAAAACAAATGTTAGTATTTTTAACGGGTCACAGACATCTATTCCTTCTAATTTAATTCAGTTCTAATTTAAAATAAGCTTGTCAGTTAACGGTTAATAATCGGTTAATGAACGTCGGTTGTCGGTTAGGAAAAATAACCGAAATGAACATCCCTAATTCTAAGCATCATGTTTGAAGGAAACCAGCTCTGCTCATCACATGCAGAGTACCATCCCAAAAGTAAAGTGTGCTGGTAGCACCTCATTCTATGGGGCTGTTTTTCAGAGGCAGAGACTGAGGGACTCGTCAGAGTAGAAGAAAAGCTCAATGCACCAAAATATTGAGATGGCCTTAATGGAAACCTAGTCCAGAGCATTCAGAACCTCAGACTGGGCAGAAGGTTCATCTTCCAACAGGACCATGACCCTAAACACACAGCAAGAGTGGCTTATGATAACTCTGTGAATGTCCTTGAGTGGCCCAGCCAGAGCCTGGGATTAAACCCAGTCAAATATTTCTGGAGAAACCTGAAAATGTGCGTCTGCCCCCATCCAACCTGACAGAGCTTGAGAGGTGAAGAGATGAGGAGAAGAATAGCAGATAATTGCCAAATGCTGATGAACAAAGCTTGTCGCATCAAACAAAAAAAGACCTGAGGCTGTAAAGGTGCTTCAGCTAAGTACTGAGTTAAGGGTTTGAATACTTATGCAATGTACTTATTTCAGGTTTTTTATTTCGAAGTTGTGACAGTTCTGTTTTTGCTTTGTCATTATGGTGTATGGAGCGTAGATTGATGTGGAAAAAAATGTATAACAAGTAGTTTAACATAACATGCTATAACATAAGAAAATGTGAAATAAATGAAGGGGTATGAATACTTTCACAAGGCACTGTATATATATTTTTTTAATTTCAACCAAGGCAACATTTCTCATTTTCATTTAGTTTAAATTGAAGCACTAAAATAACTAAAACTAAACAAGCTAAAACTTCATAAAAGCTATAAAGACATATATACAGGTGCTGGTCATATAATTAGAATATCATCAAAAAGTTGATTTATTTCACTAATTCCATTCAAAACGTGAAACGTGTATAATGTATACATTCATTCCACACAGACTGATATATTTCAAGTATTTATTTCTTTTAATTTTGATGATTATAAGTGACAACTAATGAAAACCCCAAATTCAGTATCTCAGAAAATTAGAATATTGTGAAAAGGTTCAATTTTGTAGACACCTGGTGCCACACTCTAATCAGCTAATTAACTCAAAACACCTGCAAAGGCCTTTAAATGGTCTCTCGGTCTAGTTCTGTAGGCTACACAATCATGGGGAAGACTGCTGACTTGACAGTTGTCCAAAAGACGACCATTGACACCTTGCACAAGGAGGGCAAGACACAAAAGGTCATTGCAAAAAAGGCTGGCTGTTCACAGAGCTCTGTGTCCAAGCACATTAATAGAGAGGCGAAGGGAAGGAAAAGATGTGGTAGAAAAAAGTGTACAAGCAATAGGGATAACCGCACCCTGGAGAGGATTGTGAAACAAAACCCATTCAAAAATGTGGGGGAGATTCACAAAGAGTGGACTGCAGCTGGAGTCAGTGCTTCAAGAACCACTACGCACAGACGTATGCAAGACATGGGTTTAAGCAGTCGCATTCCTTGTGTCAAGCCACTCTTGAACAACAGACAGCGTCAGAAGCGTCTCGACTGGACTGCTGCTGAGTGGTCCAAAGTTATGTTCTCTGATGAAAGTAAATTTTGCATTTCCTTTGGAAATCAGGGTCCCAGAGTCTGGAGGAAGAGAGGAGAGGCACAGAATCCACGTTGCTTGAGGTCCAGTGTAAAGTTTCCACAGTCAGTGATGGTTTGGGGTGCCATGTCATCTGCTGGTGTTGGTCCACTGTGTTTTCTGAGGTCCAAGGTCAACACAGCCGTTTACCAGGAAGTTTTAGAGCACTTCATGCTTCCTGCTGCTGACCAACTTTATGGAGATGCAGATTTCATTTTCCAACAGGACTTGGCATCTGCACACAGTGCCAAAACTACCAGTACCTGGTTTAAGGACCATGGTATCCCTGTTCTTAATTGGCCAGCAAACTCGCTTGACCTTAACCCCATAGAAAATCTATGGGGTATTGTGAAGAGGAAGATGCGATATGCCAGACCCAACAATGCAGAAGAGCTGAAGGCCACTATCAGAGCAACCTGGGCTCTCATAACACCTGAGCAGTGCCACAGACTGATCGACTCCATGCCACGCCGCATTGCTGCAGTAATTCAGGCAAAAGGAGCCCCAACTAAGTATTGAGTGCTGTACATGCTCATACTTTTCATGTTCATACTTTTCAGTTGGCCAAGATTTCTAAAAATCCTTTCTTTGTATTGGTCTTAAGTAATATTCTAATTTTCTGAGATACTGAATTTGGGGTTTTCATTAGTTGTCACTTATAATCATCAAAATTAAAAGAAATAAACACTTGAAATATATCAGTCTGTGTGGAATGAATGTATACATTATACAAGTTTCACTTTTTGAATGGAATTAGTGAAATAAATCAACTTTTTGATGATATTCTAATTATATGACCAGCACCTGTATATATTAAAAAATGTAAAAAAATGTAAAAACCTTTTTACTAAAACTTTAACATTAAAATGAAAACAAAACATATATATAAAATCTGAACTATAACAAAAATTTGAGCTATAATACAAAACTATAGCATATCAGTGATATTAAAATATCACTATAGCAAAATATATGGGATGAGAATATTGTCACTTCATGGGTGACATCAGTTAGTTTTAAGTTTTATTTATTTAGAAGGAAACATGCCGTGACAGGACAGGGCATATGTTAAATGTTATGTTTTTGTAATTAATTGAAATTAAACTGAATATCAGTTACAGATGGTCAAAATTATAATACTGTAGTATGATTTGAAATGTTAAATCTTTATAATTATTAATACATGACATGTTAATTTCATGATAAATACATGTTTCATGCATATCGAATGGCTCTCACTCTAATAAACATTTGACTTGCATATTTATTATTTCAGAATAGTCATTATTTACGAACGCAGGCGTTTAGAGGGACTGTGTTCATACAGAGAGCTGATGATTGAGCGCATGCTACCATTGCTGTCCACGTTCCAGCGATCACATCACACTCGCTACGTTTCATTTGCCGTACGTTCGCTTACACAGCTGCCGCGCACATTTGCAACTCCAGCTGCCGTTCCCTTGACGCTGCGACTCATGGACGGAGGTTTTTTTATAATGCATGTGTGAAATTTGCCATCAGATATTTTCGGCCTCAAAGCTGTAGCATAAACCCGACTGACTGCATCTCCATTGGTTTAACAGAACCCGCCATCGCCGGTACGGACAGATTTGCATAGCGTCAGTGAGGAACCTGCCGACTTGAGCAGGACTCTGAGAGATGATGGTGTGTTTATCTGGAGGGGTCTTCATGCCGGTTCCTCTGCTGTCTTTCCTCCAGGCGTCCATCTGCAGATGTGAACCGCTGAGAGACCATGTGGCTGTTTGTTCACACACACACACACACATACACGAGCGCATGCTGAGAGAAAGAAGCCATTATGTCTATTACTGCAGTGCACTCCAAGAGATCAGTGTGTCGGCCACTCATGAAATGACCGCATGTTTTGTTCTTACAGCACAAAAGACACAAAAGCCTCCAGGATGTGCACAGAATAGAGATTTGAGACACGCAAACTGTGTTTGGAATCAAAAAGAAGCTTATCGATTTCTATATGCTGTGCAATATGCTGTGTACTTTGTTGCAAGATGCATATTTAAAGGTGCCATGTGTCATTTTAGCATTAATACCACTTTAACATTGAAAAATTGCATGCATTTACCTGGTACAGGTAAACGGGTTTAACTTGTATATGTATATCCTTTCAAATTTAAGATTTTTTTTAATGTCTATTCATATGCAATAATAGCGTGCAACTATGCATGCATTATGATTATTATGCATTACCATTCAGAAGATATGGTTATTTTGCATTTTTTTAAAAAGGCCATTTATGTGTTTTGTGTCTAGATGTCCAATTAAATAATATTTTTCTTTGGAAAGATGTTTTGTTTGGATTTGTCAGATGTAAAAAAGAAAAGAACAGGAAAACAAAATATTTCATTTTTTTAATTATTTAAAAAAATGTTTATATTATATTTACATTTATTATATTTTTTTCCTTTTTTTCCTTTTTTTTTTACAATTATTTATGAGAAGATATAATGCATGCAGCATACATTATGAATACCTTATTAATGCATTATGCATAAAGGATTTATATCAAATGTTAACAACTTTGATATTTGATTTATTTTGACCATTTGACTGATTTGTTTATTTCCTTATGTTGCTAATGCCACTTTCATTGTTTATATGTAGTTCTTTATATATACATAGCCAATAAAACATTAAGAGGATGTAAACATTTCCTGGTACATTTGTCACTCTTGCATTGCATTGCATTGTGGACTATAGTGCATATATATTGGTATAATCAGTGCACTTTGATTACGTACTGTATGCTTTGGCAAACATGTATATTTGCAGCAGTCCCAGTATAGGCTACATACAGCAGAAATAGTGTGCATAGTATGCCAACAAAGCTCAAATAATTGTTTTTTGTTTCCGACGGCAGCAGATTTGGTTTTCTCTGCTAATATTCTGTCCAGCTGTACCGACCAGACTATTAATATGAGCACAACAGCGGGAATAGCGGCTCAGCTTGGCAGTGAATGCACTTTACTCGCCAACTCAACTTTTAGTGCCAAATGCTATTGTGTAAACATAACTACATTGATTCTGATACTGATGTAAACAATCACGCGGCTCTAAAGGCCAGCAGACGTTCTCTAGAGGACAGGAAGATCTCTCGTCTTCTGTCTTTGTCTCTGCCAGCTCCGCAATGCCAGGCTTGTTTATTGATCAGTGGCGCACCTGAGCTCCTTGTAAACACTGTTGCTGGAGTTTGCAGTAGAAATTAGGGACGCCAAACTCTGGTGTACATGAGCAGCTGGTTTCCAGCAGCCTAAGGCCAACGCCGCTAACACTAGCTGGTAAAGTTCAGCGTGTGCGTCCTCCTCCTGTGCTGTTACTTTATTAAACAATCAGAATTACAGTTTTCACCTGATAGATGATAAAATGGGTAAAAGAATCCCACAGATAATACTGAAGGAGGGACCTGCTGCAGCTGCATATAGGAACTACCTAGCAACCAGCATAGCAACAAGCATCAAACTGCTTTGAATATGCCTTGGTAATGCATAACAACACCCTGACAACCACTCAGAAAACTCCGAAACATTTGTTCGTTCGTTCGTTCGTTCGTTCATTCATTCATTCATTCATTCATTTTTTGTAAATAATATATGTATTTATAAATCTGTTTAATTGAAAATACATTAAATAATAAATTAAAAATATAAATAAATACTGTATTTACTGATGGATTGATTTATTTATAAATCTGTTTATTTAAAACATTTGTAAATAATTTATATATTTATTTATGTATTTATAAGTCTGTTTAAAATAAATGAATAAATAAATCATATATTTGTAAATAATTGACATATATATTTAGAACAGATTTATGAATAATTTATGGTTTATGTTTATATTTCTCAATCTGTTTTTATTTAATCTAATAATTAATAATAATATTATTTAAATATTGTTAATAAATATTTTTTATTATGTAACTTAATAAAAACAGATTTATAAATAAATGCATTTATTTCTAAATCTGTTTCCATTTATTTGATTTGTTAGACATCCATTATTTATTGTATTTATATAATAATGATGATGATGGTGATGATGATTTTGTATTAATATTTGTAATGAAATATAATAATAGTAATAATGTATTAATTATATATTGTTTTATTTATTTATTAGACATATGTTATTTATTTATTTTTGTTTATTTCATATTTAAAAAAAAACATTAGATTAGACTTATTGTATTTGACTTGTTATATCACATTAAATTCATTGTCTCTAAAATCTAGTAATTTTACAGTGAAAATAATTACATTACTAGTGTTGTACATATAGAAACCCATATAAAACATAATTTCTATTTTTTTTGTTTCTGTTGGAATGAAGATGGGGTACTCAGCATTGCTCAAGTACACATACTGAAGCAGTTGACCGGGTCAGGAGAATTCACTGAATCAAGCAGACGCTAGCATGTCACGCAGGATGGATTGAACACGCTCCGTCCGCTCTGTTTTCTCTGGACTGGAATTCAGAGGAAAATCAGGAATCTCGCTGTGATAAAAACAACACTATCTCTTTCTCACCCGTTCTCTTGTCACGGAGCCCGGGGGCAACGTGCCTGCCTGTTGCCATGGAGACGTAATAGTTTTCTTTCCTGTAATGTGATATGTCTTATCAGGTTCAGGTCGAGAAGAAATTCTTCTCAGCTTTTTTTATTTCATGCATCGTTAAACGTTCTGGAGCACTTTGCACAGAAGGCACGTCAGCGGGCCGCGTCCATACATCAAAGTGTGAGGAAGCAGCTGCGCGCATGGCTTTAATAAAGCGCTTTGTTTTTCTTTTACATGCTTTTAACAGCCACATCTCAGTGCTTTAATATCCCCCTTAATTCAACGCCAAACACCTCTGAAATAACAGAACCGCTCTGATTCAGCTGTAATGTGACTTCCTGAACCACTGATCCTTCAGTCACGGGAACTTTTCTAAAGTAACGCTTTAGTTTTACGTGATAGATTGTAATCAATTTAAATGTCTTATTTATAATTGATTATGATAGAAATTAGGGCAGTTTGAATGCTAGAAAAGTTTAGTAAATTACCATGGTTTTTTTATATATATATAATTTATTTAGCAGATTTAAAAGGTGTAATTTGATCAAAATTTGAGAATTTACTTCAGAAGCAGTTTATTTATTTTAATTTTTAGCATTTCAAAGTTGACTTCTTACTAGATTCACTTGTTGCATTAGTCCAAGGCTTCTTCTCCAGAAAGGATGATCGATGCCAAGATTGGCTCTTTATTCCAGGATGTACTGTGATAAATGTTATAACACAGATTTGGAAGAAGTTTGATTTTTCGAGCGTCTGACTGAAGAATCGCTCATCTATACGGTCGGTTTGTCACAGCGTGACAGAATGACTGAACACACAGCTCAGCGATCCGTACAGCTGTGAGACAGGTGCAGCAGTGTTTCTCCTCGGGTCAGAGGTCAGCGCTGTGAGATCTGTGGGGTCGTCTCTCTTTCACGAGGTGATGTGAGCACTGCTGTTCTGGGTGGGTTTAAGCGCTGTGATGCTGCTCAGCTCTTCTGAGGACCATTGCAGCTATTATGTTAACACATGTCTGACCAGCAAGCGGATAATAATTAATGCTTAATAATTAAAAATATATTCATACAAAATGTATTAATTATTTTATAATTGTATTAATTTTAATTGTGGTAGATAGATAGATAGATAATCAGTTAAAATATCACTTAACCCTTTTTGTATTATAAAAACAAAAATACAAATAATAAACAAACAAATAAATAAATATTAAATTTAAATAAAAACACATTTTTTAACCCTGATATTTAAATAAAACAGATTTTTATATAAATATTTATTTATATATAATTTTTAGTTTACTTTAGAAAGACAATTAAAAAAAACTGATAAATAAAATACATTTTTGTATGGTTTTAGTGAAATATAATAGCCCATTAAAAAAACACAGAAAAAAATAATTTTGCTACACATATGCGTCCATATTTCTGAGATAATAGCATACTACTATTTGAAAATGTTTATTTATTTATTTTTATTTATTGCATTTGAATAGTTAATATTGAGTAATCATAACAATTTCTGTACCAGTCAAATTGTACTATATGTATGACTTTTTTCATCTACTATCACATATAGTCGACCTGTTTCTATATCTTCTATCTCTTATTGATATCACTTCTAATTAATTAGAAAAAGCAGCAAAGTCGAGTGTGTTGCATTGTGGAATACAGTATTCCGTTCAGTTTGCTCTGTTTTAGTTTGTTTAGTTTGTTTTACTACTAACTTGCCTTACTAGTGTCAAGTAACTACTAATATTTCATAATGATCAATACTGTCCTTCTTTTGTGTTTTCCATCCCTATTTCTTCAAAACATTGGTTTTATTTTTGATTTTACAGCTTGTATTTGCCATTAAAATAATTTAGATACTGATGGTGAGCTGTTTTTATGCGTCACATGAGTATTTGCAGTCATTTTTAGGCCATTGATTAAAAACGGCCACTGAGAGAACCATTTCACCGGCCAAATGGACACGCGATCAATACTGGCATGAATGCACCTGTCCAAACCTGCTCTGCTCCATATTGGTCAAGGCCGGCTCTCTCTGGGCGGCTTCGTCCAATTAAGAGCGAATGCTGGAGATCAATACTGGCAGAGCGAGCCGCGGCTGGAACAGCAAACATCCTCCAACAAACTCCATCTATAAAGGTCCGTGGCACTGGGCAGCCCTCTCTGTCCAATTAACACACAATGGTGTAGATGTGATATCCCCTGTGAGCCGTTTACCAGCGTCGACGGGCAGCGAGAGAGAGAGTCTGAGCTCATGTGTGCCGTTTAAGCGCTGCTTTCACCTTGATTGTGTTTGCGTGTCGGTGTGAGTGTGTGTGTGGGACGCTGCTGGCCGCCGTCTGTGCGCTTAAAGCTCATGGAGGCTGATGCAAGGAAATCAGGAAAGATGATTGTGTTTTCTTCTAACCTTCTTATGGGCCCTGTCTCTCCTCGTCTGTGTGCTGTAGTTCTCTAGTGTACAGCAGTGCTTGCTGCATACTGTACTGTGTGTCAGGGGTGGGCGATATGGCAAATATATCATATCACAATCTTTTTAAGACATGATCATGATTCTTTTTTAATGTTAGTTTTTAGGACACTTTTGCAAGTCACTGAGCAGTACAGCTCTACTGGGCAACAAAACATTAAAGAGCAAAGCATAACAGACCACTTACTGTCTTCAGTTTTTAAGTAGGCCCTGTGTGTAAACATGCATTATGCAGTGTTTTGAACAGTAGTATCACTCATGTTTAATTCACTGGGATTCAATCTCAGAAATAAAATTTAAATATAATATTACATACAAAATAATAAATACAAAAATTAATTACATTAGAATAATTAATTAACATTATAAATATATCCTCTCCTTCCCTCTCCCTCTCCCTCTCCCTCGCTTCGCCGGCATGACTTGCAGTCTGATGTGTCCTGGCAGGGTGTGGAATTGGCATCGCCCGCAGGAGACCCGACCGCCGTGAGCCATGCCCGGTGCGGGGATGAGATTAGTTTCCTCTCGTTCCCCTCCTTTCACAGCGGCGCTGCAGAGATGGAAAGCAGCTGTTGTTATTCATAGAGCTGTGGTTTACCTGACCTGAGTCGTGAGGATTGTTTCTCAAACACATGCATCTGAGAAATCACTTGTGGAGTGTTTATTTCACAGTGCACTACATCAGTTTTACTCGCGCTCAAGGACGAGTGCAGCATCTGTTCGAATCTGAATGCATTGTGAGCTTGAGAACAAGTACAATAGATGCAGCACAAGAGTTTTCTCAGCTCTCTCTGGGAGATCTCGTCTTCAAAGATGCCCCTGATCCATCAGAGAGCCATGAGGATGAAGATCAGTATAATAGTGTCTAATTCACATGACGCGGCGCCGGGCCTTGCCTCTGGGTGACAGGTGTGTGCTTCAGTCGGACTATCAGATGTGTAATATAGCTTTCTGAGCGGACTGGCTGTCACTGTTTCTCTGTGAATTATGGAGACGGGAGGCTGTCATTAAAACGCTTCAAAGCACCTCTCGCTGGTATTCTGTAGCCTGGAGATTCGGATCGAGCTCAGCAGATGCGGCCCTGGCGTTTCTTTGTCAGGAGCTCAATCCAGGGGTTTGAGGTGTGGATGGAGGTACTGAAGAAGAGAGATAATAGTGCAACTTAATGGCAGCTTTTTGTTGTGTATTCACTGTCCAAGTCAGTGATCAGAGATGAAGGACATTTGATTTTGTCCTGACTTTCTGATTTGAGGGTGTGTTAATATGAATAATTGTGTTGTAAACAAATTGGTATTGACTTGGGTGAATGTTGATGATGTCATTTGTGCACATTTTATATGCAGTCAATGAAGAAAAGTTATAAAGCTTTTACAGTAAAATACTGTACATGTTTTTTCATTTTTCTGTAGCATTGTGAGAATTGTATGATAATAGTACCTCGTTTATGTCCTCTTGAGACGATCCTACTTTATCTGAGTACTGTAATTCATCTGGAATAAATTGAATGCTTTTTCGTATTTCTTGTTCTCTTTTCAGTTCTCAACCAAAATTGGATGCTTTTCTAGTGCTAATGTGATGAAATGAAGAGCGAAGATGTGCTTTAGCTGTGCAATTGATGCTTTGTGTATTTTGAGAATGATGGGTAATGTATTTTTGTCATGTAAAGCCTGTTGCTCTCATACACTGACTGGATGAGAAGTATTTTCTGTCACGGTGTCTTGGTAGGCCTATTGTTTATTAACAGTATGCAAATTGAATAGATACTAAATTATACAGTTTACTTTATTTTTTTATGTTTTATAATAAATATATATTTATGCAGTTTATATATTTGTATTTTTAATATATATTTTATATACATTTATATAAATATTAATAACTAAATATTTAAAATATTTCATTTGAAAACATTTAAAAAAATACTACTATTATATATTAATTATCTGATATAAATAATGTAAGATATTTAAGAGTTTTTGATTTCAAGATATGATAAATGTGTGTATGTGTGTGTAAAATTATATTTTATATACATGGTTATTATGACATTGTTTGGAGCTTTTAAAAGTCATTATTGAAGTAATTATTATTAAAATAAAACCAAAAATAAAATAGCATTATTAAAACAAACATTTTATTATTATTGTTATTATTATTAAACATATTTATATTATATTACGTATATGTTCAAAGTTTCTCACAAGTAATTATTACATTTTAACTATTCATAACAGCGGATAAATACTATCATTCTAGCATGACTTTAAGACATGTTATATAAAGTTCATCTTTTGCATTTTATTTTCTAGTCCTAGTGCTAAAAAGTGTCATGATGTGAAAGAAAAGGAAAGTCAATTGCATTTCCATCGTAATTACCACTTCCAAACTCATATGTTCCAGGCGAATGTGATGACAGAGTCAGTTTGTGTTCAATTAATCTGTAATCGAATCGTCCAGTGGATTTCACTTCTACAAAGTGAATCTTGGGAGAAGTTTAGCTTTAAAATTTGTGCTTGAGATCCTGTCATTTTTCAGCAGGGTAAGCAGCGTCTGTTGGGTCTTAGTGCAAACGCAGCTTCATAAATTCATCAAAGCTGTCGTGTTTTATTAGCCTGCAGTGTGTGTGTGTGTGTGTGTGTGTGTGTGTGTGTGTGTGTGTGTGTGTGTGTGTGTGTGTGTGTGTGTGTGTGTGTGTGTGTGTGTGTGTGTGTGTGTGTGTGTGTGTGTGTGTGTGTGTGTGTGTGTGTGTGTGTGTGTGTGTGTGTGTGTGTGTGTGTGTGTGTGTGTGTGTGTGTGTGTGTGTGTGTGTGTGTGTGTGTGTGTGTGTGTGTGTGTGTTTTCCAGGGATGAGTGCGTTTGTGTGTAAGTGTACATGTGTTTGTATAATGAAAACAGCCGCGAGCCTCTGAATGGACCGGCGCTGATGGTTACAGTCACAGCTGCTGTTCCCCGGGGGGGTTTCGGTTCCAGCTCACTTCCTGTGGGGGAGCAGGAAGTTGGCTACATTGTGTGGAGAAGCGAGGGAGGTCCGCTTTCTCTCCTGCCTCATCCGGCTTTCCAAATTCTGCTTTCATCCGTGCTTTTGGGTTCCTGCACAATGCTTTACACGGCTGTTACATCAGCCCGTGTTTGCCCGACACAGCATCACTGCAGGAACTCAGCGCTATCAGCAGTGCTGCTGGGAAATCTGCTTCTGATTCTGATTCCGCCTAACGATTGTGTTAATGATTGTGTTAGTCATTTGGTCGAAACCTTAGTATACTCAACAAAATTGATGAAATATTACCATCCTTTTTTTTTTTATTGCAGTACAATTAACACATGACCAGTGTAGTCTGATTCATGAACCAGTGACTCTTTTGAACTGATTCTTTTAAATGAATCGGTCAAGTGAGTGAACTTACTGTCCGAAACTGGTACTCATAAATACTGACCAGTTGTTCTTATGAATCATTCATATATTCATCCAAGAAATCATCATCTGAGTACTTCATCTTTTTGCAGTAAAACAATAGCTTAGCTATCAATAAAACATATATATTAAGAATTAAAATAGTATACTATATTTAGATATGATGTCAGATAATGTATTCTCTTACCACACTGGCTGATTGATTGATTGGTTGGTTGTTTGTGTGTTTAGCATCACGTCTCAAGAAAGTGTTTATTTTTGTAACATTTAAATAAGTTGTTTAGATATTTGTAATTTGAAAAAGTGAAAAAAGAGAGTTTTTTATAGACAATATATTCTATATACAAGAAAAAAAATAATTAGAACATATATACACACATATATATATATATATATATATACAGTACACATACACTTTGTGTGTGTATATATATTTTATATACAGCCCCAATTCCAGAGAGGTTTGGTCATTTTGTAAAAATGCAATAAAATCAAGAATCTGTGATTTGTTTATTCTCTTTAACTTTAATTTAATTGACAAAAGTACAAAGAAAAGGTTTCCAAAGTTTTCACTGACCAACGTAAATGTATTTTGTAAATATGAACAAATTTTGTTTTTGATGGCTGCAACACATTCCAAAAAAGTTGGGACAGAGGTGAAATAAAATTGAAAAGGTTATAGAATATCCACGTTAAACTGTTTTGAAACAGTTCACAGTAAGCAGGTGAATTGGTACTAGGTCAAGGTGTCATGTTTGGCTATAAAAGGAGCATCTCAGTCTTTGCAAGCAAAGCTGGATTATGGCTCATCACTTTGTGCCAAATTTCATGAGAGAAGTGTCAAACAAATCAAAAATAACATTTCGCAATGCAAAATTGCAAAGACTTTAGGTCTTTCACCATGTACCATACATAATATTGTGAAAAGATTCAGGGAATCCAGAGAAATCACAGTACATGTAGGGCAAGGCAGGAAACCTCAGTTGAATGTGCTTGACCTTTGAGCCCTCAGATGGCATTGCATAAGAAACCGTCATGCTGCAGTGTTAAATATATCCACATGGGCTCAGGAGTACTTCAGAAAACCACTGTCATTTACCACAGTCTGCTGCTGCATCAAGAAATGCAACTTGAATCTCTGTTACTCTAGGAGAAAGCTATACATGCTGCGGGGTTCTCTGGGCCAGAGCTCAAAAAGACATGTGTGAGTCCACATGTCAACTTGTTTCTGGGAAAAATGGATGGCGAGTTCTCAGTCCCACAGACCAAAGGGACCATCCACACTTTCATCAGCAACAGAAGCAAAATCAAACGTCTGTCATGGTATGGGGTGCAGCAGAGCCAACAACATGGGTGACTGGCTTATGTGCAAAGGTACTATTGAGATGGAGGCATATATTGGGATTGTACAGAGACATATACTGCCATCAAGATGATGTATTTCATGGGAAGTCCAAGGTTATTAGATCAAGACAATGCCAGCTCTCCTTCTGCATGTGCTACAGAGTGAATGTGCTTGACTGGCCAGCAGATCTGTCTCCTATTGAAAATGTTAAAGCAGATCTGTCTCCTATTGAAATCACTATCATAAAAGTTTAGTGTTTTTGGAATGTATTTCTGGAACAGTGTTATTTAAATACCCTTTTTCATTTTGTATTATTTATTAATATTTTAAATTAGCTTGATTTTTGTTTGAATTGAAGTAATTTTATGTACTTTAAATTTCCTTTTTACTTATTGTTTATTTTTGAATTTATATTTAACTTTAATTTGTTTATTTTAGTAATTTTAGCACTTCAGCTTCATTTCAGGTAGATGCCAAGACATATATATATTTTTTTTTTAAATTAATTAATTAATTTTTTTACATCATATTTATATTGTATTTGATTCTCTCTCTGATGAATCCTGGAGTGGCTCTGATCATGGCGGTGTGTGTTCAGTGAACTCTGCTCAGGTTTTTTCAGCACGTCTCTCGTCTCCTTCACTTTCCAGTGAGAGCCGCGGCGATGACTTGATCAAAATGAACATGTCACCAGACGAGCGGGCTTGACGGGCGGCCGCCACTCGTGATTGGCTGCCGGCCGGCTGTCAGGGGCGGAGCCTCGCTGTGATTGATGACCAGTGTGTTCCGCTGAAGAGCAGGGTGTGAAATGTGCGACATGAGAGCGAAAACCCGAATGCGATTCCTGACGGGAACAGAAACAACACCAAGATGATGCCTGGGATACGCTGACAGGACCCCACCTGCATGAGAACTTGCCTGGCTAGTATTTTTGGATTCACACTTCCCAAAACCTCCCCAGATTCAATGACATTCACTTTGTTCTCCGAGGAGTCGTCATGTGCCTTAGCAGCGCGGCTTAGTTCAGACCTGATAAAGAGATTCCTTTAAACTGACTGATTGATGTCAACATTAATCTTTCAACTCCCATGAGAGCCTCTTACAACAGAAGCACAAAGGAGGGGCTTTGATCATAACGCTAGATTAAGCTGCGCTCACACACTCACTCACACACACACATGTATGCATGAGCGGCACGGGGCCGTTCACACCTGCGGGGCTCATTTTTCAGTCACGGTAAATCAAGATGACTTGCGACTCTTCACTCAAGCCAACTGGTTCACTGTAAAGTTCTACACTTGTGTTGGTGTGAAATGAACTGCTAATATTGATCATTCAGGGGCCGAAGTGAGCTTTAGTTTAGCTGAAAGTGATGGCTGGCTTTAAATTGTATAGTAGTTGTTTTGTTTGGTGGCTTAATGTCAGGGATATTGCACAAGAAGTTTTAGAAGAAAAACAAGCTTTTAATCATTGTATTTTGTTTGTGTAATTTAATATTAGTTGAATACTGTTGTTCGTAACCTATGAGTTTAGCACCGTTATATAGTGTATTAGTGGTATTTAGTGTTAAAATTTGATACTTTTGTCCTAAAAGGGGCTCCATATATTAATTAATTTGTTTGTTTGTTTATTTGTTTATTTATTCTTCAATCATTATTTAACTGTCCATATTAAATTATATTACATTATTTTAAATTATATTAAATTATTATAAACATTTATATTATTTAACGTATATAATTTAATTCTATAATAGAAATAATAAAATAAATACATTTATCTTACGAAGAATTATTAAAAAAAATTAATAGATAAAAATGTTTCATCTAATTAATTACACAATGTGCTGATATATATATATATATATATATATATATATATATATATATATATATATATATAAAACAAATGACTCGTTTGAATAGGTTATTCTTGATGAATTGATCAAAAAGACTGATGATGACAGATAGAAAATTTATAATATGTAAATAATTATAATATTTTTCTATAAAATATATACACATGCAGAGTATATATATATATATATATATATATATATATACACACACACACACACACACACACACACACATATATATATATATATATATATATATATATATATATACATGCATACATACACATACTGTGTATTTATTTTATATAAAATATTATAATTATTTATATATATGTATATGTATATATGTATATGTGTGATTATATATATGTTTATATAAATATTATTATTATTTTTAGTCTTTCTGTTAAATGCTGTTGTTTTTACCTTGATTATATAGTTTATTAGGAGTATTTATTGTAAAAGTTAAATATCCAAATGAATGATTTTATTGTGGAAATTGTATTAAAATATTGAATATAATATTAAAATCATTATAATATTTAATATAATTTAATGATCTAATGTACTATTTAAACATTTAGGCAACATAAAGTGTGGATGATGGTGTCATCTGAAAATGATGACTAAATTGTGAAATTTTAGTTTTCGGAAATTATAAACTTTTGTGTGTTTTAGATTGCACTTTATATTTCATATTTCTGACAAGTGGTGCATATACAAGTCTCTTTGTCTCGGTGAAGCTGTCACAGAAACCCTTCGTGATTTTGGTTTTGGTGGCTTAATGTCAGGAATATTCCACATTTGTGTCACCACATGAAGTTCTGGTGGAAAACAACTTTAATCATCTCGGATGATGGTAAATGTTTCAGTGAGGTAAACGTCTGAAGTCCTGCGAGCTGTGATTTCTCATCACTTACATCAGCAAGGTTTTTCTTATTCTTCAGCTGTGGTATTTCTTAATAAACCAGCCCTGATGAGTGTTCATGTCAGACGTTCACGTCATCTAGATCTCAGGTTGTCATGTTTCAGGGCCGGTGGCTGTCATGCTCGGTCTGTTCTGACCAGGCCGTTTGTTCACGCTCTGACAGCTTCAATAAGAGTGTCCATGTCTCCTGCAGCAGCACTTCCTCCAGCGGGAGCCTGGCAGGACTGTCGCCCGCAGCTCCGTCCCTTCATCCTGACCTCGGCTGGAGCTGATCAGAGGGGACAGGTGAAGTCACAGGCAGCGGGAGCTCAAACATCGCAGAGCAGTGCTAGAAACTAACTAAAGTAGTGATTTTTCAGTAGCGTAACTGCAGCTCAGCAGTGTAGTTACATTTTCCAACAATTTGCAGTTTAGCATGACAAAATGATATATTTAATGTTTTTTTAGTGTGTTTCACATCACCCACAACATGAGCTCATATCACTGTGTTCTGCTAAATCACTCCTGTAACACTTTTGTAGCTTCAGAGAAGACTAGTGTGCATAAATCTTCAGGTTAAAAAAAAAATCTGGTTTAAAATCTGCAAATCTTAATTTGTGTAATAAAATATTTATTTATATGCTAAAACATTCATTTAAATAAATATCGCTTATTTATAATATTTAGAGTGATACTTGAATGCTGCCACCCTAAATACTTTGAAACAATTTTTTTATAATATAAGAAAATATAATATAATAGAGAGAGTTCTATAGAGTTCCTTCAAAAAAAAAAAAATTGCATTACAAACAATTAAAAAGCTTTAAAACTTCATTAAAATAAACAGTATAATATTAATAGATAAATAAATAAATAAATAAACAGACAAGCAAGCAAATAAATAAATAAATATTTTTTAGGTTAATTAGTAGTATTTAGTTTTACACTAATAAACAAAAAAACATATAATAATGATAAATAATAATACGACTAAGAATGATAAATATTACTAAAACTTTAAAAAAGGATTTTTGATTATGTATAAATAAATATTTAAATAAGTATATAAATATTTAGAATTATTTAGTATTTACTAATAAACTAAATATACTAAAATATACATAATGTTTTATGTATATATAAGTTTATTAGTAATATTTAGTGTAACATTTTAATGCCTTTAAAACATCATTAATATAAACAATTTGTTGACATTTATGATTAAAACAAGAAGAAAGAAAAACAATCCACCAGTAGGAAATTGAATGAATGAATGTATAAATTCATTCATTAAACACATATTGCCTGAAAACCATATCTTAATATGTTTTGCAATTTTGCTTCTCAAAAAATCTTTATATATAATTCTATTTTTTTTGCATTTGATATTTATTGACATGTCATCTTGACAGGAATGAAGAAGATCACATTCTGCTGACAGATCATCTTACCAGATAAATTTGAGTAGACAAAAACTCCATAAAACAGTTTTGAAAGTTGTGAGTTTTGAACACGTGAGCTAGAGCCAAATAAAGACAGATCTGTGTGCTCGCAGATGCTCAAACACAACATGAGAGCAAGAGTTTCTACAATCCTCTCGCTCATCACGGCCGTCTCACTTCCATTACCGTTACCCACCTGCGTGTTTTGATGGACACGTGAATCCAAACCACGTTACACAAGCAGTCCTCTATTTCTCTCCAGAAATGCTCTGTGTTGCGATGGATGGGTTCATTAGATGAAGGTCTGCTGTTCTTCATTTCAGCCTGAAGTCAGTGTGGATCTCCTGCAGAAGTTTCTGTCAGGAAGTTCTTGTTTCTGTAGTTCTCACATCATCATGAAATATACACGATGCTCCTCTGTTCACGGCTCCCACCGGACCGCCGTGCAATAACTTCCTCCACCTGATCAATGCTCTCGTCTCTGGTAATACGCTGTTTTGGTGGCGAGCGGGAAGGCAATTAGATTATGGAGTTAGATGTGTTGGTTTCTCCCGCTCCTCCTCGGCGCAGGGCTATTTGTTTAATAAATGTCCTTGTGTGGTCTACAAGCCTCCAATCATCCTGTTAGACTTGTGCAACTGTTTTAGTTAAAGCAGCAAATTAACATCCTTATACTTTTAGACAAATGGAAGGAACCAGTGAATACATTTTCCATCATGCAGTCTGATGAGAAGGCCGTTCTGGGTGTAATTAGTTTTTAGAGCCACGCTGGAATCATCAACGTTAGGGAAATTGTGTTTATTTGAATTTTCAAAACATTCAGCTCATTGTTTTAATGAGTAATTTAGGAATTGTGATCAGATATATACACCATCTATACAAAATTGCATATATACATATATATGTGTGTGTGTGTATATATATGTATGTATATGTGTATACATATATATATATATATATATATATATATATATATATATATATATATATATATATATATATATATATATATATTTATTTATATTTATTTATTTAGTCATTTAGCAGATGCTTTTTTCCAAGGCGACTTATAAATGAGGACAATAGAAGCAATAAAAATCAACAAAAGAGCAATGATATGCAAGTGCTATGACAAGTCTCAGTTAGCTTAACACAGTACACGTAGAAAGTGTTTTTTTTTGTTTTTGTTTTTTTAAGAAAACAATTAGATAGAATATAGACAAAAATAAACCTAGTGGTTTTTGTTTTTTTAAGAAACAAGTAGATAGAATAGAAAAAAGAAAGCTAGTGTTAGTTGTTCAAGAAAAGCTAGCATTAGAGAATAAATATGCAATTGATTGAGGGTCAAGTGTGTTTTTTTTTTTGTTTTTTTAAAAGAAGAAAGATAGATAAAATAGAATTAGAATAGAGAGTGCTAGAGTTAGAGGGTCAAATAAAGATGGAAGAGATGTGTTTGTAGCTGATTCTTGAAGATGACTGAGGACTCATCTGCTCAGATTGAGTTGTGCAGGTCATTCCACCAGAAGAGAACATTTAATGTAAAAGTCTGTGAAAGTGATTTTGGGCCTTTTTTGGATGAACAATAAAGCATCGTTCACTCACAGAACACAAGCTTCTAGCACATAAGTCTGAAGTACTGAATTTAGGTAAAGGTGTGCAGAGCCAGAGGTGGTTTTGTAGGCAAACATTAATGCATTGAATTTTATGTGAGCAGCTATTGGTAGCCAGTGCAAATTTATGAACAGAGGTGTGACGTGTATTCTCTTCGGCTCATTAAAGATTAATCTTGCAGCAGCATTTTGGATTAATTGTAGAGGTTTGAGGGAATTGGCTGGAAGACCTGCCAAGAGAGCATTGCAATAGTCAAGTCTGGACAGAACAAGAGCTTGAACAAGGAGTTGTGTTGCATGTTCCGAAAGAAAGGGCCTGATCTTCCTAATATTGTATAAAGCAAATTATATTATTTTATATGGAGCACAAATGTCCGTCTGTGTAACAAACTATGTGCATATTTACAGACGAACTACACTCATGTTCATGCCCAGACAGTCAACAGTGATAGGTTTTTCGTCTGGGCATATGAACATGAGTGTAGTTCGTCTGTAAATATGCACATAGTTTGTTACACAGACGGACTTTAAGTTCTTTTATTTTCCAAACGTAATAGGATTAGTCCAACGAATCGTTCGGTTTGTAATGCGCACCGAACCGAAAGCCTCGTACCGAACGGTTCAATACGAATACGTGTATCGTTACACCCCTAATGTATATATTATACTATTATATAATATACTATTATATGTATATAATATATAATTTTGTTTACATAATAACAAAATTATATATTAAATGTGTGTACTGTTTATTTATTATGTATATATAAACACACATACAGTATATATTTTGAAAATATTTACATGTATAAATTTATATTTATATAATTTATATTATATATAAATATATTTAATATATAAACATAACATAATTTTCTTAAATATATACCTGTACATGCATGTGTGTGCATTTATATATACACAATAAATATACACCATACACACACATATATTATGTAAACAAAAACGTTTATTTTGGATGCGATTAATCGCGATTAATCATTCGACAGCATTTTTATATATATATATATATATATATATATATATATATATATATATATATATATATATATATATGTATAGAGAGAGAGAGAGATGAATTATTTAATTATATGTATTTATTTTTTCAATATTCTTGTTATTCTATTTTACTTAGTAGTGTGACAGCTTGCTTATATAAATAAATAAACATATAATAATAATGATAACAAAATAAATAATAATATAACAAAATATATTAAATAATAATTATATGATATGATATGATATGATATGATGATGTCACTGCAAGTACAAGCAAAATGTCCCACCCACAAATCTCTATTTTAATATCAACACTGGAAAAAAAAACTTTCTTTAAACCTCTTTAAATATAAAAGCTTTCTCAATGGTTGACCAAAGAAAGCTGACAAAAACATTTTAAAACAATTTACTTCCAAAATGTGACATTTACAAGTGAAAAAATATCAAGAAAAAATGCCTTTTCACCAAGATAAAGGTATACAATGATTTGAATTTTTGATTAGATGAAAAAGGAGTGAAAAATTAACGGAATGGAGCCTGATGGTTGGTAATAATATCATATCATATCATATCCAGGTGGTATTAGGGGGAGGTGCATCTCATTCTAGAGAGCATTTGATTGGTCAATAAAATATTAGTTTTAATATTAATATTTATGTACTATCACTTATTTTTAATTAGTTAATTCTGGAGGTATGCTATTTTTGATGTTTTAAAGAAAAATAAACTTTGTGTGTGTGTGTATATATACATAGATACAAACGCACACATATAGCATCTTTACAATGACCAGTGGGCATACGTTTGTGCGAAACAGCCTCTTTCTTATTCCGAAAGTCACAATAACCTCTGCGACGGAGGAAAGAGAGAGAGTAAAAAAATAAGTAAATAGCAGGGAAAGAATCGCAGGAAAAGTTGGTGTGCTGCAATCACATGAACAAGCGTGACAAATAGAGCTGCCAGAGAGAGCCGAAACATTTCATGCTTGTTAACTCAGAGAAGCCGCTTTTTCCCACAGCCACAAAAGGGGGATTTTACTTATTATCAGGTTCAAGACTTTGATACTAACCTCAAGCCTGCTTTAAGCCCATTACAGCCCAGCTCCCCACGCACTCGCAGAGAAAGACACGAGCGAGGCGCATTCGCTTCGACATGAAAGAATGAGAGAAGGGAGTCGTTCTGACACAGAACAGCACTGAAGTTCAAAGACAAAAGAGGGGCGGAAACACTCCAGTTCAGCCTTATTTACGGCTGGAGAAAGAGCTTTTCAGGTCTTTCTAGGCTTTCATTTCTCTTACAGAACGACACGAGGGTCAGAAGAAATAACCAGAAGAGCACGGCCAGAGAAGCAACATTAGGAGAAAACCAACACAATGGAGACAAACTCCTCAGTGATTCAGCAAAGCACTGGATTTAGCTTTATTTAGCACATTACCAAAATTGTTTAAAGTTCAGAAGTTACAAAATTCTTCTTAGTATCAAACATCGAGTGTGTTTGCATGCACAGTCTCACACTGAATTTGCTTAACACCCCTGAAAGCGTATAAGGTCATGTAAACATTTTAAACGGTGTTGATTTAGCAGATAAAGGTCATAAATGGTTTCATCAAAACCTAATCAGCCTGATTTCACTGCATGTAAACACATTTAACAGTGTTCAGCTTGTGCAGCATCAAAAGTCTTATGTTAATCTTTATTTTTAAATAATTCATTATTTAATTTAATAATTATTTATTTATTTTTAATTAATATATTCATATTAATTAATTCATATTAATGTCTTTATATTTTTCATTATTTAAAAATTATATCTATTTATTTATTTATTTTTTAATTATTATATTAATATTATAATTATATAATATTAATACCTTCTTTATTAAGTTATTAATTTATGTATTTTTTAAATGCTTAATGTCAGGTTTAATGATTAATGTCAAAACCTTATTTATATATGGCTTTACACAATACAGATTTCAGAGCAGCTTCACAGAAATAAACAGGAAAATAACAGGATCAATAATGCAAACTTCATTAAATATGATGCAAATTCAAATTATGCTGCAAAGCGACTCTAAAAAGACAATTGAGTGTTGATTCAGTTCAGTTTAATGATTGTGTTAAGTTAATCAATTATGAAAAAAGATCAGTTCAACTGCAATATAAGCAGTTTTACTGCTTTAGTGTTCTTTTAGTTCTGTTCTTTTAGTGTTAAATTCATTTCAGCTATAAAGCATCTTCACAGAAATCAATAGTGTCATTATTCTGCTCAATTCATTCAGCGAAGTCAAATCGATAATATTACTGAATATTAAGTGTCTTTTAAACCGTTTTAACCTGACAGTAAGCTGCTCTGTTTTGTTGTGCATGTACACACTTTATGACATTTGATTAATATTACCATGTAAATGCATCAACAACACATAAACCAATGACTTTTGTGTTTTTATTGTCCTTCCCTCTCTCCCTCCCTTTTGACTTTGAGATGTTGAGTATGTGTCTGTTGTTTTGTTTTGTTATATTTTGAATGCTGTGTTGTGTTATGTGTCAAAAAATAAATAAATAAATGTTGATAACAACAACACATAAACCAAGTTTGATTTACCGT
This sequence comes from Aspiorhynchus laticeps, assembly GCA_023376895.1. Classification (NCBI taxonomy): domain Eukaryota; kingdom Metazoa; phylum Chordata; class Actinopteri; order Cypriniformes; family Cyprinidae; genus Aspiorhynchus; species Aspiorhynchus laticeps. The sequence goes on from CM041812.1 coordinate 26,725,759, forward strand.
ATTAGTATTTTCCATATTACTACAGTAAGTGACAGATGAATTTGCATCAAAATACTGTAGAGTTTGATTGCCCTCACAGCTTTTGACATGCATGAACTTTGACATAACTATAAAAGCTCTTTTGGTTCTAATTATAAGCATTATTTTCAATAACCTGCGTCACCATAAATAAACCTGCCGAATGCCCACCGCTCTTCACGTCTTCATTTTCTCTAAAAGCGGTTGTCAAGTGTCTTTCACACATCCGCTCAGAATCAGACGGAGGTGAGACTTGCAGGTTTTACATTAACCGTTGTGTGAGCACCAGGTGTGTGAGGGGCTGTGATGAGCTGCAGTCCTCCTCACGTCTGCTGGGGTTAGGGTTTGTTAGTAGAGGCATGTCCGAGGGCGTCACGTGTGCCGTTATCTCAGCGTCAGGTGATAAATCATATGTATCCTCCCTCACACGCACGTCTGATACACGTCTGATTATAAATGAGAGCTGTGACTGATTCATCCTATTCTAGCCTTGATGCTTGCGCTGGAATTTGACCCTCATAGTTCTCTCTGACGTATTGAGCGCTTAGCTTCACTTTAAAGATCCCGTAAATTCAGTTCTGTGGCTTTCAGTCTGTGTATGGTTTTTATTAATATTTAAAAAAGCAAAAAAAAAAGATAATATTTAAACTTATAACTTTAGTTCAGATAGTAGATAGAAATAAATATGTTATGTTTTTGTCTTTTATTAGATTTAGTTTTATTGTTTTATTTCAGTTTTATTTTCAGTTATTTTAGTACAAGTAAAAACTTTTAGTACATATAAATGAAAAAATCACACGCATATATATATTAGGGGTGTAACGGTTCACAAAATTCACGGTTCGGTTCGATACGACACAGTGGTGTCACTGTTCGGTATGTTTTCGATATAGGGGGCGGGGCAATTGGTTGCATCGCGATGTTGGAAATATTTCTGTTTTAAACCATGAAGGCGAGCCAATGGATATCAAACAAGCACGCGTTTGCACACGTGCAAACTTTGTGCAATATTTATGCCAGTGAAAGTCTTAATCTCAGTCAATTCACTATAAGCAGAAATTGAAAGTAAAAACGGAATGATGGAGTAATAACGGAGTTTTCGGCATCTGACGCCGCTTATTCTCTCAGAGACAAAGAGAGACAAATCTACTAAAACATATGCTGATAACGGTATAGCCTATAGCTGTTTTCATTTATTCGCTTAATATTTCTCTTGTAGTATAGTGAAAAAAAAAAATGAGAAGAAACGTATTTGCTGTTAAACATGTTGTTTTTGAAAGTCGGTGCTTGAAATAAAAGCTTTTTATTTCATTGATTTATATTGATGACTGCAGTGTTAATATTTGAATTATATGACTATAATTTGTTGTATAGCCTAATAGACCTTTTTAAAAATATTTTAATTGAGGAGTAAATATAGCCTAATCTTATCCTCACAGCTTGTCAGTTATGTGGTAATTATTGTGGGGCAAATTAATTGTAATTTTAATTTAATAATAACAGTAACTTCATAATAATAATAATAATAGGTCTAATAAAAATAAGAATGTAACAGGCCTACATTATTTGGAAATGCTAAATACTCTTTAATATTGCCAATAATTGATGTTTTTGACAGTATCTCTGGCTATCGTCGATACAAGATCATCATCTTTCGACGCACCCCAGCAAGGGGAGGTTATCACGGGGCAGACAGCACGTTGCCTGTTATGTCGTTTGGGATGCCTTGTTGAGCGCAGTGGCACTGAGAACATTATATTTCACACATTTTAAGCTCTTTCATTTTCCAAACGTAATAGGATTAGTCCAACGAATCATTCGGTTTGTATTGCGTACCGAACCGAAAGCCTCGTACCGAACGGTTCAATACGAATACGTGTATCGTTACACCCCTAATATATATATATATATATATATATATATATATATATATATGTACGTGTGTATATATATATATATATGTACGTGTGTGTATATATATATATATATATATGTACGTGTGTGTGTATATATATATATATATATGTAGGGATGGGTATCGTTAAGGTTTTAACGGTATTACTACTCTTATCGATACTGCTTATCGGTCCGGTACTTTAACGGTATTCTTATCGGTAATTTTTGTTATACTGTATATATATATATATATATATATATATATATATATACTGTATATATATATATATATATATATATATATATATATTATAACAAATTAGGAGCTGAATAAACATTACTTTATATTCTGAAATGTAAAATAAATATTTAATTAAATTAATATAAAACATCAATTTGTAAATGCACCAGTGTGCAGGCATTTTTAGTGTTTTATATACATAAGATAAGATACGGTAAGAATATGATCAAAGAAACAAAGTAAAAACAAACTGACAAATACAATAAAACAAATATACAAATTAAATGAAATAAACAGTGCTTTAATTTTTCCATGAATGTCTACTAACATTACTGTTCAGGCAAGTAATAGCCAAAAGAAATCTAAAAGTAATCAAATGTAAATGCACACTGCATAGTTTTCACTGTATGTATTGATAGATTAATGCTTATTAAAGCTATAACGTTATTCAGATTAAGAGCTGTGGTGGATTTTCTCTTTGCATTTTTTTCTTTGATTAACATTGAAGCGCCAGTCTGTCACTTTAAAGCAATATATTGACGCACATCGGATTTTCTCCGAACAGTTCTGGTCCACTTAAGACATACTGTTTAAGTGAATACTCTCATAGCTGGCCATTGTGACACATTTTTGTGTGTATTTGATCGTTTGGACGCGCCCGAAGCTCAAACTGTAATTTGCCTGTCTTCTCGTCTGTTTTGGAGCGCGCGGCGCAGGCACGCACACAAACACACACACACACACACACACACACACACACACACACTTCAGCCTGGGGAGCAGCGTCTCTTGTGCGGATTGTGCTTTCAACGTTTTATTATCAAACATGTCCCGCAATTTAGCAACAGTAAAGACGGCATTTTACAACAATCACCGATTGAGCTGAATCAGACGTTAAGTTTTGGTTCGGGAGGAACGAATGCGTGCCGCTGTGAAGGGATGGAAGTTGTGCTAGAAGAAACGCGGCTATATCATTAGAAGCCAAAATCAAAAATAAATAAATAAACTTAGCTTAATATAACAGCCACAGGCATAAAGTGCATATGTTTGAATAGTTAGTTCTTTATTCTATCATAATTAAACAGGGCTTTCATGTTGCGCTGCTGAAGCTCCTCCCCGTGAGCGCGATCTCGCTTCTGAATTACGAATAGCAAAAATGCATCATAGACAAATCTTTGAATATTATTGCATATAAAAACAGCTAGCAACTCTGGTGAGAGAGGATTTGCAAGATAATGTGTATATATAGCAACAATAAATGTATGTGTTTTCATAATTTCTCCAGTACCGACAGCAGAACCGATAACGTCAGAGCTTATCGATACTCCGGTCTTTCATAATTTAGCCCCGAGACCGATTAAATACCGAGTTTCGGTACCCATCCCTATATATATGTATATATATATATATATTATATATCTGAAGACTGGAGTAATGATGCTGAAAATTCAGCTTTGACTCACAGGAATAAATTATATTTTAAAGGGGTCATTGGATGCCCATTTTACACAAGTTGATATGATTCTTTAGGGTCTTAATGAAAAGTCTATAACATACTTTGGTTTAAAATTTATCAATGGTAGTGTAAAAACACCTCCTTTACCCTGTCAAAATCAGCTCTGTTTTCATCAAGCCATTATAGTCCATGTTGCTTTAAATGCTAATGAGCTCTGCTGACCCCGCCCCTCTATTCAGTAGAGTGAAGAGCAGTACTGTTTACTTTAGCTGCAAAAGAAGATTCATAAAAACCCTTATACTCACTTCTTCTGTAGGTGAAGCTGGATCACAAATGATTCGTGCGAACATAGACGCTTTTATGTAGATCGAGGATCGGCGCATTCTCTTCAAAATTAAATTACCATTAATCCTCTGCATCTTCAGCGGCTCAGATGTCAGGAGTTAATGACGACTGCTGTATTCATTATTACATCCAACAACAAAACACCTCAATCACTTAATCGGAGACATCTTGTCTTCCCCTGCACCGGAGTCAACACAATGGCGGACAGATGACAGCTCACTCAGGGCGGGTCTAAGGTAAGATGGCTTGTCAATACCCTATCGTGGGAGGGGCCTGTGCAGAACTATGTCATTCTGACAGGAATCTCACAACATCCTGATTTGAGAAAGGGGATTTAAAAAAAAAAACACTGGGTGGATTTTTATCATTATAGGATGGATGTGTACACACACTTCCAACACACATTTATGTTCAAACAACTTGTAAAGTGAATTTTGCATCCGATGACCCCTTTAATATATTAAAATAGAAAACACTTATTTTAAATTGTAATATTATTTCACAATATTATTATTTTTACTGTATTTGTAATCAATTAAATGCAGATTTGGTGAGCATGAGATACTCAAAAACATGATAAAATCTTACTGACCCCCAGCTTTTAAGCGGTATTGTATCTCAGCATTTCTGAAGTGGCGAATCTAAAAATATCTGCTTCGGTTTAATGTGTTAGTTGCTGAGAACGTGGGATATTTATTTGGGTTTTTGGACTAACAGCCACATTAGCCCAAACACTTCACATACAAACACACACACATTTAAAGCCATAAACACACACTTGCACTCACACACACCAAGTTGTAAATGCTGTTATCTCTGCCAACACCAAGGGACCCACACAAACCCTCGGTTTCTCTTTGTTTGCGTCTTCAGAGTGCGCTTGTGGCTCCACTGTGCTGTTATTATTGATCTGGGTTCAGATGAAACCCGACTGCTCTTTAACAGCCGTGTTGATTTAAACAGCATGTTGAACTCCGTTACATCAATATCCAGTGCAGATGAATTATTAAACGCAGCTTTAAAGGGCCCGGTGTTTTTGCATAAAGTATTTTTATATAAATAGCATCTCTTTGTAGATAAATGGCACTGTGTTCATTATAGTAATTGGAAATAGCTGTTATAAGTGGACAAAATAAGCTAATACAAAAATAGAATTTTGAATCTTTCTCTATGTGCATATGCAAAATGTGCTGCTACAAAGCTAATCTGTTGTAGGTGGTTTCCAGTGTGTTGCTATGCAGTTGCTAAGGGGTTCTAAGACATTTTGAGTAGTTGCTTGGACTATGTGCTATGTGGTTGCTAGGGTGTTTGGATACATTTTTACTGGTTGCTAAGGTGCTCTGAGCCATTTCAGCTGTTGCCTAGGTTTTCTGAGCCATTTTCAGCCATTGCTAGAGGGTTGCTATGTGGTTGCTTAGGTGTTCTGAGACATTTTCAGTATTTGCTTGGGTTTTCAAACAAATAATGAATACATTTGTTTGGATTATGTGGTTGCTAGGGTGCTTTGAACAATATTTAACAGTTGCTAGAGTGTTGCTATGTGGTTGCTAGGGTGTTCCGAGCCATTTCAACAGTTGCTAAAGGTGTTCTGAGCCATTTTAGTAGTTGCTAGGGTGTTGCTACATGGTTGCTAAGGTTTTTTTAACCTTTTCATTAGTTGCTTGGATTTTCAACAGTTGCTGGTGTGTTGCTATGTGGTTGCTAGGGTGCTCTGAGCTATTTTTACCAGTTGCTAGGGAATTGCTATTTGATTGCTAGGGTGTTCTGAGCAATTTTACCAGTTGCTAGGGTGTTGCTATGTTGATGTTAGAGTGTTCTAAGCAGTTTCTAGCAGTTGCTAGTGTGTTGCTATGTGGTTACTAAGTTTTCTTGATATTATGGTCTATTGTCATGACTTAAGTGCCTCCTTTAATGTATGTAATTTTTCATTTTTTTTAGGACGGGTTATTCACCAAAGTTTAATATTCAGAGTAAGAGGTTTAGTATTAGCAATAGTAATAGTAATGCCTGCCTTAGGCAGCTAACACAACTAATGAAGTCTCTATATCTACTAGAAAGACAGATAACGGCCATTAACATAATGTGAATCGCAGCTGTAGCGGGATGTAAAGCATAAGAAGAGAATCCCCTGGCTTCAGTGTTTTCTCTGAGAGGTGGAGGTGCTCGGTTTACAACATCCGTCTCATCAGCCTCATTTTCTCTAATGGCGTCGCCTCATTTTAATGGCAGATATTCATTTGGTATCTTAACAACAGTGGCACCCTTGGGACTCAGCCGTAAACAGGGGTGATGGGAAAATCCTCGACATTTGTCAGAGCAGCGCAGTGTGTTTGACAATATATGAATTATTGATTAAACTGTTGAATTTTAAATGAGGGTTGTATCGTGTTGAGGCTCCGCAACATAAATGCATAATTATGCATTTTCCGGAAAAGATATTGAACGGGAAGAGGGCCGAGTCTTTAGTCTATATTTAACTTTTCAAGAATAAACTGAGTTGTTTGCTCTATATTGGACTATTGAGGAATAAATCGAAATGAAAGAAAAACACAAACCCATGCATCCGCTAGAAACAACAATAGTACAATCAGATCGAAGACTGTTTTTATGGACTGACGGTGCTACACAATGGTGGCAGCGCTCCAGGAGGCCGTAGAGTCTCACACGGTCAGTTTGAGCTCACCGCAGTGTTTACAGACCTAAACTTAGCCGGGCTGACAAACCAGAAAGCAGCCTTGAACTGATTGAAAAAGACCCGGAGAACTGAAGGTAATTCTATTCTAAATCTTATTGCCCTCGGGGTCATTTAAATGGCCTGTGGCAGAGGCAAATAATCTGTCTGTAAGGTCAGCATATCTAATAACCCAGAAACCCATATTTTAGACTTTACAGAACTATTTTTTTGACTTTACAGAACCCAGAAACCAATATTTTAAAATTGACAGAACCCAGAAACCCATATTTTAGACTTAACAGAACAATCTTTAGACTTTACCAATTTTTTTAATTTACCAACATTTTAGATTTTATAGAATCCAGTGCTCCAGGTAGGATCTCACACGGTCAGTTCGAGCTCGCTGCAGTGTTTACAGACCTAAACCAGCTAAACTTAACTGGGGTGACAAACCAGAATGCAGCTTTGAACTGATTGAATTAGCAGTCACATTGTGAGAGTAAAAGACCCGGAGAACTGAAGGTAATTCTATTCTAAATCTAATTGCCCTCGGGGTCATTTGAGTGGCCTGTGGCAGAGGCAAATAATCTGTCTGTAAGGTCAGCATATCTAATAGTGGGCGACAGTTTGATGGTGCTCTAAGAGAGCGTTTCTCCTCAGGGATCTGTTCCCACCGGTCTGAATCTTTGCTTGGTTGAGCACGCTCTTGAAAATAAAGCCTCCAATTAGAGGATTTTACAGCCTGATGTCATACAAGAACCTTTTGAAAGGAAAATTCTGTCATCGTTTACCCGCCCTTGTGTTGTTTTGAAACCAGTGGTACTTTCTTTCTTCTAAGGAACGCAAAATCAATGTGTCCAAGCTGTTGTTTTATGTGCAATCAAGTTATAAAGTAGCTCTCATATCAGTTCAGAGCAAGCTTGCATATGCAAAGTGTGAATCAGATTTGATTATCAGTGAATGATGATGTGCATTTCAGTCTTTTCATTATATAAAGATATCATATGACTTCAGGAGAAATGGTGTGATATTTTGTCCTTTTTGGAGCTTGACAGCCCCTTGACAAGGTGTCAGCTTCCTGCAAAACATGTTTTTGTGTTCAGTTGAAGAGACAAAGAGAGAAGACTAAATGATGACAGAATGTTCATTTTCTGGGTGAAGTTGCACAAAGAACATTTTACACTCTGAGTACACTGGGACTTTACAGAACCCAGAAACCCATATTTTAGATATTACAGAACAATGTTAGACTTTACAGAACCTCAAACCAATATTGTGACTTTATAGAATCCAGAAACCAATATTTTAGACTTTAAGAACACAGATAGAAATGCTCATTCTGTACCCGAAGTACTGTAGAGCCACTGAATATTATTTTTGCGGGTTGCATGTAGACCCCACTTTCTCCAGGGTTCTCCAACTGAGGTCTAACGATGAACAGCCGGATCAGGGATGTGTCCTGCTGACCTCCAACTGTCCCTCACGCAAGGTTTACAGCAGAATGTGACCCATCTGACCTGCACCTTCCTCCTGGGAATTAGGCTGGATCTCCAGGGCACCCAAGAACTCAATACATCTTCATCAGAGTGGGAGGGTTCAATTGAGAGCCATTAGTTGGGCTGAGAGTAAAGGTGGAGCAGCTGTTGGGTCTTAGAAAGGCTTGTTGCATCTTTTGTGTTTGGAGAGCAGAGGTGTCTGTTTCACGCCCCCTCCTCCTCTTCTTCGTCAGCGAGCGAGAGAGTCGAGCTGCTGTCTGAAGATATAGCTGCTGTGGCTGTGAGATACGCCGCACAACATTAATTAGCAGCTCTCATTATAGCCAGCGGCCTCGTCGCTCTGTCGAGCGGTGTGTGTCGCATTCACACACTCACACACACGCTCGTGCATGAAGATGTTTCCCAAGGTCTTGAAATCTTCACAATATGCTTGAATATTCTTGTTTACCAAGTTGCTTTAAACAGTTCTGTGATTAATTTGGGTGAAAACAACCCTAGAGGGATTTTCAGCAAATAACATTGAGTTTGCTGCTTTGATTCGGTGCATTATTTCTAAATTGTACCCAAAGAAATGCGACTGCAAATATTGTTTTCATAGCGCTGTATTAAAAATGACATGCAATCAAAATTGGAGTTTTGTGGCTTTTAGTTCATGTCATACATATGCCAGTGTATGACCAATTTTTATCTCACAATTCTGACTCTTTTCTTGCAATTGCAAATTTACATCTTGCAATTCTCACTTTTTTAATCAGAATTGTGTGATAAAAAAGTTGTAATTTATGTCTCACAATTCTGACTTTATAACGTGATTGTGACTTTATAACTCACAATTGCGATTTTACATCTTGCAATTCTGACACTTTTTCTTCGAATTGCATGATATAAATAGGGCTGCCACTAACGACTATTTTTATTTCGATTAATCTATCGACTAATTTATTGATTAATCTAAACAATTAATTTCCCACAAAAAATCTACAATTTTACTTAAGAATATTTTATTAAACCAAATTAAATCCAAATTTCAATGAAATCCTTTTTTAAAGCAAAAGTAAAGTGCAACAGAGTGCCAGAAACAAGTGTCCATCTCATCTCTCAGTCCAAATCTCTGAAATCAGTTCAGTATTATAGTGTAAGAATGACAACATATCCACGTGTTCTAGTCTAATAATACAATTATAATCAGTATTTTAAATAAAGGAGTATTTACCAGAAATAATATTTACCAGAATTTATTTAGGAGAAAAATGTAAATGTGCAGTATTTCTGAAAAAAAAAAGAAATAAAAAAAAACTTTTTTTAACATAAAATCAATTAATTGGAGATGCTTTTGATTATTAAAATTTAATGGAACCATTACAATGGAATCCAGAAAATAATGGAAAACAGAATTTGGTACAGATAAAACTGTAAAACTCAATTAATTAGACAGGTTTTTTAATTAATAAAATTTAATTTAACCATTAAAACAGAGTATAGAAAAATAAAAATGGAAAAAAATGAATTTGGAAATAAAACAGATTTCATAGAGCCCTATAATTATAATATTTTTTTATGTGGTAATAAAAATAGATGTAAGTGAACAATAGCTTTTAAAATGACTTAAAATACATATATAATAGCAATGATGCAATAATAATTAGTTCAAATAAAGTATCAAAAGCAAGAAATCATATGGTTTTATTGAACAAAACTGTTAAAATACATAATGTATTATAAACAATAGAGCTAATGTAGATAACGCATAACAACAAAGGCCTGCAGGGGCGCCGGTGGCCTGATTATTATTTTTAAACATTACTGCGCGATCTAATCCTTGTTTAATATTGACCAAGCACCATTTAATTCAAATGTCCACTTAATCTTTAATATTTGGTCATTTCTTTAGGACAGAAATGCTATAGTCACTGTAATTAAATGAATATGTGTTCATCAAAACGTGTAAACTCAGAGTGAGGGTTTGAGCTTTTATTTTGAAATCGCGATGTATTCTCCTGTGTTTGTGTAGATTTATAAATGATTTACCTTACAAATCTGATGAAATGGCACACGCTGCGTTCCCAGATGAACGTTATAATAAACCCAAACTCACAACAACATGCAGAGATGGAGTTTGAAACGCTCCACATGTAAATGATAAGTTTCTGTGGAACTACTGTGAACGGAGCCGCTGTGAGACGCACGTACTTAACCTACACGCATGTAAATAATTAAAGCTCATATACTGTGTTAGAACTGCATCGCATATAATTATTTAATTAAATCATAGCATTTGTGAATTCACAATTATGCTTAATTGTGATTTTGAAATGGGTTTCATATCATGCAGCCTTGGAAAATAGTCTAATAATGTGTTTTATGGATTCTCGTCCGTGAAAAGCGGCACTTCCGGTATTTTGCCGGTTAGTCGACGCGAGCAAAATGAAGTCGATGATTTTTCAAAATCGGCGAATCTCGACAGCTCTAGATATAAATTCACAATTGCAAGAAAAAGTCAGAATTGTGAGATACACACTCCCAATTCTGACTTTTCTCCCAATTCTGACATTTTTTCTGAGAAAAAAGTCAAGAATTGCAAAATGTAAAATCGCAATTGTGAGTTATGAAGTCAGAATTGTGTGATAGTCGCAACTGCATGCTATAAAATCAATTGCAAGATATTGGTGGTGGTGGTGGGGGGGTGTTTGAACTGGCCATATAAAGTAATTCAAAAACATTGATTTTAAGGCTATTTTAAAAGGACAAGGAAATGCATCAACACAGGAAAGAAAATCACATTCAAACCATTGGATGCAGTCTGTGGAAGTGTAGGTCAGAGTGTGTGTAATCTCTCCTACATGAGCACACACTATACACTCGCCGTATCTCTGTAATGCACGTTTCCTATATCCAGCCTTTCATTTCACCATCAGCCTCTCCTTTGAGTAGAATGATAGAGATTGGGGGGGTGTGGCACAGAAAAACATACAGATGCTGAATGTTTCTGCTAAATCACTAGAAGAGCTTTCAGAGAGCCCGTGTCTGCTGTCCTGCACTGACCTAATGGGAAAAGCAGAGTACAGCTGGAGTTCTGGAGTTCAGAGAATCATCTTTCACTCGTCTGTGTTTCCTGTCACACTGTTGTGCTTGTAAACTCACGGCAGATCAGGCCAGGCCTTGATTTCACAACTTGGGAAGTTTTTAGAGAGTTGAAGTGGGGCTTACCTGTGCTAAACATGCTAACGCATTACTAGGTTGTTCTGGGTGGTTGCTGCTAGGGTATTTCTGGATGGTTGCTAGGGAACTTCTAGGTTGTTGATAGTGTTCTGGGTGGTTGCTAGGCTATATCTAATTGGTTGCTAGGATTTTCTGGTTGGTTGCTTGGGTGCTTCTAGGTGGTTGATAGAGTGTTCTGGTTCTAGATTGTATCTAGATGGTTGCTAGGGTTTTCCAGGTGGTTTCTAGAGTGTGTCTAGGTTCTAATGGTTTTATGGGTGGTTGCTAAGGTGCTTCTAGATGGTTGCTAATGTACTTCTAGGTGGTTGCTCGGTTACTTCGGGTGGTTGCTAGGCTGCTTATATAGGTAGTTCCTTGGGTGTTCTCTGTGGTTGCTAGAGTGTTCTGGGTGGTTGCTAGGTGTTTTGGGGGGTTTCTAGGGTACTTCTAGATTGTTTCTAGGTTTTATCTAGGTGGTTTCTAGGGTTTTCCTTGTGGTTAGTAAGGTACTTCTAGGTGGTTTCTATGGTGTGTCTAGCTGGTTGCTAAGGTGCAATTAGGTGATTCCTAGAGTATTCTGTGTGGTTGCTAGGTTTTTTCGATGGTTTCTAATGTATTTCTAGATTGTTTCTAGGTTACATCTAGGTGGTTGCTACATTTACATTTACATTTACATTTAGTCATTTGGCAGACGCTTTTATCCAAAGCGACTTACAATTGGGGAGTACATAAAGCGATTCATCTTGAAGAGGCAATCAGACAGAGGAAGTGCTAGTAACACCAAGTCTCAGTCATTGTTCAAATAAGTACAAGCTAGCAAGGGCAGGAGAGAAAGATAGAGGGAAAGGTTTTTTTTTTTTTTTTTTTTTTTTTTTGGAACAAGTTTAGGATGAAGTCAAGTAGTCCCGAAAGAGATGAGTCTTCAGTTGATGCTTGAAGATTGACAGGGATCCAGCATTCCGGATAGGGGTGGGAAGATTATTCCACCATCCAGGAATGGTGAATGAGAATGTTCTGGAGAGTGATTTTGAGCCTCTCTGTGATGGTACCACAAGGCGTCGCTCACTAGCAGATCTCAGACTTCTGGAGGGGATGTAGATTTGTAATAGTGAGTGGAAGTAGGAGGGTGCTGAGCCTGTGGTCGTTCTGTATGCAAGCATCAGTGTCTTGAACTTGATGCGAGCTGCCACTGGTAGCCAGTGCAGTGAGATGAAGAGAGGTGTAACATGGGTTCTTTTGGGCTCATTGAAGACCAGTCGTGCCGCAGCATTCTGAATCATTTGTAGAGGTTTGATTGTGTTTGATGGAAGACCAGCCAGAAGAGCATTGCAGTAGTCCAGCCTAGAAACGACAAGGGCCTGGACAAGAAGTTGCGCAGCATGCTCTGTCAGGAAGGGCCTGATTTTTCTGATGTTGTGTAGCGCAAACCTGCAAGATCGAGCAGTCTTTGCAATGTGTTCTTTGAAGGTCAGCTGGTCATCAAAGATTACACCAAGATTTCTGACTGAAGTTGATGGGGTAATTATTGATGTGCCTAATTGAATCGAGAAGTCATGCTGTAGAGTCGGAGTGGCAGGGATGACAAGAAGCTCAGTCTTTGCCAGGTTGAGCTGTAGGTGATGTTCTTTCATCCATGCCGAGATGTCCGCCAGGCAGCCTGAGATCCGTGCAGCTACCGTTGGATCATCTGGTTGAAAAGAGAGATAGAGCTGTGTGTCATCGGCGTAGCAATGGTAGGAGAAGCCATGTGCCTGTATGATGGGTCCCAGTGATGTAGTGTATGTGGAGAAGAGGAGGGGTCCAAGAACCGATCCCTGAGGAACCCCAGTGACCAGTTGATGTGCTTTGGATACCTCCCCACCCCAGGCCACCCTGAAGGACCTACCGGTGAGATAGGATTCAAACCAGCGAAGTGGAATCCCAGTGATACCCAGCGATGAGAGGGTGGACAGGAGGATCTGATGATTGACAGTGTCAAAAGCAGCAGAAAGATCGAGCAGAATGAGGACTGATGATTTGGAATCGGCCTTTGCGACTCGCAGGGCTTCAGTGACTGAGAGTAGCGCAGTCTCTGTTGAATGGCCACTCCTGAAACCTGACTGTTTAGCATCCAGTTTGTTGTACTGTGAAAGAAACAGTGAGAGCTGGTTGAAGACAACTCGTTCGAGTGTTTTCGCTACGAATGGAAGGAGAGAGACAGGTCTGTAGTTTTCTAAAAGAGAAGTGTTTAATGTAGGTTTTTTGAGCAGTGGAGTTACCCGGGCCTGCTTGAACGCTGTGGGGAAGATGCCAGTGCGGAGAGATGTGTTGATAATGTGTGTGAGTGCCGGTAAGAGTGTGGGAGAGATTGCTTGGAGAAGGTGAGAGGGGATTGGGTCAAGAGGACATGTTGTAGGATGGCTGGAGAGGAGAAGTTTGGATACTTCCACCTCGGTGAGGGGACAGAAGGAGAAGATGGGAGTTTGAGCAGTGGATGTGGTTGGTTGGAGGTCCTGTGTGTGTGGAGTTGTGAACTGGTTACCGATTGTTCTAGTTTTGTCGGTGAAAAAAGTGGCAAAGTCGTCAGCTGTTATAGAAGTGGTGGGCGGTGGAGGAGGGGGACAGAGGAGAGAATTAAATGTTCTGAAGAGATCACGCATGTCAGGAGCGCTGTTGATCTTGTTGTGGAAGTGTGAGGATTTGGCAGTGTGGACTTCAGTAGAGAAAGACAAAAGCAAAGACTGATACCTAGTCAGGTCTGACGGATCGTTTGATTTGCGCCATTTTCTCTCTGCCGCTCTGAGTTTGGTCCGATGCTCACGAAGAACATCGGATAACCAGGGGTTAGAAGGGGCAGCCCGTGCTGGCCTGGAGGAGAGGGGACAAATGTCGTCTAGACAAGAGGTTAAGGTAGAGCATAAAGTGTCAGTAGCTGCATTCACATCCAGAGATGTGAAATGGGTAGGTGAGGGAAGAGAGGAGGATACTACAGAGGAAAGAAGGGTGGGGGAAAGGGAGCGTAGGTTACGTCTGAAAGTAACCGGTAAGGGAGCTGGTGGCACCTGGGTAGTAAAATGTAAGGTAAATGTAATGAAGAAATGGTCAGAGATATGTAGTGGTTGTACCAGAATGTTATCTGTAGTACAGTTGCATGTGTAAATTAAATCAAGTTGGTTGCCTGATTTGTGCGTGCTAGTAGCTAGGGTGTTCCGGGTGGTTTTTATGGTGTTCTGGATGGTTGCTAGGGTGCTTCTAACTGAACTTTTAAGCATTAACAGTTGGCGATGTTTTAACTTTTGAGAGTTGTAGCACAATCTAGTGTTTATTTAATGCAGTAACTGTTTAACTGTTATTAAATCCCTATATCAAACTTTGCAATCCATTATGCAATGGCTTTTAAGTCAACACAGTGTAACTGGCAGTGTTTTTACTTTTAATTTTGCCAGCGGCTGTTCAGATGTTTACAGGTTGTCATGGCATTTCATCACACAGCAGCTCTTTTATTGGAAAGTGACCTGATATTATTGGGATATCATGGCATTTGACAGGTGCTGTTCTGATGAAATGTGCTTTTAATAAGGGTTTATTGCTGATGCATGAATAAATAATGCCGCCCGTAGTTTATCTTCATTGTTGGTTAACAACGTCCAATCTGTCCCTTTAAACTGCAGCTGAAGCAACATCTGTGCTTTTATTCTGAGGTGACACTGATGGAGGTCATTTATATCAGTTCAAACTTGTAATGTCGTTATAGATGTTTGTCTCACTCGTCTTATTATCTGCAGCCGTGCCTGTCCTGTCCTTTATTTGACATGCTTGTTTCTAAATGCTATGGAAGCTTGTTTCCGCCATTGAATAAAAAATAAAAAAGGTAATTGTGACTTCTTTCTCACAATTCAGACTTTTTTCTCAGAATTGCAAGTTTATATCTGCAGTTCTGGCTTTATAACATGAAATTGCGAGTTATAAAGTCAGAATTGTGAGATATAAAATTTACATTGTAAGAAAATAGTATTTTTTTCCTCAGAATTGGACTTTGTAACTTGCAACTGAAAAGAAGTTGCACTTGCGAGAAAAAAGTCTGAATTATGAGAAAAAAGTCTGAATTGCAAGTTTATATCTCTGACTCAATTCTGACTTTATAACTCGATATTTTGAGTTTATATCATGCATATCTGAGAAAATAAGTCAGAATCGCAAGATGTAAATGCACAATTAAAAGAAAAAAGTCAGTATTGCGAGTTTTTATCTCACAATTCTGACTTGACTCATAAGTATGAGTTTATATCATGCATATCTGAGAAAATAAGTCAGAATCGCAAGATGTAAATGCACAATTAAAAGAAAAAAGTCAGTATTGCGAGTTTTTATCTCACAATTCTGACTTGACTCATAAGTATGAGTTTATATCATGCATATCTGAGAAAATAAGTCAGAATCGCAAGATGTAAATGCACAATTAAAAGAAAAAAGTCAGTATTGCGAGTTTTTATCTCACAATTCTGACTTGACTCATAAGTATGAGTTTATATCATGCAATTTCAAGCAAACATCAAATTATGAATATAACGTGCTATTGCAATTTTGTATCTCGCAAATCTGAGAAAATATGTCAGAATCGCAAGATGTAAACTGACAATTGCGAGAAAAATGTAAGAATTACGATTTTATGAAATTCTGACTTTTTTCTCAACTCGCAATTGCGAGTTTATATCGCTCAATTTTCACTTTATTACTTGCAATTGTGAGTTTATATCATGCAATTCTGACTTTATAACTTGCAATTGTGAGTTGAGAAAAAAGTCAGAATTGTGAGATGCAAATTTGTGATAAAAATTCAGAATTGTGAAATAAAAAGTTACAATTACCTTTTTTCTTTTCTTTTTTTTTTTTCCTCTTTTTTCCTTTTTTTCATTCAGAGGCAGAAACAGGCTTCCATAAAATGTACAGTGAGCAGCTACAAATGTGTTTTGTGTGTGTTCTGTCATTGCACTGTGCAAATGTGTTATGGAGTAGCTAATGTCTATAATTCTTGCTCTAGTTTCTGCTGCAGAAAACAATGTGTTTTGTGTGCAAATGCAGGAAATGACAGAGAGACGCAGCTCTGCCCTCTTCCTGTCCGTCAACGCTTACGGTGGCCCTTAAAGTTTTTGAAATCAGACCTCAGGATAATATTATTAAAGGATCAAGGCAGTTTGCTAAGCAGAGACACAGGGACTCGTCCAAATCTCTCTTAAGAAGCACAACACCAAGGTAAACAAGCAGAGAGATGAATCTTTAAAGACGGCCGGCGATGGACAGAACAGGTGTCATATTACAGAGCTATTTTCAGCAGGGAATGCAGTAATTGATTTTGCTTTTATAAACACACTGGACCAGACTAGAGAAGTCCAGTGCCTGAAATAACCCTTGAGCATAAATGCAGTTAATGCATTCTGACACAAAACACTCACTGCCGTTTGGATGGACTGTAATGTGAAGCCTTCATATAAACCACATTCATTAATCACCCAATACTGTGATGATACATACTGTATGTTAGTTTACTGATGACAGTTTGTAATCATTTTCATTAATAAGTCATTAACAAACATCATTACATTAGATAATTCTTTACAGATCATTAGCTAATGTACGTTTAAATTAGAAATGACATGCGGCTTTAATTTACAGTATCTGTATTTGAATGTACATGAACTAATGGTCTGTTATGTATTATATTTCATAATGTATCTTAATGACTTTATAACTACGAAAGTTATTGTGAAAGTTATTATGAGTCACCCACAAATTATTATTGATTTAAATATAATCATGATTTATTTATTTATTTTCTTGTAAAAATAAGTTTAAGATCAAACAATCATACACTACTATTCATATACTACTATTTGGGGTAAGTAAGATTTAAAATAAATAAATACATAAACTATTAAATAAAATTAATGCTTATTAATGTCAAAATGCAGCCATGAATGAGATACTTCTTTCAGAGAGGAAAAATATAATCAAAATTATTCCAAACTTTTTATCAGCAGTGTATATTAAAAGGCAATGTATGTATTTTTACTGTAAAAAATGTTTAAAATTATTTTACAGTAAATAATCATGAATTAACTGCAGTTTTTATTGATTAAACCATAATCATAATAACACAGTGTCTGATTTAATTTTTCCTAAAACTTTTAAGTTCAAACAATAATTGGCAGTGATATATAAGGCAATGTAATTTTACTGTAAAACTATTTTTTGCATGAAAATGCATGAATTAATTTATTTTAATTCACAAAAAAAGATAGTATGTGTATTAATTAAATAGTTTGAAATTATTTAAGTATGATTTAATGTTATCTTATGTTATTACCACGGTTACTGGATTTTTTTATTAACTTTTAATTCATAATATGACCTTCAGTGGAAATATTCTCAGTACATATTATGGAAACAAACAAACATTTGACATTAATAGTTATGAACTGTAAAATATACAGTCATACTTTGTAATATAGTCACTGTATTTTACAGTAAACCACATTTCTCATATTTACAATATATCAAAAACATAACTGTATATTAAACCTAAATCTTCCATACATTTTGTTGCCCTAGGAGCTCCTTTCTCTTTGGAAATATGAATCTTTTTTTTTTTTTTGATCCGATGTCATGAATGGACAGTGGAGGGTTTTGGGCGTGTAAAGGTTTGTGCTCCAGCACTTTTATCCTCTTTGTGCAGCAGTGGGCTTCCTAAATCCAGATTATGTGTGAGTGTGTGTGAGTGTATCCGGCGGCTCTATGACCCCGCGGACTCCTCCTCTCCTCCTCCTCCTCCTTCTCTCAGCGCAGAGGAGCAGCGGGGAAGGAAGTTATTAGTGTTCTGCGCTCCAGTTCTGCGCTGTCGGAGGATATCCTTCTCCGTCCAACTCTCAAATTCCAAGGATTTTTCTGTTTTTCTTTCCCACTCCTCCTCCTCCTCCTCTTCTTCTCTCCAACCGGATCCGTCTATTTCTGCGCGTCTTTGAGGGTTTTTCCCCCCCCATGCGCGTGTATGTGTAGAATTACGCATCATCTCTGGAATCTCGATCCACTGTGATTTTCTTGGGAATATTTTCCATCAACGCTGGTTTTCAGTCAGAACTTTTCGTCTTTTGCGCGCCTTCGGAACACTTACACGGAACATTTCAAGCAACCCGGACTGTTTCGAGCGAACGGTCGCGTAGCCTTTATCAGAACGGAAAGTTTTTCTTCTCTTTTCCTCCGCGCGAGGCACATCAGCCGCTGTCACGATGGAGAGCGAATGTCTCCGCATATAGCGTGCCAAGTGTCCCCTCTGCGTTTTTACGATCATAATACTCTTTATCGCGCTTTTAAACGAACACAAACTACCAGTTGACGCTCAAACGAGCCGATATCTCCGGACTGCGAGTGTTGGATTATCCGGAGGACACTAGAGGCTCCAGAGCTCTGCGCTTTTACGCACGTTTGCGCGCCTGGAGAGCGTCATGAATCTGCCGTCCGGAGACGCTGTGACTTTATGTCCTCATCCTGAATCCCACTTCTCTGCCATCGTGATGTTTTGATGCTGTTCATTTTTGCTTTACAAATATGATGAAATGGCAGCCCCGGAAGAAGGTAAGCTCGAGATCGGAGATTTATGGGAGCGTTCTCTGAGTTTGGCAGTAGATCAGGAGGGAAAGATCTCTGCGTGAACATGATCTTGAAGCCTGTGCAGTGAATGCGTGCTTTGATGTTGAGTATTTGATGCAAAGTAGAGGATTTGTGGGCAGATATGGACTAGATTGTGATTTATATGCAGAAAAACCTTCATCATTGGCATGGCCAGTATTTATTCGAGATCAGATTGCATTGATCTGCTCATGCTAGTGATTTTTCTCCTTTTAATGCATTTTATCCTTCGTTTATGAGATTGATGATCAAATGCGGTCACCTCAAACATGTTTGATAAATGCAACACTTTCTGTTTTTAATCAGTTCACTAATGTATCTACAGCATCCGTAACTTTACTAGAAGCTCAGTGTCTTTGTAGCTTTGCTCATATGGACAATATAGCATTGCATATGCTTCGAATTCCACTGGTTTTCAGGTCCAAATCGTTTGATGACACAGTCCGTGACCTGTTTTGCTCTTATGTTGGATTTGAATGAACTAAATGCTGAGTGTGCCATTGCTTTGGGCCCTTTGAACACCAGCCAAGGCTTGCAGTTGCATCTCCTGCTCCACTAGAGGGCAAACACCCTCAGATGACAGGAACCTTCCTCCCTTTCCATGTTCTTCTGAGAACAAATAATAAATCCATGACGTTCCTCTGCTTTTGTTTAAGCGGAGATTTTGATTAGTTCATGTTGTGCCTGTAATTGCATTTGCTGTATTGTTGCGTCTCCAAGATTAAAGGGCCCTAAATGGGTCTTTTGTGAATCAAAGAGGATGACGCTCAGCGAGTGAGTCATTGCTACAGCTGCCGAACACCTCTTAAGGTTTGTAAATAAGACCTCCGTGGAAGATAAAACCTGATACGCAGCTGGAGAGAGGTGTATGGTCGCGCAGCACAAACAAACTTTGGGTTTCTATGCTGGCGTTTCTGCTGTTGTTGTTCAGTTCACAGGCGACTTAAAGTGATGATATGACAAAAGAACTTGATTATTTTGTTCTCGATAGAAGACAAAGAATATTCAGTGCTCCCCGGCGGGAGTCAAATCGCATCCGGCTCATTAGGGTCTCCACTTTTCTCCTCTATTGGAGGCATATTGTTTGGAGCTGGAGTTAATCAAAAGGCACCACAGGCCGCACTCGACTACAAACACGCTTGCAGAAACAGGCACGGCATGAAGTGCGAGTTTGTCGTGACTGTTCGGAAGGATAAAACTCAGTGCTTTTGTCTTACATAAACTGGCCTTTTGATGGTGGAAACCTTTAGGCACTTCAAGATTTGATTTTGATTAAAGGAGTCATGTTCCAAAATGATTCGCGATTCTTTTGGTGCAAAATTACAATTATCAGTGTGTGTGTGTGAATGGATTCCTAGTCATTTAAGAAGGAATCATGATGTAGGCATGTTTAAGGGCTGGTTTTGGCATGGACGAGGGTTTGTAGGGTGAGATCGCCCAGGTTTTTGGCATGGTCACGCTTACAGTTGGCCGACTGCTCGCATTCTTTTCTGAGTTGGCTCAACACATTTCCGAAAGGGTTTTGCATTGGCACCATTAGTAACGCACACTCACACACCGTCACATACACTATCGTTCAAAAGTTTGAGGTCAGTAAGATATTTCTCTAAGAAATGGATACTTTTGTTCAGCAGACATGTATTAAATTGATCAAAAGTGACAGTAAAGACATAAATAATGTTCTCATCAAAGAATCCTGAAAAAAAACTAATTTAAGCAAAACTAAGCAGCAGAACCACTTTCAACATTGATAATAAGAAACAGTGTTATTTTTGTATTATTTACTTTTAATTACTAATATTATGTTAGCATTGAGTTTTTCCTCAATGTTCCATTTTCATTTTAATTTTAGTAGGTTTTAATTTAGTAATTTTATGTTTTAGTCATTTTTTGTTGTTATAAAATAGGTCTATTTTTATTACTTTTTTACATCAAGTTAAACTAAATGAAAATGTTACTATGGCAGCTAGCTGAAATAAAATAATTAAAAAAAAAATGATGGTTGTAGTTTTAATTAACTACAATGACCCTGATGAGAAATGTTTCTTGAGCAGCAAATCAGAATGATTTCTGAAGGATCATGTGACACTGAAGACTGGAGTAATGATGAAATACAGGAATAAACTACATGTTATAATATATTAAACTAGAAGACATCTTTTAAAAATGGTAGTAATATTTCACAGTATTGTTGTTTTTACTGAATTTTTGAGCAAATAAATGAAGCTGTGGTGAGCAGAAGACACTTACTGACCCCAAAATCTTGAACAGTAGTATATATTTCCAGTAAAGTCATGCCTGAGGTTTTTCTAAACTGTTTTATTGTCCTCTATTGTAAATCAGATCACTTTATTCAACACACATACTGAAGTTTAGTTTCTGTATCTCATCACCATCTTTTAGTACTCAGTCAGTAGCTCCTGGTACCATGTGAAGCTAGATTTCTCTCAAGGTGTTTTTCTACACTCATAAATCTCTCATCCCTCCTTTTATCATTCCTTATGCTCTTGTTTTTGTACTCCTCCTGCTTTTGTTTTATTAGCGCTTGTGCTACATGCATCTCTCTCGCCCCTTCTGGTATTAAGAGCGTCTGGCTGAAGATGTTTATCTGTGTGCGAATATCTCCAGCTTTTAAGTTACTCATAGTAATACTCTTTTACTTAAAAACTAGGCCTCTCGTGTCGTCCCTGAAGATGAATCCCATATTCGCCTCTCTGTAGAGATCAATAAAGCGTCTCAGAGTTTGTCGAAGACCTCTCGGGCGCCTCTGCTCTGGATTGGATTACACTAATATGTTCAAAAGCACTTTATATTTTCCCAGCGCCACTGTCGGTGTGTGCCGATAAAGCTCGTGGAGGGGAAGACTTTGTTTACCGTGGATTACAAGGATTACGGCGCTCTCGCTGGCTCTCCCGGTATCACTACCTCAGCAGATTAAACATCCCATCCATTACTCACTCAGAAGGGCTCGGAGCGCGGTTATCTATTACAGAGGGCAGGTGTACAGGTGCTTATTCTCTGCGTCAGGGCAGCTGATTCAGACCTGCGGAGGCCAGTGGGCCCGACCCGCCAGCGCTAATTCTCTCAAACGCACGCTCTTTTAATCATTTAGCCGTGAATAATTTGGAGATGATGAAAGTTGCTGAAAGACAAGAACCTGGTGAAGTTTTGTGCTTTCTGGGGCATCCGCGATGAAAGAGAGCGAGGAGCTCATCCTTGGAATGGGTTTTATTTTTAGGCGGCTTTGTTTCGTTTCTTCTTGAGCGCTGTCAGCGTCTGAAGCGTTTGTTTGAAATGTATAGCTCTTGTATAGATTTTATACCAACAGATTTCTATTTCAAATAAATGCTGTTCTTTTTAACTTTTATATAAGGCATAAGGCAGCACTACTATTTTCATTGCAGTATTAATCGGCTGCTGAAAATTCAGCTTTGCATCACAGAAATAAATTACATTTTAAAACATATTCAAATAGAACACAGTTATATTAAATTGTAATAATATTTCACAATATTACTGTTTTTACTGTATCTTTGATCAAATATATGCAGCCTCGGTGAGCATAAGAGACTTCTGAGTATTCATAATATATATATTTACAACTTTAATTTTGATTTACATACAAATGAAAGTTTTTCGTTTAAAGATACACTACAGAATGTTTTGATTGAAACTTTTCCTCTGCAAATATCTCACTGCCAACAATTCATCAATGCACGTTATTCTAATGGGAAAAAAATGCTTTTGAAATCTTTCACTAACTCCATCTCTGAAACAACTTTCCCTTTCTGATGACATCCTCGAGTCGTCTTATCTTTCATCTCATTTCTTCCAATCACAGCCACTATTTTGGTTTGTAACATCAGTGTTTCACGGTCTGATCAATAAATATAAACACGCTATATTTATTCTCATCAAATATTCTTTTAACTTGGAAGTGTGTCAAATTATGGAAGTAAAATGGTTTACGAACTGCGTTTTGACTTTGATTTTATGGCTAGTGAATGTTGGCGTAAACAAACCTTGCAAAATTACCTGTTGTTTAATCTCTAAATATCGAACTCTCTGACGATATTGTTAAAGGCGGCAGGAATATCTATAGATAGTTGATATCGTCCCATAGAGATGGAGCATTTTTTCCTCTCTTGGTTTAATAAACGATACTCCAGTCTGATTTGATTTAGCGGCAGATTCACTGAAGTGGGCTTAACCCTTATCGGAGGTGATACTCCTGCACTAACCTCATTTAGCAGCTCTTAACCTCTGGGGAGCTGCAAAACCTTATCTCCATTTGATTTCTGCGTTATTTATTAGATCTCTGCGGGGAGGCTATCGTTCTCTCGCCATTATATCCATCACCGGAGCCGCTCGTGTCCCGCGGCATCCAAACACAGCTTAGTGAATTCTCCATGACAAACACGCTATCGTCTGCCGCACCTGTTTGGTTGGTATGTGGCCACTGATTTTTGATTTTGACTGAGCGCTTTCCGTGTCGGCGGGGCGTTCGCGAGGTAACGGGAGCACCCTGCGGATCTTGATGAGGAAGGTGTTTTGAAGAGCCTCCCGCAACGAGAAAGGAAGCGCGCAGGGAGACAGGTGGATGATTAACCGTCAGCGGCCGACGCACCTGCTGGGTTTATGATTTGCCAGCGTATTTACAGCCTTCCACGATGGGCAGAAACGCTCCGAATCAGACGGCCAGGCAGACGGCCAGGCCTGCTGTGGGTCTCGCGGCTCACCTGCGTGTGAATGCTTAGCTGTGTTTTGAGGAGCCAGCGGGGGGAGTTATTAGGCAACCTTGAATAGATTCCCTCTGGTTCTCATCTTTCAGCCGCTGACACCAAGATGAACTTCCTGTTCTGCTGTTCCCTCTGGTTTTTCACCTCCCAGATTGGCTCGTTTCTACTGCAAGATGCTGTATGCAACACACACATACTTTTATTACAACTTGCAACAGAATACAAGGCTTTAAATGCACTGCACTTTGCTAACTCTTGCTAACACAGATAATCTTTTATAGAATGTCCCATAGGAATGAACTGATTTCTGTGAACAGTGTAAAAATGTGTTCATAAAGTGGAAAATATTAGAGTAACATTTATAAAACCAAGAGAGGAAAACGGTTTCATCGCTGTGGGGAGATATTAAGTATCTCTATCAATTCATGTCTGCTTTAACAGTATTAGAAATAGCAGTTTGTGACCCATTTCTAAGTGAAAAATGAGAATAAATGTGGGGAGACCAAGAAACGTTGGCGTAACAAACCAGAATACAGCATGTGATTGGAAAAATTCCTGCTCACTTTAAAAAAAATCAGAAAATTTAATATTTAGAAATAGCAGTTTGAGAATTACATAATGACTTTATGTAATTACACGGCATAATTACATAATGACTAATGCTTTAAAAAAAAAAATTGTGTATGTACTTGGACAGTTAGCCAGTTGCCAACTATCAGACATTCAGTGTGAAGTGCTATTCGTAACCTGTTTTACTCCCATAATGTGACCCATTTCTAAGTGTAAAAGGATATTTGAGAAGAATAAATGTAGGAAGATCAAGAAACTTAGGCGTTATGAACCTTAACACACCATGTGATTGGAAAAAAAGGTTGTGGAAATATAAGAGGGCTTGGTGATGACTTTTACAAAATAATTTCTGGTTATTTTTAGGGCACAAGGTTTATTTTGTGTCAGCAAAATATACTAGTCCAGTTAGCCAAATCTAAACTCATAAAATCAGTGTGAAATGCCATTCATAACCCATTTACTTTTATAACGTGACCCATTTCAAAGTGAAAAAGGATACTTGATGAGAATAAATGTAGGGTGAGAAAGCGTTACAAACCAGAATAGAGTGTGTGATTAGAAAAAAGAAGCTGAAAAACAAGAGGGCTTGATGATGTCATCGGAAAAGGAAAGTCGTTTCAGAGGCGGAGCATACAGCATGAAAGATTACAAAAGCACATTTTTTTATGAGAAATAATGTGCCCTCATGAATTGTTCAGAATATTCAAAAATATTGTCCCATAGAAATCAAGTAAAAAGTCTGTCAGTGAACAGTGTAAAAATATTGTTATTAAAGATAAAAATAAATAGTCTTTATAGACATAAAGGGATAGTCCACCCAAAAATGCATGTTTTATCCACTATATGATGTCCTCAAGATTAATTTAAAGATTTGGAAATTAATAACTTGTTCACTATTTTCTATTAAAAGTACCCAAAATATCATGGTAGTATTATAGTATTCTTGAAAGTACCTTGAAAGTACAAAATACTATGGTACATGATTTTTCATTATCATTTGATGTCACTGTAACCACACTACTTTTTTAAGGATTATATGTGCCCCGGCAGCAACGTTTTACCATGTTTTTGTAAAATTATGCTTCAAACTATACAAACACATTGAACTTCTATAAAAAGCGTGTCTGATGTTTTTAAAGCGAGGGTCATTTTTATCAGCCGTGATGTCTTGAAGTTCCTGGACTGTGTCTGATTGTGTTTCTACCAGATGCTACAGAATCTAATATGACTGATAATGCTGTTGATGAAATCAATTTAAGCTGCACCCTGGAGTTCATTAGATAGATGAAGTGTGTAGTTTGCAGTTCTTATCAAGACTGAACCATTAGAATGCATGCAAAAATACTCCATAATATTATTTCTGCAGTTGTATTTCTGCTTACTGTACAGTTTTCCTGTATGCATGGAGAACCTGGACGACCTACTTCATCTGCCCAAATCTGCAGTACACAACCAAAGCACAGAGTGTATCCTGAGGCAATGTACTCAACTTGACCTTCCATTTCCAGTGTGACGAACGAACCAGAACTGTGATTTAGCTTCACTGTGACTCGTTATTAAGTCAGACTGCCAAAAGTGAAGTCATTTTTACACTAAATTGGATTAAAATGCAAAATAACCTTACTTCTGAGATGAACATGAGACGTTTATGCTAAGTGCATTAAAAAAACAAGAAGGAGCAATACAATATGCAATACATACTAAATAAATAGTATGCTGGTATTCCATTTACATTCGCCATGGATGTTTCATCATGTAATGACTCTGCTGATTGCTATTGATTAGCATGTGTGTATGCTTGAACGCATGTGGCGTGAAGATAGTGAAAGAGGCCAAAACTGCTGTTAGTCAGACCCTCGAGCAGACGCAGAGCCGTGTGAATAAGCATGCAGGACCATTCCACAACACATTTCCTCGTGTGATGAGGTGGAAAAACTGCTCAAATGCAGCAGCCCGGGAGGATCCCACATTCAGACCTGCTGTAGCGCAGCTCATCCGCACTACAAAGACAAACACAGCCGTTTGATCACGCCTCTGACCTACTATTCTCCCGGCTCAATGTGTTGCTTTATTTTGCAGCTGATTGCGTTTGATGCAAAATAAGGCGACCGCATAAAGTTGGGTGAATGACCAAAATTTGAGGAATTTTATATCACAAATACAGTGTTTCTGTTTACTTTGTGTATTTTTGCTTCGACAATGAAAATAGTTCTAAAGAAAGTTGAGCACAGTTACCTGTCGCATATCTCTAGGAAACACACAGCAGTGCTGTTCCTGAACAAATCAGTGTTTTGGAACAAATCAGTTGAGTAAATGCTTCAATAACTCGCTAATAATGGCAGTCACTTTTGTTGTTACTGAATGGGTAATTGTGGATAAAACAAATCGGTTGAGTAAATGATTCAGTGACTTGCTAATAATGGCAGTCACTTATGTTGTTCCGAATAAGTCATTGTATTTATACAAATGGATTGAGTAAATGATTCAATGACTCGCTTATAATGGCAGTTACTTGTGTTTTTTCTGAATGAATTATTGTGTTTGAAGAAATTGATTGAGTAAATGATTTAGTGACTCGCTTATAATGGCTGTCACTTGCTTTGTTCATGAATGAGTCATTGTGTTTTAACAAATCAGTTGAGTAAATGATACAATGTCTCACTTATAATGGCAATCACAATATTTTACATTGATTTTTATAGTTATATATTTAATATTGAATTTTAAAAATGAAGTTTATATTGATTATATTTTAATAGCCATGCAGTAATATCTCAATGTCATTTTAAATCTTTCAGTAGCAAATATGCTTCTCATAATTGTGACATTTTCCTCCATATTTTTTATGTGAATGTTGTTTTGTCCCTTTTTCTCACATTTCTGCCTTCCTGTTCTATTTAGTCTAATTTGGAAATGGGCTTCCAAACGTATCTACAGTCATGCCACCCAGCTTTACGTGTCCTTTAGCATTTATTAATTTTCAGATAATGAGCATTATCTCCTGCCGTGTATGCCATTCCAATAGCATTTCACAGGCTCTAATGAGTTTTCTGATCTCTCTGGGTCGAGTCCATGGCGCACCAACTCTTGTTTCGCCATCGGCGTGTGGTAACATGACAACCGCCAAGCAATAAATCCTCAAATCCCACTAATTCCATCAGAGTTTGTCAGAGATGTGGAGATTTCGAGCGGTGTGACCCGGTGAAAGAGCTTCTTTCAGGAGAGCGGAGAGCCGTTTCTGTCGGCTGCCTTTGTACACAGCCTGCTGACTTTCTTGACAGGTAAATTGAACGGTAAACGCTACAGCGCTGCATTTCACACGCAGATTGATCGGCTGTGCCTCGCCGGACACATTAAGCTGCAGGAGTTTGGCACGCTGGTCTGCTGTTTGAGCCGCCCGTCCGTAACAAAACGCTGATGTTTGTTTCCAGTTCGTGCCACGTGGGCCGTTCAGACTTGAGTATATATGGCGATGCATTGAACATTTAGGGTATGTTTGCAATGACTTTGATGGAGACGTACAATTAAGTAACATTAAGTTTACTAATCATTGGATTAGTGTTTGGATCCTTTCTTGTCTTGTGACTCACAGATGTTTTAATAGTATCTCTGATTTAAACTTTATTAGCAGAAATGGCGTTAGAGTTAAATGTGATTTATTTTACATTTGGTAAATGTGAGTCAGTTCAAACTGTCCACTTCAGTCAGTCGTTTAAAAACTGATTCATCAGTTCATTTGCATCATGATTTAAAATGTTCATTGAGGCATTTTCATTTATAAATATTTTAGTATTTTAGTAATATGTGGTAAAATTATTAGTAAAAAGTATTATATCATTTTAACTATAATTTTCTCATTCACCAATACAACAAAAAAAACAGCAGTATTTCTTTTTTTAATTGTAATTATTATTTTTTTATTCACAGTAAACTTGGCTTATATTTTATATATTGTATTTTATACATTTTTATACAATTTTTTTAATTGTTTTATTTACTTGCATTAACCTTTTTGAGCTTACTCACTTTAAGCCATTTCCCAACCAGTACATTATTATATATTGATTTTCATCAAAAGCTAAAAAAAATATTAAAATGTAATTTTTTAGCTATATTTTCCAGCCCTAAATGGGACAGGGAATGATTTTCTGACTCTCTCTGTTGTGTCTATAGTCATCTGATAGCAATTATGCACAGTAACAGTGACCCAAATACACCTCAATGTCATGACGTATGCTGTGGTCAGTCTTTATTTTGGTGGGATGTTGTATATGTGAGTCAGACACACAAGGCCTGTGATATGAAAGGCTCACATCGTAGTAAATGCTGTAGAAATGACATTTGCCAACTCTTTTTGTTCGCCCTTGCATTTCGAGCAGCTCATTGCAGCAGCAGAAGCAGCGGTGTACTGTATTCATCACCTGCCAAACAGAGAGAGAAGAGCGGGAGGCAGAAAGGTCTCCTGAAGGGCGTATGAGGAGGAAGGGAAGGCGTTTGCTCTCAGAGCTGAGCTGGTTTGTCCATTGGCTAGCGGAGCAGGAAGTGTCGGTGCTTTTAGGGGAAGTAATGAGCGAGTGGGACATTTATTTCATGGATGCGAGTTTGTCCTGAGTCTGATGAGCATAGGTTCATTTGAACTTTTAAAATAGTTTACATTAATTGAAATAAAATGAGCTAAAATATAAATATTAGATGAAAAATAAAAAATTAGACATGTTGCTTCGGCAACTAACTGAAATAATTTAAAGTACTAAAATGACTCCAAGCTGAACTGATTCATCAGAACATCTTGATTCTATGTTTAATGATTCTGAATCATTCTATAAAAATAGTGAATCGATTCTGTTTATATTTTTAGCATACAAGAAACATTTTCTTTAAGTAGTTCATTTATTTTGAATGTAAATGGTCATTTATTATACTAAGTGAAAATTAAACACAAAAGTTTTTTTATTTTATATGATGATAAAGGCAGCATGCTTGCAGTGCCAACAAAAAGGTTTAGTGTGTATTTTGTAGTTGCAGCTTTCCAGTTGTTTGTGTAGTTATTGTGTTTTCCAGAATAATCGATAAAAAAAATCTGATGCATCAGGAATCATTTTGGAAGCGTCACTCCCTAAATCAGAACTGGACTGAATCATGAAGTGCCAAATGACTCCCACCCGTATTTAATGCTGAAACTGAATATTTGGTGGATTTTTTGCATCTAGATGTGATTAGGTCATGAAATGTTATGTTGAAAACTTATGAAAACATATTTTTAATAACATGCACTGATGAATCATTCATGATAAGACCAGGATCATTTATTGAGAAGGCGAAATGCATCGATTTTGATTTCATGTCTGTAATTCATAGTGCTTCAGCTGTCTAAAATTAGTTTTTATTATTAAACGGATTCACACATTGAGAGACTGAAAGCTCTTTGTGGTTCTCCAGCAGTGTGAGCGTGTAAGCAGCCAAACTGAACACGAACACCCCGAGACGTCTCACCCACCCACCGCGTCCCTCACAGATCAAACCGGCTCTCTGCTTCTGGAACGTGTGAAAAGATGAAATAATGGAGGGCCACAGGGCAGCGCTCGCCGAGGCTTCACAACACCCGATAATGTAATTGGTTTCAATTCCCAGCACTGCTGCCGCACCCTTCATACCCACAATGCCCCTCCACACTTGTCACTTCCTGCGGCGTGAGGACGAGCACATGAGAATACAGCCATTTAGATTTCAAACACCTTTGTCACAAAAGTGTGAATCACTCTATTTCTGTTTGGAAAGACTGCGATAGGATTGCTTGCTCTGTTCTGAAATATATATATTTTTTATAGAATTTTATTTATTATAATACATTTGTTATAATGTTATTTATGAGTAATAAAGTGTTTTATATATATTGCATATATTTGTATTTTATATATATATATATATATATATATATATATAATTAAAATATAAAATATATATATATATATATATATATATATAATTAAAATATATGTAATGCATATACTTTTATTATATTTATATTATTATTTTGCTACTTAAATGTAATTAAATATATAACTTTATATATTAAATTATTTATTATAATAATTAAATGTATTGTAATTAATATAATTTTATACAATTATTACTTATGGAATAATACAATTAATTATAAATAACTCTATGAAATTATTACTCTATTTCTATATGTCACATGCTGGACAGAGTGAAATTGTCATCATTTGATGTTTTCCGTTGTGAGCCGCAGTCGTTTGTTTGCTTGAGAAAATGAACATGTTTTTGGTCTCGAGTTTGAAATATTACAAATTAGCTTGTTCTCCAATCAGAGAGTTTGTGTGTTTTTGTGCTGGGAAAAATGTGTTTATTGTCTTTGTTAATAAACTTCTCTCGATTTGTACATCTGAACGTTTCAGTCTTCAGACCCACACAAACACATCAGTTTGCACCTTTTCCAGAGGTTTGTAGTAGATTTGTGCTGTGTTTCTTTACAGATTTTGACAGAATTGGTGTCAAACAACAGAATATTTATCACATAAACAGTTTAATGAATCATTTGACTTGAGGAAAATGCTGTTGCTCAAAGGTTACTGTTTTGTAGCTCAGTTGTGTTTTAATTTTCTCTTCGATGTTAATGCTTAAATGCTTGGTATATATAAATCTGAGCACAGTTTGAGACGTGACTGAGGTCTATTCTGAATCGTGAGGGTTTTTTTCTTCATATAAATGAATATGAGATGCATGATGCTTAGTTTCGCTTTGATCACAGCAAAAAATTACATTTTAAAATATATTGAAATATATTCAAATTGTAATAATATTTCATAATTTTACTAATCGTACTGCATTTTTGATCAAATAAATGCAGCCTTAGTGAGCAGAAGAGACTTCTTTCAAAAACATTGAAATATCTTACCAACCCAAGACTTTTAAGTGTTAGTGTAAACCGTTTAGGAGCTCACTTTCTTCTGATGTCCTTGCAGATTTAGTGCTAGAGGAAATGTCCTCATCACTAGTGTAGAGGGGGAAGGGTGTGTGTGTGAGTTTTAATTGGAGAGCTGCAGACGACCGGCCAGCAGAAATTAGAGCTGGAAGCCCCCTGCAGTCCACATACGAGCACGTTCACACACACACACACACACATACGCTTAGCAATGCGTATAAATCCTGTCTCAGAGGAGCTGTGAAAAATGACGGGATCGGAAAAAGCGAGCTGGAGAGGGAGGCGAGGAGACTGCCAGAGAAATGTTTGTAGGCTGCCGGTGCCACAAATACATATGGGCATCCGAGAAACGGCGTCCCTGTAGGAAAGACTCGCTCTGTTCTGAAATACTTGTGGAATTTATAAAATGATACCTATGTATACAGCTGGGCAGTAACTGATTACATGTATTCTGGATTAATATGCATTGTTTGTCATGTAATTTGGGATATACAGTATATATATAATACACTGACAGATATGTTGTTCATAACTGTCCAGTGCCGCCCATCAAATCTTTCATCCCCCTCCAGCAGGTAGTGAGGTCATATGTCAGGTTAACATCACAGCCGGGTGGAAAATAATAGCGCGAGACTGCTGCGCTTAGCATTTCCCAGCCTGCCGCTCTCCACCGGCTTCACGTTCAGACGCCGATGGCCTTGAACAACTGAACTCTGAACTAGATTTTCCCTGCCTGAGATGCCCTTTAACGGGAGTGTTTCTGATAAATTGGGCCGCGCGGAGACCAATGGAGCCTGACGGAGTTTAGTTCAGCTCGCTCGTAGAGCCTCTCTCTCTTGCTTTATGACATGTTCACTGGCTCGTCCGCACCATATGCTTCTCCCGCGGGTTCGGTGCGCCCGTATGCGGCGTGTCTTGGGCTAGTTTGTTTGAGTTTGTGAACAGACGGTTTTGTTTGTTGAGACCAGGTGTTTCTGATCAAGCCAAATTTGTTGGTGGCAAACGCCAGCGCCAGACACTCAAGTACATGTTCTTTGGGAACATTTGGACGTGTGTTGTGTTTTTGTTCATTTGTCGAAATTAGGGATTCAGCAACATCTATCTATCCATCTATCTATTGTTTTTTATCATTCTATCTGTGGTTCTATGTATCTGTCATTCTGTCATTCTATCTAACATTATATCTTTCATCTATCTATCTATCTATCTATCTATCTATCTATCTGTCTATCTGTCTATCTGTCTGTCTGTCTGTCTGTCTGTCTGTCTATTTTTTATCATTCTGTCTGTTGTTTTATCTGTCATTTTAACCATCCATCCATCCACTTTGTCAAATTCTACAACCTCTCAGAAAGTAGATGTTTTCTGTTCTTTCTTGCTGAAAACGACTAAGGGAATCATTAACAGAAGCATTAAGGAGTCATTTAGTGAAATCAGAAACTGAACTAGAATCGATAAATGAATCTGCCTCTGGCTCACCCCTGAGCTGTTCACTTGAGTAGATGCGAGTGTTTTGTTGTGGTTTGGCTTGAAATGATCTCGGCTCATTATGGAGAGTCTCTCAGTGATGTGAGATCAGCTGTTTCCAACATCTCCGTGACCCGCCGTTCTTCCCCCGGCTCTCAGAAAACAAGCTCTCAGCAGCGGCGTCTCAGACGGCTGTCTGAGTCTTCAACTCTCAGGTAAACAATCGGGAGAGAGCGCGGATGGCGCGTAACACTTGTCTGCCCAGAGAACACTTCCCTGCCACTAGACGAATCCCGATGCGGTTTCACATCACCTCCCTCATTACAAACGAGAGCGTTTTCCCGAACAGATGCCTGTTTGAGATGCGGCTTCCATTCGAACGAATCGTGTAGTTGATGTAGCTCATTGCTTATTGATACGCTCGGTTCATTCCTGTAAATAGGTGCACGTCTCCAGCGCGCTTCTGTTTAGGAAATTAGTGGTAGAATGATCTCATTTGAAGGCTCGGGCACCTCTCATTACCCTGATCCCGTGTCCCGGGGGTATCGAGCAGGGGCGGATTGGCTTCTTCTGCAAACCTGATTAGAATAGTGTTTCAGTTAATCAAGGATGAGCTCGCTTTTTTCCCTCCTCCTATTTTAAAAATGACTTTTGTGTAATGTAATTACGCCATGTCATTTTTCCAGCTCTATGAAATTTAATTTTGATCGTCCCGTTGGGGAATGGGTTAAAAGTGGCGTCGTCTGCGGCGCAGTAATGGACCAAGATGTGGCCACTCAAACAGACCTCTGCTCTTTTATTAGCAGTTAAATCATAAAACACAGGATTTGGTGGAAAGTAAAATTACGAACAAATTTTTTTTGGGAAAAAACGTTCACAGGGCCCAATTATTTGTGAGCAAAATGTATTGTTGCAAATTAATTCACTTGATTACATTTAAAAAGTTGAATAAATGGCTAGTTTTATTAGTTCTTATCATCGGACACTGTTTTTGATGATAAATTTGTATTAAATCATAAAACAAAATCCAGAAAAAACAATAAAATCAAATGGAAAACACAATAAATTTATTGACTTATTTTGCAAATTAATTGTTATATATTTGTTTGGTTACATTTAAAACATTGAATAATTAATTAAAGTTTTAGGAATTATTTTCATTAGACCGCATTTTTGATGAAAAAACGTAAAATGCACAATCCATGAAAAAATAAAATGGATTTAAGGATTTAACAAACATGTGGAATGTGTCTCCTTCCCCATTAATAGCTTGAAATGAATGTTCTGATAAATATCAATACCAAATGATGTGGAAAAACATATTGTGATAACATTTTTGCCAATATTGTCTGCATGAACTCCACAGCTCAATATGTGATCCGCTAGGCCGCTGCTCCGAAATCTTTTCCTGTTTTTAATTCAACCTCTCAGATATTTTACAACACGTCCACGGCTGAACTATGTTGACATTTAAAACGGTTTGGAAAGATTACGTGAACGGCTAGTAAATGTCAGGCTAATACTGTGATTTCCCTTAAGAATCCCAGCACCTGCATTTCAGCCCGATTTCCAAAATCCTGAACCCTCCGAACGGACGTATAAGAGGATGTTTCTGTGGATTTGTCATAATATCCCAGAGTTCCCTGCAGAGCTGGCGATGTCCTGCCTTTCTAGACTGGAACTTGTGTGATCGCTTTCATTTATTTTGTGTCGGATTTCTGGGTTAAATATCATGAGCGTCTTTAAATGAAAAGGTCACTGTATCTCCCCAGAAAACATTCAGTTCTAGAAGAAATGAAGATGAAAGAAGTGCAATGCAATTCTAACACGTTTATATTGCTTTGAACTGATTGATATCTCCATCCGCGTCCCCAGAGATGACCCTGAAGGGTGGAGAGTGCTGCTTTCTTATCTGAACTGTGACTCCAAATTGATGTGTGCTTTCATCTTATATTAGACGTCTGGTCCAGAGATTTTCAAAAATGACAAAGTCATCGAATCACAACCTCGCTAAAATCTCTCCGCTGCTGAGGGGACACGTCATGGAAAGCAGGACTTTACTTGCACTTTTGAGTTTGATCTACTGTATAGATGAACTGTAATGATCACAATGCAAAACTTGTAGAACACCCATGTGTACTTTGGTGTCTAGTGTAACTATATTTAACTATATTTGCACTTCTAATATACTGTACACTATTGTAAAAAAGTTTGGGTAGGTAAGGTTTTTTTGCAGGCTCACCAAGGCTGCATTTATTTATCAAAAATACAGTAAAAATTGCGAAATATTATAAAAAATTTAAAGTAAGTGTTTTCTGTCTGAATGTAATTTAAAATTCCATGTATTCCTGTGATCAAAGCTGAATTTTCAGCATCATTAGTCCAGTCTTCAGTGTCACATGATCCTTCAGAAATCATATTTTAATCATATTTTTTCTGGAAACCATGATATATTGAACATCATTGTATCAATTATTTGCACTCAGAACACCCTAACAACCACCTAGCAACACCCTAGAAATGCCTAAAACATCATTTTATCAATCATTTACACTCAGAACATCCTAACAACCACATAGCAATGCCCTAGAAACAACGAAAACATCATTGTATCAATCATATTCATCGTAGTAGCAACCATATGCACTCAGGTCATCCTAGCAACCACTTAGCAATGAGCTATGACACGTGAGGCTGCACCTGGCAGGACAATTCAGATGCTGATTTAAATGCAGCCGACAGAAAATCCTGCCGTGCCACAGAGCACCATTCACATAGTTTTCCATTAAATTGCATTATATTTGTCTCAGATCGTTGTTAATGTACATAATGACTTTAACCTTGGCTGTAAAATTGTGTATTGTGCATTTTTCCGTGAAACGTTTGTCTTTCTGTGGCTCTAATAAAGAGAGCTATTATATAGATCATGCTTTCTTTTCCATTTGCTCTGGGGGTTTTTTTAACACCAAACTTCAAACTCATCTATGCCACATTGTTTACTCTTGAAGTAAACCTTTGCCGGTTTGGTGATTAAATAAACTGTTTTTAGACCGCCGCTTGAACTGATCGTGACTCATCCGGTGTGTGTGATACCTGATACCTGAGTTCTCCTAGATGCAGCGCTGAGCTTTTGCCCAGTGTGTGTCTGCCATATTGTGTGTAGTATGCATACAATATCCATATGTATGTCATTTCAATGCTATGGTTTTTGTGTAGATGGACATCTTTAAGCATCACTGTTGAAATGGTAACACTTTACAATAAGAGTCCACTTGTAACATTAAAATTATTGAAAGCATTGTGAGTGTTTTAATTTCAACATTTACTATTACTAAAACATTTTTAAATTTTAAAGTTTTTTTCTGCAAACTTTAGATAATAAACTATGACCTAACTTTAATAATCAGTATAATATTTTATAGTAATATTTTTTATTAATTTATGAAAGTATGGTTTAGTATTGTTTTAAAAAAATATATTAAAGCACTATTTTAGTTTTTGTTCAGAATCCATTTTAAAAAACTATCGGTTGATTAATCAGTATTGGCCAGTGTGGTCCAACCTAGCTATTAGTATCGGTGAAATCCACTGTCGCTCGAACCTCTAGTTCCATGGCCATAGCAACAGCATTTTGGTAGCAAAGGTTAGGCAATAACAACAGATTTATTTGCATATTGAAGTCATAAACTCAAAAAAAAGGTGGAAAATAGTGATGAAAAACCAAATGATGTCTTTTTTATAAGTGGACTTCAAAATAAAATGCTGGAATAGTGTCGATTATGACCTCTTTAATGCACAGGCGGTACCTTTGTCCTGTTTAAGACAGGCTCATCCCAGGCTGCAGTTGTGTGATTACCCAGCATCCTTTGAGCTAAGTCTGCTCCGATAGCACTGTAGGTGTCCCAGTTTCTCCCTCCACGAATGTAGAGCAGAGCCCGGCTTTTGCAGAACATGATTTAATGGGGAACGGGCTCACATCGCTGTAGTTTTTGTATTTTTCAGACGCTCTCTTAAGACCAGATCTGAGCGTAATTAAGTACGTCACTGCAGAGGAAGTTCACTATTATAGCTATCTTACATGCTGCAGTTTTGACTTAATCGAAATGGCAGCTGTGTTATGAAACATTTTCCGTGAGGTTTACTTTTCTTAACAGTCTGTCTCGTTTCTCCAGACACCATTCGGGACGGGTCTTGTCATTTCAATTTGGTTCAGCCTCAGTCTGTGATAGGGAGCAGAGGCTGCTTAGAGCCTGAAGATACGTTTCGGCTTGCTAATTTCATGGAAATCACTTTGTAGATTTTTCTGCTATGATAGCATTTGCAGACGAGTAATATAAGTCTCATCCTGTCTCACGATTGTTCCATTTTATTCTGTTCTCAGTTCTACGGTTACAAGTTCTAAGCATGACTAGTACTGTTTGCTCATAATTTGTGTTAGTAATTTGAACAAACCTCTAATACTAAGTATT
Organism: Aspiorhynchus laticeps; assembly: GCA_023376895.1. Classification (NCBI taxonomy): domain Eukaryota; kingdom Metazoa; phylum Chordata; class Actinopteri; order Cypriniformes; family Cyprinidae; genus Aspiorhynchus; species Aspiorhynchus laticeps. Next base: position 26,762,936 of record CM041812.1, read on the forward strand.
AAAGTTCAGTTCCATTTATGTTACATGACTTGGGGTTGTAAGCACCCGCCTATCAACCACCCAGAATATACTAGAAACTGTATAGCAACTTGCTGAAAAACCACTAATGACTACCTTGCTATGAACACCCTAGCAACTACCTAGCAACACCCTAGGAACTACCTAGAATATCACACAAGCAGCCATATGCTCTCAAAACACCATAGAACCACACAGCAATGAGCTAAAGCACTCTGAACACCTTAACAACACATAAACAACTCAGAATGCCCTGGAAACAGCCCAAGGCCTTTAGCAACCACATAGAAACACATTCCCTAGTGACCACCTACAAACATCCTAGAAGCCACTTAGAACATCACTGTATCAATTATATGCAGCCAGAACACCCTAACAACCACCTTGCAACACCCTAGAAACCACTCTGAATATCATAGTAGCAACCATATGCACTCAGATCACCCTAGCAACCACATAGCAATGAGCAAAAGAACTCTTAGCACCATAGTAACTGCATTGCAACACGTTAAAAACAACTCAATGCCTTAGCAACACCCTAGAGACAACCCATGGCTCTTTACCAACCACACAGAAACACGCTGAAAAGTTACAAAACTGTAGCAGCCATCTAGAACATTTTAGTAGTAACCATGTGCACTCAGAACACCATAACAACCACCTAGCAATGCCTAAGAGAGCTCTTTGAATACCATAGTAGCAACAATATGCCCTCAATCCACCCTAGCATCCAGTAACAAGCTAAATGTCATTAACACCCTAGTAACTGCATTACAAAACATAAAAACAATTCAGAATGTTTTAGCAACACCCTGGAACACACAGAAACACATTGAAGAGTCACACACCCTAGCGACCACCTAGCAATGCCCTAGAAGCCACCTAGAACAGAATTATGTCAGTCATATGCACTTAGAACACATTAACAAGCACCTAGCAATGCTTTAGAAACCACCCTTGGCCATTTACCAACCACACAGAAACACACTAAAGAGTCACAACACCCTAGCGACCACCTAGCAACACTCTAGAAACCACCCTTCTCCCTTTACCAACCACATAGAAACACTGAAAAGAAACAGCTCTCTAGTGATCACTTAGCCACACCCTAGAAACCACCTAGAACATCATTGCATCAATCATATACACTCAGAACACCATAGAAGCCACATAGCAATGCCCTAGAGACAATTTTGAATATCACAGCAGCAACCATATGCACTCAGATCACCCTAGCAACCAGTAATAAGCTAAAGGACCCTCGACACCCAAGTAATTGCATTGCAACACATTAGATACAACTTAGAATGACTTAGCAACCACTTTAAAACACATTGAATACTCACAACATCCCAGCATCCACCTAGAACATCAAAATAGCAACAATATGTCCTCAAAATACCGTAGCAACCACATAGCAGTGCCCTGAAAAACCATAGCAACTGCATTGTGGTAGCAACTTTTGAACAGGCGAACAGTCCTCACAGTTTTTTTTGAATATGTAAAAATATTTTTTTTTTTTTATGAAAGCATTTGCAGGCGAGTAATGTAAGCCCCATCCTGTCCCATCTTTTCTTTTTATTCTGTTTCAGTCTGTCTCTCATTGTCTGGTTGTGCTCTAGGGAGATCTCAGCAGAGGTTCTGCTCTTTCATGTTGTCCGAGCTCAGATCTTTAAAAGGCCAGCATCCCCAGACAGGGAGCGGTTAAGTGTGAGCTCCGCGGGGTCCCGTGGCCCCTAAAGCACAGGTGCACGAGTGCCGGGCCCCGGCCAGCCGCTAGCTTCAAACACCTCTGGACTCTGCTGAATCCCCAAACAGTTCTGGCCGTTCCAACAGTGTGTTTTCACTGCTTTCCCACACGCGCTCTGCTCTTTCTCAGCACTGAAATGTAGGAGGGACGGGTGCTTACTGCACTGCTGTCAATTACCACACAAATTAATTTTCGTGTAGAGCCCAGAGCCCTTTGAAGCTGCATTGAAACTGCATTTTGGACTTTCAAATCGTTGGCCATCACTGAAGTCCACTATATGGAGAAAAATCCTGGAATGATCTTGAGGCTTTACATGAAACATAAATCAGTGTTATTTTAGTATCACTGAGACTATTATAGTTTTTATTAATATTCATAATCAGTTTTTTATATGTATGTGTGTGTATGTATGTATATATATATATATATATATATATATATATATATATATATATATATATATATATATATATATATATATATATATATATATATATATATTATTTCATTTATTTTAGTACTTTTTAAGCTATTTTATTTCAGTTAATGTTTATTATATTTCAAGTCTAAATGTTTTTTTTTTATGGTTTTAATTTGTTTCAGTTTTAAATCTAATAATAACCCTGACATAAAAAACACAAGAAGAGGTCATTTCTGTGTAAATTTAGCATCAATCCATTCTTACTGCAATTCAATATAAGTTTGCGTTACAGATTTCTGAATGATTTTTGAACTGCTTGTGTTTCATGAAAGAGGCTCATTGTGACCAACAGACCAACATTTAGTTTTTTTAACTTCCTTAATAAGTGTCTTACTATAACCACTTTTTTTTTTTTTTTTGTTTAACAATAAATTGAGAAAAATGTCTGTGCTAATCGATTATGCTATGATAATTATGCAACCAAATGCACTTAAATGTTTTGAACCTAAGAAATTCCAGTAATTTAAAGATATAGTACACACAAAAATGGAAATTCCCTCATCAGTTACTCACCCTCAAGTTGACCCAAACCTGTATGAGTTTCTTTTAGCATTTGAACACAAAATAAACTATTTTGAAGGATGTTAGTAACCAAACAGTTGCCGGTAGCCATTGACTTCCATAGTATGGAAAGAATACTGTGGAAGTCAATGGCTACCGTCAGCTGTTTGGCTAGCAACATTCTTCAAAATATCTTCTTTTGTCTTCAGCAGAAGACAGAAACTCAGGTTTGGAACAACTTGAGGGTGAGTAAACGATGACATAATTTAAAATTTTGGGTGAACCGTCTCTTTAAAGCCACACGAGCGTCAGACCTCACATGAAGTGTAGTTGAGTTTGTCGTCCACTGCTTTGACTCTGAAGAACATCTGTCAACATGAGCGCGTCTGTGTCAACACTCCTATCAGTGCGCTGTTTAACCTAGCGTCTACGGCTACAGTAAATAGGATCTGTGGAGGACTCTTCTCGGCAGATCGCGCGACTCGATACGTCCATCAATACGGCAGGTAAACATATCAGTTATGTTACCATGGCAGTCAGACTTCACGTCTCCCTCCGTGATCCAGTCCACGGTGGAATTTCAAACCGAGCCATTAAATACGGGCCGCATTAAAGGACTGCTGACCACATCGGCCGTGCCGCCTTTCATGCAGGGAATGCTGGGAAAGAGGTGGGCATATAATTAAGGGTCTGTGGACATTTTAGGAGACAGAGGAGTGATATTTACTCGTTCTGTTTGTGGGTAAGGGTGGAGTTAGGCTTGCGGCGCAGGGCTAACGGGAGCCAGGCTGCGGGTGCGAGAGGAAAGCTGTGGTGACTTACAGAAGAAAGCCAATCCTCTGGAGAAACACGAGTTAGATGAAGCATGGGAAGGCCTGCAGCGCCATACTCCAGCAAAACAAGTCAGATAAGACAGTGTACATGGTTACCCTTACTGTATGATTACCATATTCATATGCTATAGCATTTACATATTTTCTTTCTTTCTTCTCTTAGTATTTTTGTCTTGTTTTCCATTACAAATATCTAAAATATCTTAAAGCAAGATACATTTACTTGTGAAGCAAAATTACTTTATGTATTTGTATTGCATAATTACATAATGGCATGTAAATTAAGTATGTTTATGCACAAAAAAGCAAAAAAAAAAAAAAACAATAAATATTAATACGGTAAGAAAAAAAATTCATGTTTTCCAATTTAATTAAGTTTCATTTTCTTTCCCCATTGGCAGATATTCTCAATGCGGTAAAAAGATTTAAATTAAATTCAGCATTTTTTCCCTATTGGCCATTATTTTCTTGTTTTAAGCCTAAACCCACTCAATTTTGATATATATTCAGAAGTTTGTTTAGATATTTGTACTGGAAAAAATACTAAGAAAATACTTTTTGCAGTGTGTAGTTTTTCTAACTAGATTTAAATGGCCAACAACTAGCAGTTACCGTACCATATTTTTCTTTGCTTTCACATTATTTTGTCTACACAACGTTGCAGATAGTTAATTTTCATACACCGGTTCCTGGAATTATTCACTGATTCATTTGAATCATCATTCATTCAGGTTTTGTATTCAAATATTTAGTTAAAGAATATTGATTGATGCTTATGTTTTTGGTTCACACATGCATCAATAAATGTGGGTGATGTGTAGTTATATTAGTGTATGTTTGATACTATCATGCTAACTAATATTAATTTAGCTCTTTTTTGGGTTTAGCTACTTTTGTAAAAGGCTAAATTGACTGTAGTTTGTAGCTTGAATTTCAACGTAGCTTCTTCAACACTGTTTCAAAGAATACTAAAGTATTACCAACAGTAATGACTAAAACCACCATGTTATACCACAACACCATCCTTCCTTTCCTTTTCACAGTGCTAGTGTGCTAGTTTGATTGTGGGTAAGTCGTTTGTTAAGGGATTTGACTGCTGCCCTCCTTCTGGAATTGAATGTTTAATTACAGTGAATATACAAGATTGGTCGTGACTTGTTGGAATTGAACGTTTATAGCAGTGAAAGTGACCTTCTTGATGGGGTTTCAAGAGCGTGTCATTCTCTAGTATCATTACGTCTGTGGGGATCCGGGAGTCTGTGCCCTGCATATCGATGCCAGACCAAATGTGCTTCATTATCGCCTAGAATAATAAAATTTGGCTTGGGAAGCATCAGAGGCTGTGCGTGGAGGAATGGTAGTTTTTCAACGGCCTTGGAAATGTTTTTCCCATTCATTTGCTCCATAGGGATTTTATAAAATCCTTTAAATGCAGAGTTCAAAACCTTGAATCGAAATGAATCACATCATCACAAACTTTAATTTGAAGCAATAACAAATTTAAGGCAAGACATCGATTAATATATATCATTACACAGTTGTATATGTCTTGTATTACAGGTTTTCTGAAAAGCTATGTTTAAATATACAAATGAGACAATTTTTTATTAATATGCACTAATTTGCATAGACATAGACTTTCAAAATGTTTTAGGAATAAAATGTTAAATATTTATCAGGTGACTTATGTATTAACAAACCCATCTGTAAAATAAATTCAGAATATATATATATGTAGACAAACGACAACGACAGTGTAATGTAGTACTTTAAAGAGAAACGTGTGACTTACAGAAGCGTATGTCATCATGTACCAACTATTATCATTAAAAACAGATTCTCTGTTGAGTAAATGAATGTGATTTTTTGTAAAAATAGAGCAAACACAAATAATTCCAGTGGCATCATGGGAAATCGGTCTGCGCTCCTCACGTGCCTCTCAAAACTGACTGCTTCTGCAGATGTGGTGAAAACAATGACGCTCGTAGAGCCGGCGTTCTCATGTTTCTGCAGGTACCGCTGCTCAAGCGCTGCTTCTGAAGAGGGAACGTCAGGCCGTAGGGCTGATGAGAAAAGCAGAATGAGAGAACGAGAAGTCTGACTATTTTTAGATGGCTGATCGTACCTGTGCCAAGTCTCTGAAGAAGAGAGTCCTTCCTTTCGGCCCAGGGTGTTCTCAGGCCCCGCTAACCCCGCGGTCGCTGCTGGTGAATGAGGGCCGCCCGCTAGAGGCTGGAGGAAGGTTTCCCCCAACCGGTGGCCTCCTTTCTTGCGGCTCTCTGGAGGGAAGGGAGGGAATTATGCAGAGGAATGAAACGGGAATATGGAGCTTTTTTTTACAGAATACACTCCTCCGGCATCTTATTCTGCCCTGGAGAAGAATGAGAGAATATGAAAGAATGCAAAAGAAGGAAAAGCAATGCAATGAGAAAGCTAATTTTGCCATGTTAAAGGAATATTTCACCCAAAAATAACTCTTTCATCACATTATTCTAAAACTGTATAACATTTTCTTTCATTAAACACAAAAGGAGAAATTACTGTTTTTTAACTTTATTTTATTCTACTAGTTTGTGTGTTTGTGTATGTGTATCACTCTAGGGGCAGTTGTGGCCTAATGGATAGAGAGTCAGAGTTAACTTAACCCAAAGGTTGTGGGTTCGAGTCTCAGGTCCGGCAGGAATTGTAGGTGGGGGGAGTAAATGTCCAGCGCTCTCTCCACGACTGAGGTGAGACCCTTGAGCAAGCCACCGAACCCCCAACTGCATAAATGGCTGCCCACTGCTCCGATGTGTGTTCACGCTGTGCGTGTGTGTTTGTTCACTACTCACTGCTGTGTGTGTGCAATTGGATGGGTTAAATGTCACCATACTTGGCCACACGTCCTTTCCTTTCCTTTCCTCTGCTTCTTTTATGATGTTTTTTAGTCTCTTTAAAAGTTACACTGTTAACTTAGTAACTTAGTCTTTATGAGAGACTCAGTGAATCATTCATTCATCTGATTTGACTCATTCAAGAATTATACAAGTGAGTCATTGAATCATTCACTCAAATGTAACCTTCTATTCTATTCTATTATTTAGCACTATAAAAGGATCATAAAAGTAGTCCATATGACTTGTGTGCTACTATTCTATTCTGTTCTGTTCTGTTATTTATCACTATAAAAGTAGACCAAATGACTTCTGTTCTATTCTATTTTATTCTATTCTATTCTATTTAACACTATAAAAGCATCATACTGTAAAAGTATTCCATGAATTCTATTCTGTTCTGTTGTATTCTGTTGTTTTCTGTTCTGTTCTATTCTGTTCTATTCTGTTATTTAGCACTATAAAAGTAGTCCAAATGACTTCTTTTCTGTTGTTCTATTCTATTCTATTCTATTTTAGCATTTGTGTGAGGAAAAATATCCAAATTTAACTCACTTGTTACTGAAAATTTTCCTACATTGTATACATGCATAATATTTCTCCTGCTGTGTTCCACAGAAGAAAAAGTCACAGATTTGGAACGACATGAGAGTAAATATAAACCGAATGTAAATTTCTGGGTGAATTATTCCTTTGAAGAGTCGTTCGTGTAAAAACTGAAGGAGTGAATGAAGCTGATGGGACAGAAAGTGACAGAGAAAGAGCAACTGAAGTGAATAGGATTGTAGGAGAATCGGGTCAAGGTCGGGGAGACAGGAAGAATGGTGCGCGAGAGAGCAGTGGAGCAGGAAGTGCAGCCGGTGGAGATTGGAGGGAAGGGAGGGTCTGGCATCATTCCTTTTGTTGTGTTTTCATTCTGCTGCCTTTAACAAGTCTCATTTGGGGATCAGGGCAGGATTAGACGCTACAGGGGGGCATTTGATTGGTCTTGCCATGGATAAATGCTCCTCTCAGTGGGAGACGGGGGCAATAGCATGATGAAAACCCACTCTGAGTGCTGATAGACTAGCAAATAACATTCTTTTGTTCAGCTAAACGCAGGAGAGAAGTCGCCCCACCACTCCAGAGAGACAATATCTTAACACTTTACTGAAATGATGTACTTGATGCTCACTGATAACCCAGCTTTGCATTGACTGTGTTCACGCAACACAGCTGTAAGCCTCACAATACTAGCGCTTTTGCTATTTCATCAAAAACAAAAATGATTTTTCCAGTAGACAACAAAAATGAGCAGTAGAAGCAGTTAAAATCAAACCAAAACACTGCAATCGGTCAGAGTTTGTAAAGAAAAATAGAAACGGAGCACAAAAAGTAATTTTCTTATGCAGTATTTCAGATGTAAAAATATCTAAACATTATTAAAACAACATGCAATTAAAATAATATATAATTCTTCAGAGATGAAATATTTTTCTTACACAGGTGGCATATTTTTTAGGCCTAAACTTCCCTAAATTTAATGTTAAAGTTTAAAACAAGCTTAAAATGAGTGATGCAAACAAAAAAAAATATTTAAAAAAATGATAATATATTATATTAGATTATATTATGCACTATAAAAGCAACATAAAAACAGCCCATATGACTTGTGTGCTATATTATATTATTCTTTATTTAGGATATTTTTATAATATGTTGTATTATGTTATATTACTATATTTTGCACAATAAAAGCATCATAAAAATAGTCCAATGAATTTGCATGCTATATTACATAGTATTTTATTTAATAGATATTTTATATCATGCTGTTATGTCATTTGCTTATGACTTTCTGTATCTCTGACATAAAAATATGTAAACATTCTTTAAAAAACATGCATTTACTTAAGAGGCAAAACTGTTTATTTTTCTTACCCAGATGGCTGATGTTTTTTTCTTTCTTATTTTAGGCATAACAGATTCCCTAAATTTAATGAGCTTAAAACAAGAAGAAATACTTGCAAACTGGGTAGGAAAAATAAACGTTATTCAAGATATATCCTTTAAAAATAAGTCTTCCTCTCAACTGCTCAGAATTTTAAAGATGTTTGGATGTTTTTACTGGAAAACAAGGCAAAATATTGATATGAAAATGCTGTTTTGCGGCGAGGACGCCTCAGAAACGATCAGAGAAACAGGGAGATGCTGTTTACTCAGGCTGTGTGCTTCTCTGCAGGCTGGTCATGTGGGGATGAGAGCCGCAGAAACAGTGGGGTGTTTGTCACGCCGTCCAGATGAAACACGCCAGTAATGACACCAGATGAGGGAATCAAACTGCTCCACCAGCTCAGTCCAGATTCACGTCTACCCTCCTTTTTTATATTATTATTAATGCACTCCGCAAATTACCAACGGCCCTCCAATTTGAGTTTAATTTAGATGTTGGATTACGTGTGATCTCTCCTGCAAATTCTGATGTCACGGTCATTGTCTGCCTATTAGAATTCAATTTGAGGAGTGGAGATGGTTTGAAACGTGATTATGTGGAGGAGAATTAAAGTGAACACGGCGGATCAGAGGTGGGAATATTGCAGGAGAGGCTTTATTCCACACAGAGAGAGTTTTATAGTCGAATGCTGCCTGAAACCTGTATTGAAGACAGACCTTGAAAATAACAGCACACGAGGAGGGATTCAGTCTTGTTTAATGAAAGATCCTTCATGTTTGTTATGTCGGGGCAGAGAGGACTAGAGAATACTAGATCCATTCAAAACCCTAGTGAGCTGGCAAGCAGCTACCTCGTAAAGAACTCTATGTATTTATTTATTATTCATTTTTTATTCAATTCTTTATATTTTTTGTTTCATTTTTTATTTTTTGTCATATTTCTTTTTTAAATTATTTTTTAATTATTCAGTTTTGATTAATCTTTTATACATTTAGGATTGAAGATTTTTGTTTCTAAATATTTTTAGCTTTTGATTACTTTTGAAGTCATCCAGCGCTCATTTAAAATGATAAAATAGATCATTTAGACATATATTATATTATATTATATTATATAGCACTGTAAATGCATCATAAAAGTAGTCCATATGACTTGTGTGCTATATTATATATGCCAATTATATTTCATGTTTAAGCACATTTAATATGTTTAGCACAAAAATGTATTCATCATTTCTGATGTAAAAATATATAAACATTTTTAAAACAACATGTGTGTAATTCAGAGGCACGACTGTTTATATTTATTTTTTACTCTTTATTTTTCTAAGCTATTTTTTCTTGATTTTTCAAGGACTTTTCAATGCATTTTTCTAGAGGTCTTTCATCTATATTGTAAGGACTTATTTTTCCCATTTAATATAGCATATTTATTTATTTAGTTAGTTATCGGTTTCCAGTACTGTTTAAAATATATTTATATGTTTTCCTCACCTCCACTTCAGCCATTTAATATAATATTGGAGATGCACTGTATTAAAAATGGTGAACATATTTCTAAAAATATAATAAAGGGATGCTGATGAAGGAGACATGTGATATTTTAGAATGTACACTTTATTTTTTTGACTACGGATTTGAACAGTTTTTCCATCAATAGTGCACCTATTATGCTTGAAAATGCTGTCTAGGTAGGCAGCTCACTAGTGTTTGGAAGAGAACTCGTGTGTGTATTTGTGTATGGCAGCTGACAGGAGCCCATCTCTTAGAGAAAGCAATTCTCCACTGAGCTGGACTCCTGGCCTTTATAGCGCTGTTGCTCACCAGTGTGTGTGTGTGTGTGTGTTGGTGCTTGTTTATGAGTGTGTGTGAAGGGTAAAGGACCTCCTGGAGTTGCTCGGGCCTTCTCATGTCAGCTGAAATTAGCTGGAGCAGCCTGTGCCAGTCCAAATAATAAGCTCCAGTGTCTGGAGGCGTCTTACAGCAGACCTCTTCACACGCCACAGCGGCCGCTCTCCTGTTGCTGCGCTCTGAGAGGCCGTTGCTCTTATTTTCCACATGCACCCAGGGAAATGCATTCGATATGGAAAGAACTGGCCAAAAATCATTTGCACTGCATTGCATTTTCCTTACCACTATTCTATCTCACAGTAATGAGGATTTATGGGGTCACAGAGGTCGCAAATGCACATGCAACAAATCGGCCAAAGCATCCATCATCTTCGAGAGCGCCGCGTCAGCGCCTCTGAGCCAGCGCATGATTTCGCAATATAGTTCATGAGTAATCAATAATTAAATCACAATTCATTTTTGCATCCAAAAAAGCACCGAATTTTATTTTATCATCTCACCCTTCTTTGTTCTTTAGCCCAGTCATTCAGAGTGCATTAAAATTGCATGCTGTCAATACAGCCGCCTTTTCTAATACACATGCGTGCAACTGGGGTGCTAACATGCCTATATGAATTATTAAATACGACAAATGACTTGTCACAGCATGTCTGGCAGCGTCCCATCACGTCTGTCGTGCTAACAGCCAGCGTGAGTCTACAAGCGTCGCAATGTCAAACCGCAGGGACCTGAGCTGCATATTGCAGGGATCTTTTAGCATATTGCAGTGCAGTTGGCGAAGGTGTTTAAAGGAGCTTTTAGCATGTTATAAAGATGCTAAGATGGTCCAAAAATAGCTTTAACATTCTATGTGGTTCCTAAGGTGTTTTATGTAACTTTTAGCATGCTATGCGGAAGCTAAAGTGATCCGAGTAGCTTTTAGCATGTTATGCTAATGTTAAGATCTTCAAAGTAGATATTAGGCTGCTATGCAGCTATGAGGCTGCTAAGGTGTTTTAGTCGATTTTAGCTTGTAATGCACATGCTACGATGTTGAAAATGGCTTTATCATGTTGTTATGCATTTGTTAAGGTGTTCTGAATGGCTTTTAGCATGTTATGCAAATGGTAAATGTTCCAAATAATTTGAGGACATTGATAGATGGTTGCTAAAGTGTTCTGAGTTGCTTTGAACATGCTAGTTGGATGTTAAAATGTCCCAAATAGCTTTAGCATGTTGCTATAAGGTTGTTAATGTGTTTTAAGTAGCTTTTAGCTCATTATGCAGATGCTAAGATGTTGCAAATAGCTTTAGCAGGTATTTTAAGTAGCTGTTAGCCTTTTTTAACAGACATTTGTTCCTAATAGCTTTAGCATGTTGCTATGAGCTTGTCAAGGTGTGTTTTAAGTAGCTTTTTAACTTATGTAGGCCTAGATGTTAAGATGTTGCATACCTATAGCTTTAACATGTTGCTATGCATTTGTTAAGGCATTTTAAATAGCTTTACATGTTATGCAGATGGTAAGATGTTTTAAATAGCTTTAAAAGGTATTTTAAGTAGCTGTTAACCTTTTATATGGATGTTAAGATGTCCCGAATAGCTCTAGCATGTTGCTATAAGGTTGTTAATGTGTTTTAAATAGCCTTTAGCTTGTTATGCAGATGCTAAGATGTTGTAAATAGCTTTAGTGGGTACTTTAGCTGTTAGCCTTTTTTATGGACATTATGTTCCAAATAGCTTTAGCATGTTGCTATGAGCTTGTCAAGATGTGTTTTAAGTAGCTTTTAACTTATGCAGATGTTAAGATGTTGCATATAGCTTTAGCATGTTGCTATGCATTTGATAAGTCGTTCTAAAATAGCTTTTAGCATGTTATGCAGATGATAAGATGTTTCAAATAGATTTAGGATGTTGCTGTGTGGTTGTTAAAGTGTTCCGAGTAGCGTTTTGCTCGGTGGATGCTAATAGCATGTTAATATGCATTTTCTAAGGTGTTCTGAATAGATTTTAGCATGTTATGCAGATGGTAAAATGTTCCAAAAATGATGTTAGGATCATGTTGATATATGGTTGCTAAGGTGTTCTGAGCAACTTTTAGCATGCTAAGTGGATGTTAAGATGTTGCAAATAGCTTTATCACATTGCTATGGAGTGTCTAAGGTGTTTTATGTAGCATTTAATATGTTATGTAGGCTAGATGTTGAGATATTCTAAATTAATTTAACATGTTGCTAAGGTGCAGTTTTAGAAGCATTTTAACATTCAGCAATGCAATGATATTTGTTATACAAAGGTGCAGATTTCATGAAATCGTAATGCAAAAAAAAGTTGCAGAAGAAACATGTCTTGATGAAGTTTGAATATCTGACTCCCTACGGGAAGTGCAGCCCATTGCAATCTCAAAGCTGCGCTAGAGCACGTTTACTCATTTAATATGAATGCAACATTCGTTTACTCGTTGAGCCTCTCTTAAGTGAGAATATATATTTGTTTAACACTCTCTCGCTGGACTTAAGTCACTCTTTGTTCTGTTGGATCTTGTGATTGTTGACAAACCGCTCTCTTCAGAAAAGTCGCCCATACCTTGTAGTGATTAAAACAAGTCAAATCTCCTTCATTCTTTTTTCCAAGCATCCCCCACCACAGTAAATCCAAGAGATCTGCCGGTAATGATGGCTCTTAACATTCTTTTCCTTGGCTCTGAACGAGCCGTGCATTGTGGGATTAGAAGGGAGGGGTTGGGAGAGTGGGCTTTTGGCTTTGTTTGATGTCTCTAGTACAGATGGCAGCGAGCAAGCGCTGGGATAATGAAGCTCACTCCTCGAGCAGATCGTTAAACTCGGCGCTGTTTAAACACACCATGATTGTTGGGTGAAGTTACTGCGTTAAGTCGTGTAGGGGGCTGTGTTTTTATTGTGGACAGACCACACAAGCCCTCGGTGGAGTAGAGACGTCATGATCTAGTCGCTCCCCATCCTCCGTATGCCACAATTTGAGAGTGAAGCATCGCAGGGGCCGGTTATGTTTATGATTCACTACCTGTAAAACAATATCAATACCACACCCAATTAAACCCTGAGGGTCTCTTCATCTGACACTCCACTGAAGATAAAGCTTTAGGTGGCTTTAGTGGTGCTTGCTAAAGCAAATATCACTATGACTGTTGCTCATACTTAGTCCTAGTGATTTAAACAAACTGCTAATGCTCACCGTGTAACTCGTCCTTACAATTTTTGCCTTAGCAGACAACAAAATTGGCAGAAATCCCAGCAGAACTGAATTGCAAACATGCTGAAGCAACACCTTAGCATCCACATAAAGTGCTAAAAGCTACTTAAAACACCTTAGCAACTGCATAAAGATATTTGGAACATCTTTGAGTCCATATAGGCTAAAAAGCTACATAAAACATCTATGCAAACAACATGTTAAATACTCTTTTGAACATCTTAGTATCAGTATAACATGCTAAAACTAATGCCTTAACAACCGCTTAACAACATGTGAAAGCTATTTTTGAACATTGTCTACATGCTAAAAGACATCCAAAACACCTTTGCAGCTGCATAGCAACATGCTAAAGCTATTTAGAACATCTTATATTCAGAATAATGTGGAAAAAGTTACTTAAACCCCTTCGCTGCCACATTAGCAACATGCTGAATGAATTTGGAACATCTATTGAGAATTTGCATAACATAATAAATGTTACGTACAACAACTTTTGACCTCCTAGCATATTAAAAGCTACTCAGAACATCTTAGCAACCACATAGCATCATCCTAAAGCTATTTGAAACATCTTATAACATGCTAAAAGCTATTTTGAACATCTTCGCATCAGCACAGCATGCTAAAGGTTACTTAAAACACATTAGAAACCACACGGCAACATGCTAAACTATTTTTGAATATCTTGCCATCTGCATAACATGCTAAAAGCTATTCAAAACACCTTAGCCAACTGCATTGAAATATGCTAAAGGGTTTTGAAGAGGTAATCATTGCTTAAATCTCTTTTAATATTTGCTGTAATCAGAGACTGACTTATAGATTTATATTAGACTAGCGTAGCAGTGCGTCACAAATGAGGACGTGTTCGTGATCTAAGGATTGCCGAAGCTGTGCGTGTATCGCCTGTGTTCAATGGCCGGATCAAGTGTTTTATCAGTTATGAGGGAGGAGAGACAGTAGCGAGGGCCGTTACTACCCGCAGGCAGGCCGCAGGACACACTCTCACAGGACCCGATGGAGACACGCTTTCATGTCATGACGAGCCAGATTGTCTTGTTACTAGCAAGTACCGGCCTGTGCCCTTCATTTCCCAGTGTTTTAAACAGGACTTTCACGCTATTCTTTATCTTATTAGTGGTGCTTGCTCATATTAGGGTAAATTATTTTAACAAACTCCGACTCTTGAGTAACTGTGTATACGTCGTCCTACAGTTTGTAAATGATTCTTCAATATTATTAATGTTATTGCAACATATTTACACTGAAGGGGGACCTGAGACCACAGAGGCATGGTCTGGTTAGTAACCACCTAGCAACCATCCAGAATGCCCTAGCAACCCCAGAAACATACTTAAAACCACTCTAAAATCTACATAGCAACATAGCACCCAAAAACACTCATAACACCTTAGAGACCACATAGTAACGTTAAAAAATAATCTCAACACCTTAGCAACAGCATAGCAACATGCTAAAAATACACAGAACACCTTAGCCACTGCATAGCAACTTACTAAAAACACTGAAGACCTTAGCAACCACATAGCAACATATTAAAAACACAAAGAGCACCTTAGCAACTGCATAGCAATGTGCTAAAACACTCAGAACACCTTAGCAACTGCATAGCAACATTCTAAAAACACACAGAACACCTTGGCAACTGCACCACAACATGCTTAAACACTTAGAACACCTTAGCAACTGCATAGCAACATTCTAAAAGCACTCAGAACACCTTAGCAACTGCATAGCAACATTCTAAAAGCACTCAGAACACCTTAGCGACTGCATAGCAATGTGCTAATACACTCAGAACACCTTTGCAACCGGATAGCAACATGCTAAAACACTCAGGACACCTCAGCAACTACATAGAAACATGTTAAAACACCTTAGCGACCACATAACAACATGCAAAAAACACTTAATGTTAAAAACCACCCAGAAAACCTTAGCAACTAAATAGCAACATGCTAAAAACATTCAGAACACCTTAGCAACTGGATAACAACATACTAAAAACACTGAGAACACCTAAGCAACCACATAGCAACATGCTAAAACACTCAGTACACCTTAGAAACAGCATAGCAACACCTTGGCTAATACCTGAGCCTGATGGTAAGTCTTTTTTTTAATAGTATATTGATAAATAAGCACGAGTTGTTTTGTGGTTCTAGGAGTATTAGCATCCAGACTGATTTGTCGCGCTCCTCCTTGAGGAATTGTGTGATGTGATAGTGTTTGGAGTTTCCTCCGGGGCAGAAATACATAAAGAATCAGTGCGTGGCAGTAATTCGGCCCTCACAATGAAGCGTCAGTTTATCCAGCGGAGCAGCTTAGTCCTATTAATCTCTTGTAACCAAATAAAGTGTGGCTGGCCTTGTCACGGCGGCTGCCGCGGCTAAGGCCAAGGACTCGTGTCCTCTCCTTGGGTCATTACTAAGCTTGCACCCCCCAGGGCTCTCCATTTGCATTGCAGCTCCTCTGTTCCTCCGCTCCGCCACGCTTCCCGACTCTCCACGGCTTATCGTTTAGAAGCAGATGTGTTGTGACAGTGGGCATTTTCCATTTGAGCTGCATAGTTATGACAGAGAGCAAAGCGCCGTATGATCCAGGCCGGTCAAACCGCCACGTTCATCCCCTCGCTTCTCGGGGCTCTTCTCCTCTAGACGCTGCTGATATGGAAAGCCGTTTAAACAGCCAATCGTGAAACACCTTCCAATCCTCGCCAGCAAAGCCCTGGCCCGTACATTCAGGCCGTGTCCCAATTCGCGAACTGCATAGAATGCAAGATTAGCATGTCCCAAATCATAATATGTTAACCTAGATTTTATTTTCTGAGGAAAAATTGAGTGGTGTTTGCCATGCAGAGGTCACCTGTGTGAGGTTTTCTGGAAGGTTGCCACAACATTTATATATTGTTGCAAAAGTGTTCAGAGAGATTATTCAGTGTCTAAGTGTTCAGAGAGTTCATAAAATGACAATAAAAAAAGTTTTTTGTTCAAATTTATGTGCGCAGCTCACCACCACAATGCCAGGTTATTGCTGGGGTTTCTGGATGGTTGCTGGCTGCAATGTTGATATATGGATGCCTATGCGTTCTAAGTGACTTTTCTTCTCATAGAATGACAAAACAGCACATTTATTTACTATTATTGTTTCTTTTCAATACTAGTAGCCAAGATTGTTAATAAATGGTTTAGGTTACATTTTATGTGCTAAAAAAATATTAGCATTGCTATGTGGTAGCTACGCATGTCATTGCTAAGGTGTTCTGGATGACTTTTAACATGTTGTAATGCATTTGCTAGGGGTTCCTGGTGGTTGCCACAATGTTGATATATGGTTGCCAAAGCGTTCTGAGTGATTTTTCTCCTCATAAAATGAGAAAACCACACATGTATTTGCCAATATTGTTTCTTTTCAATATCAATAGCCATTGTAGTTTAAAAGCTGTTTCATGTTACATTTCATGTGCAGAAGTCTCCACCAAGATTCAATTCAATTCAAGTTTATTTGTATAGCGCTTTTTACGATACAATCGCTGCAAAGCGCTTTACAGGAAATTAAGTTTCTACAATATATTTATACATTGTAGAAACTTAATATATTAACTTATGGCAAAATTTGTTAATTCTGCATGTTGTTGGGGGATCAGAGGTTGGCATCCTCTGAGGTCCTCCGAGGGGTCGGCATCATCTCTTCTCAGGTGTTTGGTCATCTCAGATCATTTAAGGGCTGGATCCAGACTGAAGCTTGTGTAACTCCTAGTTACCACGGGATGTTAATCCCGTGGCAGAAACAGAGAAACAAAGAGACATAATTAGCGTAGCTGTTGTTCCATTCAAGCAAAAATTATTTGTTCAACCCAAGCTAAAGAATAATAATGTGCGTTTGATCAGATATAACTGCAGTACAAGATTATGAGATGCATTATATGAATGCATTATGTGAATGCTTGGCTAAAGAGATGTGTCTTTAATCTAGATTTAAACAGAGAGAGTGTGTCTGAACCCCGAACGTTATCAGGAAGGCTATTCCAGAGTTTGGGAGCCAAATATGAAAAAGCTCTACCTCCTTTAGTGGACTTTGCTATTCTAGGTACTACCAAGAGTCCAGAGTTTTGCGACCTGAGGGAGCGTGATGGATTGTAGCGAGATAGAAGACAAGTTAGGTACGCAGGAGCTAAACCATTTAGGGCCTTATAGGCAAGCAATAATATTTTGTAACTGATACGGTACTTAATAGGTAGCCAGTGCAGAGACTGTAAAATTGGGGTAATATGATCATATTTTCTTGACCTGGTAAGGACTCTAGCCGCTGCATTTTGGTCTATCTGTAGCTTGTTTATTGAAGATGCAGGACAACCACCTAGCAGTGCATTACAATAGTCCAGTCTAGAGGTCATGAATGCATGAACTAGCTTTTCTGCATCAGAAACAGGTAACATGTTCCTTAGCTTGGCAATGTTTCTAAGATGGAAGAATGCTGTTTTTTGTAACATTGGAAAGATGTTTCTAAGGTGTTCTAGGTGAATTTTACCATATTGCTATGTAGTTGCTTGGGATTCTGGGTGGTTGCCACAACGTTGATATATGGTTGGCAAAGTGTTGCGAGTGGATTTTCTCAGGTTAAGTCTGCATCTGTGTGATTTTTCACCTGCTTTATGGATCTACAGATGAAAATGTTGCATCGGATCAATTATTAAAATAATACCACACTTCTTCTCAACAACACACATGATTTGAGGAATGATTCATGTCTGGAGTTACATATTATCAGTAAGGGGTTTGTTAAAATCAATTGACTTTGAGTTTTTAAGTATGCATGTTATTTTTTGGCTAACTAGTATCTCTCAAAACGGTCATACTGATATGTTGCATACTCCAAAGTATGCATTTTTATCTTTTGTGAAGTAGCGGTAGTAGAAATACATGGATTTGGATGCAGCCCCAGACCAGCTGTGACCTTTACAGCTGTTTTAAACCAATATCTGGAGTCTGAACATCAAATATGCCGCAGGACTAGGTGCGCTGAGCCCGCAGGGATTTGTGTAGAGCTCCGGAGCGTCAGACCATAGCTAAAACCTCTCGTGTCAACTCCATGAATACACCCAACGCTGAGCGAACGGCGTGCTTTTGAAATCATATGTCTGGGGGTGGTAGCTTATCCTCTGCTATGTGAATGTACTGAATTCTGGCTTATCGTGCAGCGCTGTAACACAGACGGATGCCGCTTCCCTTGCAGGCGATGAGCGGGGTTCGCTCTTTGAACGATAATTACTCAATGGAACTGATTCAATTAATTGAGGCCAGGAGCAAAAACTGGAAAGATTGGAACAAATTAAATCATAATTATCAGCTACTTAGGAGAGGCCACACCTGAGTAATTTCAAATTAAGATAAGTGTCTGTACATAGCAGTTGTCCTGCTGTAGGAAACAGACAGCGCTGACACTATTAGCGTACGGCGTGTGACGCTAATCCAGTGAAATTAATCTGAGCTGGATCAAACTAACTGTTTCTGATGCTCAATGAATTAGGAAGAACTGATATTGACTTTTTCTTCCTCTTAGTGCTGTGATGCATAATTGTTATGTGGTGTTTTAGCGCCAGTATAGTGTTATACCTATATTCAACAGTTCTGATTTGGCATCTAAACCAGCATTTTGATTAAAAGTGCTTAGAATGTGCTAACAAACACTGCATATCTAATGCCTACTGCAGATTTAATGCATACCGAGTGTACTGTTCCTAAATATTATGAGAAGCAGTATGCAATTCAACTAGTGGTGTCTAGATATCATTTCCTGAACACATTTATTTTACATTGAGATGGAAAAAGATTTCAGTCAGTTTTCACCTGTTTTCCCCCAACTTTTTGAATCCTGCAGCTTTTCATTTTTTGTGTGGCCATAAGAGAGTAAGTGTCCATTGGATGCATGCATCAGAATCTCAATGGATTAGTTTTTCATGAATTTCATGAATTCATGTATTTGGATGTATTATGTTTTTCGTTTGATGTTTTAGCTTACTATATAGCAGGGAAGTTGACATATTTTACATACTTTGTCTATACTGTACATTTTGGCAAATGTAAAAGTGTATAATCTGGTGTGCGTACTGCATACTGCATTAATAAGAGTATGGTAGTATGTCCTTCTGAATTCTATGTGATTTTCCGGAGGCTCTCAAACACACAGGCAGGAAAGCAGGTGGATGTTTAGGATGTAGCTTCATTATGAAGTTCACTTGTGGCTTTTGCCAATTAACGTTTCTGATGAGCGGCGCAGCTGGGATCTTTAGCGCTGACGTTCACGAAGGTCACTCTCACACGTGTAGTAATTGTATTCTTCTGTGATTCCAGGTCAGTCTCCCGCAATCGATGACATTCATATAAACAAGGTGGCGGTTGGCCAAGCCATTGTTTCACTGCGGTGCGGCTCGAGAAATTCCTTAATCCCCCGTCTACAGCAGAGCTCAGGAGAAGAAAAACCGTGTTTTCATTCCAAGAGAGCTTTGCCGGTCTGGCCTCCCTGCTGGCTGGAATCCGTAGCGCTGTCAAAGCGGCCTGATTTACGCCCCTGCTTTTCCTGCATTTTCTCCGCAGCCTCTCCTGTCCTCATATCCTATACGACCACATTGAACTCAACTCGTCCGTGCTGTTTTTCGCTGAATGCATCTGTTGCATTTGATAACGAAAGCAAATAGTGAGTTCATTTCACTCAAATATTACTAAAAGTGCTTTGTACTTAAACTCAATAACTGATTATATTAAGCCAAACTTATAAAACTAATAATTATTTTGTATTTTCACACGATTAACATGCTCTCTTAAAAATAAAGCTTCCAAATGTTTTATTTACAGCGATGCCATAAAAGAATGGTCTCCCAAAAGAACCTTTTAGTGAACAGTTCTTATAATAACCTTATAATAATATAATAATATTCATTGGTTAGAATTTTTTTTATCTAAATAACCTTTTGTGGAATGGAACGCAAACATGCATTAAAAACACCTTTTTCAAACCAATAGGAAATGCGTAATCTATTAAATCTAATTAACAAATCATTTTATACCATTAAATATGAAGGGTCTGTATAATATGTGCTATTTTATTAAATTGTAGGGCTTTTTCTTTGTTTTAAGGTGAACTTGGTTAATCAGGCCTACTATAATACAAACCCTAGTTCATACGTTCACCGAGATCAAACCATTGAACATTTTGAAGCGTTTCAAAACACTTTAGCTCTGAATCACTGGTTGGGAACAAATGATTGGCAAAGTTTAAATTTTTTCCTCATTAAAAATGTCTAAAAGTTAAAAAACTGGTCCAAGATCAGGTCAAAATCATATAGGCTAGACACAGGGTTCACAGAGATTGGCATTGAATTTCGAAATAGTTACGATGTAACGAATCCTTGTTTACTGAAATAATGTGACTGTGGCAGTTTGAAACACACTCCGAATCACTGGTTCAAACAAAATGATTCGCAAAGGTTTCGAAGCTTCACTAAGCAGTGTTCTGAAATCGCCCATCACTTATCTAATTGTATTATTACAATTAACTTGCTATTAAACTGCAATTTACATGTTTGTTTAGCACAGAATTCTAAGTTCTACTAACTTAGCTTGTTAAAGCTCAATTGATTACCGTAAATGTTTTGAGTTCTGACAACTTATTAGGGTTTACAGTGGTTTCAAATGGTCAGAAGGATAAAAAAGCGAGCGTGTGGGCGGTCGTTTGTTTACGTTAGGGCCAAAAAGGCGCAAGCCATCAGCGGGAGTGGAATATATTTGGAGCTGCGATAGTGAGGGATAAATAATGCGGCGTTTGCAGGAGGCCTTCGCCCCACACACGCGTAAATCTCCCCCACTTCACCGCTCAAATAATCCTTCAAAGCCATCCTGAGGTTTTGAGGGAATGATTGGCTTTTGTGTCGCCTCCCGTCGCCTTTTTTCCTGTGAGCACCGGTGGCGTCTGTTTGCGGCGAGTCTATTCAGACTGCAGATCCGCAGCAGAACGCCACTATGAAATCACCACATTTAAGACGGCTGCCTCGACAAAGCCCTTCTCCACTTCTGAAAAGACCCGAGCCCGGCATATTGTCACGGATCGACTGACGTGCTTAGCATTCTGACGCATTTCCAATTCCGTGCCATGTGCCGCTTCTGCAGGGAAAAGCGGGTCAGGAGGCTGTCGTGGCCGAGGGAGGGTTTGGTTTCAGGGTTAGCGGAGGAGCAGAGCAGCTCTCGTCTCTGATCTCAGAGCTGTATGAGGCCGTGTGAGAGGCCATCACCGCTGTAAAGAGAATAACATATGGAGGAAAAAAACACCATGTGCTTTGGAATGTTGCATTTTTCCCTCAACAGCTGCAGTGTACAGAACAGGGTCAACAGAAAGACAGTACAGGTAGAGTTACAGTACAGGGATGTTTGTGTTTGTCAGGTTGTTGGTTACTGAGTGGATTTATCTCAATGTTCTTAACATTTTTAGTATTTTAGGCACTCTTTTTCAGCAAAAATACAGATCTGATTAAATTATACTTTATACTGTTGGATATTTACATTTTTATGTAAAACATATTGAAACGCATTGCCTGCTCAAGTATTCGTTAGCTGTGTGGTTAGCTACTTTTTGTTCGTTGCTTTTAGTGCGGCAAAATACTTTTTCAAAACAGTAGCTGTTTTTATATATACAAACTATATTGCCAAAAGTATTGGGTCGCCCCCTTCTAATGAACAGGTTTGACTACTTTAGTAATTTCTATGAGTACAAATCTTAATGTTAAAGCATATAATGATATTGTAGGAAATTGTGTGCTTCTAATATTATAGCAACAGTTTGGACAGGACCCTTTTCTATTCTAACATGACAATGCCTCTGTGTATAAGACCAGGTTCAAAAAGAAAATGATTGATTCAGTCAGTGTGGAAGAACTTGACTGGTCTGCATAAAACCAAGTCCTAATCCCAGTTTAACACCTCTGGTGTGACTGTAAATGCAGACCTTGAGCCAAAAACTCATCACCAAACACCAATGACTTGTACATATGGGTTCAGTCATTTTAGACACTTCCAGAACTGTTGCAACAGAGATGGAAATACAATTTTTAAATACATGAATTATGTTCCCATCGTTGTTGCCACAGATTTGAAAGTGCATTTTTCTGTTCTAAAGAAGGGGGTGTCCCAATACTTTTGTCTATATAGTGTATGTACAAGTCATTGGTGTTTATAATATATTTATATATTATAAATATATAATATATATATATTTATATTTATATATATATATATATATATATATATATATATATAGCGTATAAATGTTCGAATTTTAATTTTTTGATCATTTTATTACATTTTATTTAATTTTCTGTTTTATTTAATTTTCATACTGTTCGTATAATTCTCACAAGGCTGCAATTATTTGATCAAAAATAAAGTAAAAACTGTATTAAATTTGAAATGTCATTACAATTTAAAATAGCTGTTTTATATTTGAATATATTTTAAAATGTAATTTATTCCTGTGATGCAAAACTGAATTTTCATCATTAAGTCTTCATCGTCCCATAATCCTTCAAAAATCATTCTAAAATACTGATTTGCTGCTCAAGAAAAAATTCTTATTATTATCAGTTATCAAAAACAGTTGTGCCGCTTCTTTTTTTGTGATTACATTTTCTCAGGATTCTTTTATGAATGGAAAGGTCAAAAGAACAACATTTAACTATTAAAATAGAATCTTTTGTAACATTATACGTCTTTACTGTCACCTTTGATTAATTTAATGCATCTTCACTGAATAAAAATATATATTCTTTGTAAACACACACACACACACACACACACACACACACATATATATATATATATATACTGTAGTATGCATATTCAGTCCAAATCAACTAACTAGTCAGTGTTATAAATATGCAGTGTTGCACATTCCTACTATATTTTGTCATGTTGAGTTTTCAGAAAGATGCACACGTCTCTCTCTCTGTTCATTAGCCGGCTATGTCTTAATGTTTGGAAAATAAATAGCGATGCAGCAACAAATATATAACGAGCTTGACTTTTTCATCAACAGCGAGTGTGTTTGAATTGCATTCTGGGGGAATGTGCTCGTGTATATACTGTATGTGCATCTTTCTCGGTGTGCAATAATGCGTGACGGCGTACACCTGCAGCGCGTCTCTCTGCAGTCCTTAAATTTATGTGAAGGATTCATGCTAAATGATCTTTTGTCCCCCGGAAAAGCGCTGAAGGAGCCGCTCCGAGACACCAATGTTGTTCAGACGCATACTTTCAGACAATCGGTGCATAAATGTTTCAGCTATTTTTCAAATGCACAATAATATCAGACATAATTTGAGCCAGCCCAGCATGCTTTGCAGTCATCGGGGGTTGTTTCCTTTGATCATTAATGTGCAATCCAAAGCATTTCAAAAGAGCTCGGAGCTTTTTCACACCGCTGGAAATGGATGCTAACGAGGCAGCCGACGAATGCGGTTGCGCTGCGGTAAACGCTAAAGAACTGTTAATTAGCGGATGCCTGCTAATAGGCCACGCTGTCACACAATCGACAGCGCAACCCTCCGCCATCCTGTTTGGACCTTTTTTTTGGCCATGATGCAAAACAAAACACTTCATTATGTGAAAAAACGGCACGTTGTTCAGCCTGAATTCATAATTGCATTGTGCTTGGCGAAGATGCACTAACACGCAATGATAGACCTATTTCAAAGGCTCCGTGCTTTGATGCAGTCCTGAAATATGCATCAGCTTGTAGTCTGAGGTGATGCAAAGAGCCTAATTTCCGCCCCTTTGGGCCAAATGTGCTCGATCGTTCAGTTACACTTAGTAAGTAGATAATTTAGCTCTCATTAAGCGTGAAAACAGGGCCGAACGCCACAATTCCTACACAAATTTATTGTAATTAATTAATTAATATATTTATTTATTTAATAAATATATATATTTTTATTTTGTTGCTATTTTAATGTGTAGTTTGTAATAGTGTAGTCATGCTATAATCTAATAAGAAATACTTTATTTATTTATTTATTTATTTTAATTATTAGACTATGCCTATGTGCCACATTAAAATAAATTAATAAATGTATATAACAAATGTAAATAAGCTATAAAATCTGTGTGTGTGTGTATGTGTATATATATATATATATATATATATATATATATATATATATATATAATTTAATAACATTTTATAGCTTATATCGAGATGATTCAAAAGCCAAATGTCCATCCCTTTGGGCTGAATGTGCTCGATCTTTAAGTTACACTTAGTAAGTAGATAATTTAGCTCTCATTAAATGTGGAAACAGGGCCGAACGCCACAATGCACTGATGCCAAACCTTTCAGCAGCTCAGAAAACGCAAAAAAAGGGTCTTTTCTGCTTTGAGAAGGACATGAAAGGTGGCGTGGTGGAGATGCCTCGTGTTTCAGGCCCTGTCCGTCCCCGGGGACCGAGACTCATTAGCTCTTGACTTCAGAGCGGCCCAGTCCTGCTTCTCTGGCTCTCAGATGTGGATAGAAGATGCCGGACTGAGGGTCCGCGGCCGCTTTCCATCCGCTCCTTCTCCACTGCTGTCTCGCTATCCCATCACCCCCCACTGTTTGCTCAGTTTGACTGACAGCTGGTTGAAATTCAAGGCGCTGGGAATACTGGTCTGCTCCGGGTTTATTGAAGGCGGTGAGGGAATGACAAAAGATAAATGTGAAATGATAAAACTTTTAGTGCCTGGCTGATCAGAGGGGTAGTTCGCTGCTTAGATGTTGCTCATATTTGTAATGTTATGCAGTCTTAGTCCTATATAATATTTATAGGAAAGGCCAGGTGAATGTGTGGTCGTAGATGACGTGAAGGGTTAGTTTAAGGTTTTTTTTAGATGGCTTGATAAAGATGTTGCTCAAATAGATGCGTTTTGCTTTCAAGATGCTTTCAAAATGATTTTGAATTGAGAAAAAATAGAAATCTGTATGTATGAACAGCACAGTGTCACCTTTCGGTTAATTTCTAGTATGATGTAATGAAATAACTTGTAGTTCAGTGAATGGGTCAGTTATTGATTGATTCATATAGGTTTCTGATTTACTCAAATGAACTTAAGTGATTGATTTAATCAGGAATCAGACTTCATGTCTTTTGCTGTAGTTTCAGTAGTGATATAATTTACTGTAGGAAACACTGAGAGTATTTCAGCACGGTGTCCAGTAGGGTTGTGCCGATAGACGATAGTATTGTGTATCGATGATAGTCAGAGATATCGACGATAGCAAATGTCTTTGTCGATAGTCAAGACGATATTAGGCTCATTCTCCTATTAATGTATAAAACTATTGTTATTATTATTATTATTATTATGGTTGTGAGGCGGCCTATTATTATTGGGCTATCAAATTGCCCCGCTATTTCACCTCAGTGCCGCACTTCACACACGTGCAAATGAGGATTAACCCTAAGGGGACGGCTGTATCGCCGGCGATACCAACTCGTTTTTTTTAAGACCAGTGCAAAAGACATTAAAAATACTCCGTCGATTTTGGTCGTACAGATAAGTGTTATACATCAATTGAAACTTTGAAGTGTCTATTATTTTTGTGTACACTCACAATAACAACAAAACTTTGTGGTTTTCGAAAAAAAAAAGAAAACAAACAGGATGCGCTCTTTGTCTTCTCCATCTCCGCGAGCTGCTCTTCAAAATACGTCACTAAAATGAGCTGTAACTCAGCGAAAACTCAACACACGGACATGGGAGTTATATCTATAGAAAGCTGGAAGTGTCTACTTTGAAATGAAGTAAGTCTTATCGAAAACAAACATTCTGTGATGAAGTAATCCGTATGAAACCAACACGATGTCCAGTCTGTCCCGTCTAACTCATTATTTCTAATGCGATCCCGCCCCCTCGCGTTCACATGTAAATATCACGCGTGAGCCACGTGCTCGTGGAGACGCCCATAAACAAAGCCAGATGTTCCTCGCGCTAACATTACTGTTCGTTTCTGGAAGAAGACACGCTGAATAAAAGCTGGATTTGCCTCAAAATAACAGCAAGAGTTCATCCAGAAGAGAAGAGCGATATGATGAGTAAGTAATGTTTCTTTTTTTTGCATTAGTTAACGTGTTATTGTGACTCAAACTTGAAGACGTTTATTTGTTTTCCCAAACGACAACACGATGAATGCTACAATGTTTAGAAAAATGTTTAATGTTCACAAATGGATTGAATAGCGTGCTAAACGATAATAATTAGTTTCTCAGATATAAAATATCCTTTTTTATAGTACAAAGTACATCTTTTGTAGTACAAAGCCATACATACTAGGCTATATGTCTACAAAATCATAGTTCGTTTTTTCTAAACAATAATAATTAGTTTCTCAGATATAAAATGTATTTTTTTTGTTTACGATAGTACAAAGCATGCGTGAGTCTATAAAACATATATATAAAAAGATGCTCCTGATATTAACATGCTCACAAATGTTTTTGTTGTGTATTTTTTTTAATCAGATACCTGCACCACAGATGAATCCTGATGACTTTCTTCAAACTCAGAATCAGATGTTCAACTACACTGATATTATATGGTAAAACAAGCTCCTTGACCACTGATTATGTTTTTTTTTTCTTCTTGAATCCATGGAAAGTAGCAGAAACACTCAAATAACACATGTAAATATCAGGCATGATTTACTTGTCACTTGTTGAACAGAATCTGTTGCAAGAATGACTCAAAGTCTGTTCACATCTCTGTGGTTAGATCAGTGTGCACAATAATGTGTATTTGACCCTCATTATGTATGTTTTGATTATACGGTGTTGTAAATAAAATACAAATAATAAAAAAAAACATTTGTTCAATCTCCTCACATTCTCTCTTACCTGCCTCAAAGTCTGTCACACTGATGGGCCATTAGCAGCTTTAGGGGAGGGCCCTTTGTGTCTCAGGTGAGAATCACTTAATATTCAAGGACATTGTCACTCCCTCGCATACAGGCTTTCAATCACAAAACATGTCTTAAAAAATTTTAATCAATGTATTGTTTTCTGTAAATGAGTAAGCAGAATGATTCTCACTTAATTGTGAAGTAAATATTCTAGCCGACAAGACTGATTACTCTAAAGTCTTATTCAGGACTATTTAGTGTGGGTTTTATGGCCTTATTTCAGCTACATTTTTTTTCCCAAAACGTACTAACCACGCATAATATTTTTTTTCTAAAAAAATACAAAGATGTACATCCATCTTGGTCACATAATATTGTAGCAAAGTTTGTGCTGAATACAAAAACAAATACATGTTGGTCATTAGTATGTTATAAGTAGCTGAAATAAGCACAAATATCAGGACATGTCAAAACCTCTCAAGGGCCCCAAAATCACCTCAGACCCCTGAGGGTTAAGGCCAAAGTATACTTCGGCCGTCCACGTCCACACACTTTCCTTATTACGTAATTTTCTTCATCAAGAGGGCTCGCGGATAGTCGCAGACCCCGTCCGAGTGCAGGCAATTTTTTGAGACCACGCAAGTCAAGTTGGTGGTTCTGCGCATGTGTTGAGCTCGTCCGTCCGACTCTTCTGCTGAGTATACTTTGAATGCTGCGCGGACGCGGCTGTGCGCGAGACGGAACGGAACGGAACGTGGAAGGTGAAGAAGCCTTTAGGCTTCTCCTCCTCATTGGAAATGTTTTAAAAACAGACTCTAAAACTAAGCCCACATCAAAATTGAACTGCAGGGTGATAATCTTTATTTACAAATTAGGCTGTCAAGAGTGCAAAAAGAGACATCTTTTAGACATCTTCTTGAACAGCTTCGAGCTATTGATGAACATGACGAAACTGAACCGGCAGCATTTCGTTTTCTTTACAGCACATTAACAAAACACATGGATGCTTATTTTTCATCATCGTTATTATAAAAATCTGCAGTTAATAAGTTATCAGTCATGTTCATGTATATTTGTGTTTGTTGCTCATTGTAGGGATGATCTGATCAAAGCTGCTGAATCCCTGCCACACAGTATAGTGTACACCAGCAGCACTTCTGTCCCTCATATATGTGATATAAGATGAAAGGGACAGGAGTTCAAAGTGCTCTTATTAGGCCTCATGTGCTTTATTTCCTTCAGCACATGATGCCTGCAGAAAGATCTGTGTGTGCCGCTTATGTAACGCTCATGTTATGTGGCCTGCTGTTTTACAGTGCTCATGTCAGTATGTTCGAGCAGAAAGGATGACTTTGATGATTGTAGTCATTTAAATTTAAGTTTTCCTATACTAAACTCTCACGGTGAGTCTACGAGTATCTAAATGTGCTGTCTTGCCTAGAGCCCTATGAAATCTGTTTATTTTTTCCAAAATTCCATTTTCTCCCAAATTCCATGCTTTTTGTTTTAATTTTCTGAATTCAGTTTTGATGGTTTAATTACATATCAATCAAAAAGATGTCTAATTGAAGTAATAACACTAATAAAATTGTTATTAAATTACATTGTTAGGGTCTATTAAAAGTTTAACAATATTATATTAAATATTAAAGAGTCTTTGAATTTATTTAGTTACTTTTTTTTTAGGAATGCTGTGTTGTCTCTTAATTTTTCTGAATTCTGTGTTTTATGATATAATAAAATGTGTTATCAATTAAAATAAATGAATGGGGTATTTTTTAAATCAAATATATGCATATAACTTTAACAAACTTTTAATTTAACAACAAGATTAATCTTTTAAAATGTAATCAAATGAAATCTGAACAATTCCTTTCATTTTACGGCAAACAGCTTCACAACAGAATTTTACTGTTTGAATTAAAACATTTATGAAACATGGATGAAAATGTGTGATATTGTTTAATACTGTTTTATATTAAATTCTGTAATACTGTTTTACATTCTAATGTACAATAGTAATACATTTTTGTTATAATTTCTTAAAGTTAAACAAATTGTCCACTTGTATTTGACAGTAGTTTTTATTTGATTTTATTAATCATACTTTGCTTTGCCTGGCATTTTTATTTTATTATGTTATTTTGTTGATTATTTTATACGCTTCTGAGAACAAGATATCAATACATTTATAATAAAAATATTTTTTTTAATTTTTAATGTAGTATTTTCATTTGAATTGTGTACTCTCTCCAGAAGCAGAGCAGCTCTTCATATTTCAATAGCTGTGTTTTTGCACTGTAATATTAACAGACACTAGTCCATATTGCAATTGGATTAATTCTACAGCTCCACTTTTGATTTATTCATCTAAAACTTGCTAAATTCTGTGACATTCTGTGTTATACAGTAAATTCCATTTTATGAGTGGATTCTACAATTCCATCCATGCGTTCTACAGATACGGTCCTATATACCTGCAGCATGACCTTACACAATACATCCTCCGGGTTGTGACACTTAAACAATATAGTCTGTTCTTTCCGTCCCGCAGAGGTCGTTCATGAAAGCCTTGACTGACAGCCTAATTACCCAGTACAGCAGCGTGAGCTCTCTGCTGTGGGTGCTGCCCGCAGGATGGATGGACGGATGGATGGATGGAGGAGGTCAATTTGTCCTCTCTCCGTCCATCAGGGGACCGCCGAGTGTGTTTACACGCTCAAAACGGCCGGGCAAATGGCCCAAGCAATCAAGTGCACAGATAAAACGGAAACAAATAATAGGTGAGGAGAGGAGAATTGCGAGCGTCCACTGGGGCGGATAAGACAAATATGGGCCTGTGATTGAGCGGAGCATTCAGGCCGGTTCTGGCAGGCTTTGTTTGCTCTGATTCAGTCGGTGATGGGCAGGTCGGGGAATGTGAGGAGCTTTAACAAGACAGCTGCCGACGGGACGAGTGGCAGTGGCACTCTCAGCTGTCCGCTCTCAAAGACAAAAGCAGGTCACATTCCTCAAGGACAGGCGGGCGGTCGGTCGGTCGGTCAGATATTTTTGCCTGGTGCACGAGCGAGTCTGCCAGTGCCGGCGCCTCTGCAGCCCGTGCCAAGAATTCATCTTTAACCACCTGTTTAGTGATTTATTTCTGTTTTATGATAATTACTCATGCAGTGCTGTAATTAAGGAGTAAGCCGTGACATTAAACGGGCTAAAGCGCATCCTCGCAGAACTGTATCGATCTGGAGATGAATTCAGTTGCATCTTTCATAACGATTGATGTATGTTGGCAAGACTCTGTTGCGTATGAAATTCGTTGAAGAGAAATGTTGTTGCTATAAATGCAGTGTAGTAAAACATATTTTTCTGCCTTTTGATTTGATATAAATTTCATAATATTTATGCAAACAGCTGTTGTTGCTTATTATACTTTAAAAAATGCAATAAATAAAATATGGTAAGCATTCTATTAAAAATGACCTTGGTTCAAGTGGAAAGGCTGAAAAATACTGTAGTAATGGTTTTGTCATATATGCAGTATAACAAAAACATATTTTCTGCCATTTGATTTGATGTAAATTTCACAATTTGTATGTATTTGCTCAAAAAAGTTATTTATGCATCTCTTTTTCCCCATAAGAACCATAATTTCAAACAAACAGGCTATGTTGCTTAGTTGATTAATCTTTAATGCAAGACATAAAATATGCAAAGAATTTATTGAGAAAATTCATTTTAATTAAGAGTTTCAAGAGAAAAGGCAGATAATATTGTTACGATAATGTTGTTAGTATATATGAAATAAAGCAAAAACATTATCTGAATATATTTTTGGCTTCTGTTTTGATATAAATTTCATAATATTTATGTATTTATGACCCCCCGCACCCCTCATAAGAACCATAATTTCAACCAAACAGCCATTGTTGCTTAGTAGATTCATATTGTTTAATGAAATTGAAATAAAATATGGTAAGTATAAATAAAATATGGTAAATATGGGATTTCATTATAAATGATCAATAATCATGATTTATTTGAATTAAACCTTTTTAATTTATGTAAAATGAGACTTCCGTAAACATTTTTGAGTGTTGTTGTAAATAAATCAAAGTACATGAATCATTTAGACTTTTGAATCAATTAATTTGAACAGTTTGAACTGATTCACATAAATGAATCAAACTTACCAATTCAATGTATTACACAAGTACTTTTTGAGCATTCACTTTCTTGTTTTTGTTTAATATATAAATAATTTTCTTACATAATTTTATATTTTTTTATATATATATATATATATATATATATATATATATATATATACTACATGCATACAGAAAAAGTTCTAAATAAAAATTGTGTGTTTTACAAAAAAAATTATTAAATAAATAATTTCATTCTTTCTACTTAAAAATTTTAAGTTTAAATCAATGTGTTACTTTAATTAATTGTGACATTTACTAGGAGTTTGTGAATAAAAATAGTTTTAAAGTAATGCTGCACCATTTTCTCTGTATATTTAGAATAAAGCGTAACTGTGAATTAAAAGCACATCTTCTTCAGCAGCGTCTCAGTACGGCTGTAATGTGAAGGATGTTTGTCTAAAGATAAACGTTGCTGTCGGTCGTTTCATCTCTTTGCACGTCCACGTTCTATTGATTGAAGCTCCTTGTCAAACTCCTACAAGCAGAAGGTGAATCCCTCGTCACAGATCCGTGTCGTATCCCTCTCACGATTCAATCAGTGCTGCCTCCAGTCTCGAGATCTCACGCTCTTGCAGGAAACCAAACTTCAGAGCAACACTGAAGGAGCTCTTCTGCAGAATCCACACCATTCGCCAGATTTCAGGTTTTATGGTGAACCGTTTCTCTGAACTTCAGTGAAGTTTTGTGGTTTTCTTTCTCTAGTGCTCAAACATCTGTTCTCTTCTGTTGACCTCAGATCAGTTTCGTCTTGTGAATGTCTCTGATGGGGTTTGAGAGTTTAGATGGTGCGTCGGTTGGTGGTCCAGGCCTGTCAGAGGTTGTGTCGGTGTGATGATGTTATTTTGTGAGAACACAGCCTGACATTATTAATGCTCCATGAAACCATGATGGGGTTTTGAGACACAGGCCAGAAATGGAAAGAACCACAAAAGTGCCAAGCACTGTTTTCTTTCACGTGTTGATGTACTTCCTGTTGAAACAGGAGGTTTGGGCAGAACATAGTCATTGAGTTTAATTTTTTATTTTATTTTATTTTATTCTATTCTATTTTAATGTTTTTTGTTGTTTTAGTTTATTTTAGTTTATTATTTTTATTGTATTGTATTACTTTTTATTTTATTAAAATGTTATCCTTTTATATTTTTGTTATGGTTTATTTTATTTTGTCTATTTTATTAATGTTATTATTTTTAAATGATTACTTTTTATTTTAATATATATTTCTTTATTTATTTTATTTTAGATATTTACATTTAATCTTATTATTTTACTTTTTTATGTATTATTTTTACATAATACATAAACATCTTTTTATATTTTTTATTTTATTTTACATTATTTTTTTGTTCAATTTATTTTATTTATTTATTTTATTTTTTAGCATTTGTTTACATCACTGTCTGGCAAAACTATACTTTTTTCTATTTCTAGCTGATGTCAACTGATATTAGGAGAGGGGACATTTTTAGAGAGCGTTTTAAAAAATGTACTATATCTTCTAAGAAAAAGATGAGATATCAATATTTTTAAATTAATATAATTTTTGAAATATTTCAATTAAATTTGTAATATTTGTGTTTTTCTCTCCAGAAGTGAAGGTATTTTAAATTTGGGCTGACTGTGATTTCCCCGGCTGTTTATCTGTGGCTGTGTTTGTTTAGCTGCGCAGGTATTACTGCATTACCCTGCGCTCTGCGTGATCACTTTCTAGACGACTCATTTCACTGACGCTTCGAGCCGAGTCAGCAAACACTTCTGCATGATAAATGATCCTCTTACACGTTAAACAGCATCAGACGCATTATCTCCCTCTCCGTTAGCGTCCTTTAGACTAAACAAGCATCTCTGAAACAGCAGAACTAAAACGCTGCATGCATATAAAACTCTCAATGCATTTGAATGCAAATCCCTGAAATGTGTGAATGCAAATGAAGGAAACGGTATTTACATCGCACATAAACGTGGCCGTGTTTGGTCTCCCCGGTGACATTATAAATCCAGCTTCTTCTTCTTTCTTGCAGCAGAGGTCGATTTCCAGCCGCGGGGGAGGTTGTGTAATTGTGGCTGATGGTTGTATGACATTTCAGGTGTCTTCGAGCGTCCGAAAGGCCTCGTCTAATTGCCACAAATTCCTCCATTGCAAATGAACCGGAGGCTGTCGGCGAGACCCGATCATCCCATCAACCCCTGTTTTTGTTTTGTACGGGAAACAGTTTTAGCTGGAGATTCAGAGAAACATTTGATTCGGTCGCTGCAGTTAATGAGCTTGTATTACAAGCACAAATGAAAGAAAAGGCAGTTTTAGACTTCCAGTTGTCTGTCTCAGGTCGTTTGGAGCGGCTTGCACATCCAGCTGGCTGCTGTAATTAATCTGAAGTCCCCCTGCAGAACGTCAATACACGATGAGCGTGTTTTCAGGCCGCTCGGTGTGCTTTTGTCTCTCCGATGAGGAGAATTAGTGAGAATGTGTCAGGTGAGGGACGCAGAAAGGTCATTCTCTTCTTCCTGTCACACTTTTAGAAAGCCTGTTAAAGCAGAAGCTCATTCAGACTTCAGGGTTGAGCGCAATATACTGTCCTTCACTGTCATATCCCTGCTTGCAAATAAAAGATGCACATTGTTAGAACAGTTATTCATGTGAAAAACCGTTGCATAAACATTACCTTTGAATGCTAGAACAACATTCTACATTGACAACATTCTGTGGCTAAATGCACTCTTTTAAAGCAGTGTTATTTTAGTATTATTTTATATACTATTTTAGTATTTAATATTTTTGAAATTTACATTTACATTTAGTCATTTGGCAGACGCTTTTATCCAAAGCGACTTACAATTGGGGAGTACATAAAGCGATTCATCTTGAAGAGGCAATCAGACAGAGGAAGTGCTCGTAACACCAAGTCTCAGTCATTGTTCAAATAAGTACAAGCTAGCAAGGGAAGGAGGGAAAGATAGAGGGAAAGTTTTTTTTTTTTTTTTGTTGAACAAGTTTAGGATGAAGTCAAGTAGTGCCGAAAGAGATGAGTCTTCAGTTGATGCTTGAAGATTGACAGGGATCCAGCATTCCGGATAGGGGTGGGAAGATTGTTCCACCATCCAGGAATGGTGAACGAGAATGTTCTGGAGAGTGATTTTGAGCCTCTCTGTGATGGTACCACAAGGCGTCGCTCACTAGCAGATCTCAGACTTCTGGAGGGGATGTAGATTCGTAATAGTGAGTGGAAGTAGGAGGGTGCTGAGCCTGTGGTCGTTCTGTATGCAAGCATCAGTGTCTTGAACTTGATGCGAGCTGCCACTGGTAGCCAGTGCAGTGAGATGAAGAGAGGTGTAACATGGGTTCTTTTGGGCTCATTGAAGACCAGTCGTGCCGCAGCATTCTGAATCATTTGTAGAGGTTTGATTGTGTTTGATGGAAGACCAGCCAGAAGAGCATTGCAGTAGTCTAGCCTAGAAATGACAAGGGCCTGGACAAGAAGTTGCGCAGCATGCTCTGTCAGGAAGGGCCTGATTTTTCTGATGTTGTGTAGCGCAAACCTGCAAGATCGAGCAGTCTTTGCAATGTGCTCTTTGAAGGTCAGCTGGTCATCAAAGATTACACCAAGATTTCTGACTGAAGTTGATGGGGTAATTATTGATGTGCCTAATTGAATCGAGAAGTCATGCTGTAGACTCGGAGTGGCAGGGATGACAAGAAGCTCAGTCTTTGCCAGGTTGAGCTGTAGGTGATGTTCTTTCATCCATGCCGAGATGTCCGCCAGGCAGCCTGAGATCCGTGCAGCTACCGTTGGATCATCTGGTTGAAAAGAGAGATAGAGCTGTGTGTCATCGGCGTAGCAATGGTAGGAGAAGCCATGTGCCTGTATGATGGGTCCCAGTGATGTAGTGTATGTGGAGAAGAGGAGGGGTCCAAGAACCGATCCCTGAGGAACCCCAGTGACCAGTTGATGTGCTTTGGATACCTCCCCACCCCAGGCCACCCTGAAGGACCTACCGGTGAGATAGGAATCAAACCAGCGAAGTGGAATCCCAGTGATACCCAGCGATGAGAGGGTGGACAGGAGGATCTGATGATTGACAGTGTCAAAAGAAATATCTTTTATTTTATGTACTTTAGTAATCGTATGTGTTTTTGTCATTTATTTAGTCATTTTAGTAGTTCAGTTTTAGTAGTTAATATATATAATCTTAGTTTTAATATTTTTAGAAATGTTATGCTTTAATTAGCATATTCTGCTTTAGCTGTTTGACAATTTGCATGATAATAGCCTAATTTTACAAGGCTTCTGATTTAAACTGATTTTTATTTCCTTTTATTTCCTTTTATTTTATTTTATTTTAGTGCTGTCATTTATTCTTTTCTTTTCTTTAGTTTGTACATAATTATGATGCTTAAAACAGCCAATGCTTTCCAGGTGATGCGCTCTTTCTGGAAATGTGTCTTTAGTGTCTTTAAGACACTAGGATAATGGCAAAAAATAGATTAATGGCTTGTTCGGTGGATTTATTTCATTATAATGGCAATAAATGCTCATTATGACTTATGGCTTCAGGAAATGTCGTGACATCACATTGACCGTTCTGTAGAAGACGTCTCTAGATTTGGCTGATGTTCAGATCGTATGATGTTGTGCCAGAGAAACTGACTCATTCGCTTGTTTGATTTACTCTGAAAGCCGTCACCATTCTCATGCACCGGCGCCGGATGGGTGACCGGTTAGTCGCTAACGCTCTTAAATCATGAAGTCTACTCTTCGTTTCTGTATGTAGGTGTCACATCTCCCTGATGGGTTTTATCAGGTCTTTATTGCCACTGAAAGTGCATTATCAGACTAAACGGCATTCGGCACCACCAGCTAAATCCAGACGTGACCTCATAGCACCCAAACACCATCACTGCATTATATTTGCCATTTTATTACGTTTTACTATATAATAATAAAATCAATGTATTTTAATTTATTTCCCTTTTATCTTTTTATTTTATTTTACTGCTCATATTTTGTTTTATTTTTATAATATTTTTATTTCACTTTTTATTTTATTTTTATTTTTTTCACTTTTTATTTTATTTTGTATATTATTGTTCTATTTTAGATTTCAATTTGTTTTATTTTTTATATTTTCATGTAGTGTTTATTTTATTTTAGTATTTACTTAATAAATGTAATGTTTAAACTTATTAATAAATTATTAAACTTAATAAAATCTATATATTTTTTTTTACTTTTTTTTACTGTTTATATTTAATTTTATTTTGTTATTTTACTTTTTATATTATTATATTTTTATCTGTCTTTTTTGCTTTTTTATATACTTTATTTCAGTTTGTTTTATTATTTTAAATTGTATTTTATTTTATCATTTTACTATATAATAAAATATATGTATTTTAATTTATTTCACTTTAATATTTATATTTAATTATATATTAAATATATTTATTTTTAATTTTTATCCTTGTTAGTTTTTTTTATATTTTATTATTATTATTTTATGTAGTTAATGTTCATTTGTTTTATTATTTTTCTTTTTATATATATTTATTTAACTTTTTTATTTTATTTCATTTTATTTTATGTAAGTGGATCGGTGACGATATGTACCAGCTGAATCCAGACGTGACCTCACAGCACCCGAACTCTTTCTAAAAGCACACTGATCAGCGCTGTATTGACCCAGACGCATTATATTCGCTTTATCGCTTCACATTTTCAGCAAAGATGAAACTGAAAGAGCACAACGTCGCATACGGACCCCATTCGGGTCGGTTTCCACCATAAAGTTAATTGATGCTCCCTAACATTAGCCGCTTTAATTTCAGATTCCAGTCTCTCTGTGTTTGAAGTTCGTCTGGAGCCGGCGCTAATGTCAGGCCGGGCACGCAGAGCGCAGCACCCCGATGATCTCTCATCAGCGCTCCCTAGAGGGAGGCTTTGATTTCAATTAGGGAGCGAAGCGTTATCAGGCTCCTACCTCGAGCACGGCAATAATTAGAGGCGGGATAGGATCTGACGGGCCGCTCTGCATGCATAACGCTGTGCGTTTCATTAGCGGCGTCTCCGGTGCTGACATCAGCAGAGCCCGCTGTGTTGTCAGCACACGAGCGCTCGCTCCTCAGCCACAAAGACTCTTTGAATGGAGTTCCTGTCAGCCCGCGGGCC
The DNA here is from genome assembly GCA_023376895.1 of Aspiorhynchus laticeps. Classification (NCBI taxonomy): domain Eukaryota; kingdom Metazoa; phylum Chordata; class Actinopteri; order Cypriniformes; family Cyprinidae; genus Aspiorhynchus; species Aspiorhynchus laticeps. The sequence goes on from CM041812.1 coordinate 26,800,690, forward strand.
GCCGGTCTGAATCACACCAGTGAACCGGAGTCTAAGCCTCACTATCGCTATCTGTCATCCGCTTCTGAAAGGGAGGCTCCTCTTTGGGAGTTTTTCTGCAAACGTGGCACTTTCAGCGCAGATAAGACCCTTCAGCTTCAAGGGGTTATTATTTTGCTCTAGGTACATCATCATAAGGGAACTCCAGCTTTTTTGGTACAACATCTGAGCGGGATCGTTGCTCGCGCAGATGTTTTTGCGATTATCGCCGCGGGACGGTTCGGTAAAAGGACCCGAGGAAGAGTCTTGTAAATTGCACGCTGTCTGCAGAATTCGAAGAGGCCGTGGCACTTGATTGACCCGTAATGGACGAACAAACATTTGCTGATCTGGATCCAGCTATAAATTGAGTCTTTGGCTTCCACAAATGGAGCAAGCTGATAACAGATGTGTTTTTACTCTGAAACTAAGAGTCTGTGTATTTTAACGACTGTAAACGTGCCCCTAATGAGAGTTAAAGTCTTTAACATCTCTTCTTCACTGGCAGAGATGGCAAATCAGTGGTGAATCAGTCTCAGCATTCTGCTGGTCATCAGTGCAGATGTCGAGGGCTGGCAACACGATGGGTGGCATTGGGTTGGTGTTAGAACGGCTCCTGCAGCCGGGCGGCAGTGACCTACCAATTATTATTTTATTTTATTTTAAAGTATTATGTTTCAGAGTAAATTTATAATAATAATAATTATTAATTAATAATAAAAAGTAATAATAATAATCATACATTTACTGTATATTAAATTTAAAAATATAAAAAGTGCATTTATATAGCGCACGTCATACACAATGGTAATTTAAAGTGATTTACATAAAAAGGATTTCAAATAATCATAAAATAATCACAACAAATGTATACAAAATAAAAGCAGAATAAATAATAAAAATGGATTTAAAATGTATTAAAACAGTTTTATGTATTAAACGGATACATACGATAGATCAGTCGGACGTAGCATTATTGGTATTGTATTATGATTGATAATATATCTGTAGTATAGTTGTCTTCTCTGGGAGTGTCAGTGCAGATGGAGAGGGTTGGCTTGGTTTGTCTTCGTTGGCTCCTGCAGCTGGTGACCTTCATCAGCTCGTCTCTGCTAGCACCACAGTGCTGGATCTCGGCCCCCGGCGCTCACTTCTCTTATGCATCTCACATTGCAATTATGTATATACCTGCCAGCGCTGTCTCTCCGCACGCATCCCGCCCCTTTCCTGCTTTCTCTATTCATCCCGCCCTTCACGCGACCATTAGTGCCAGCAGCTTAGCGGGTTGTCCCGGAGCAAGGTGACACGGCACCAGGAAGTCCGGCCCTGGACTCCATTAGCACCAGTGTTCCCGCTCTCCATCCATCCGTATGCCGCTCATTTGTGTTAAACATACCGAGTGCATGCCTATTAGTTTCTGCTGCCCACAGGACACAAAAACACTAATGAGATCTCAGTCGTTTCTCGTACCAAGCAATGAGATTGAATGCAGAACAAGTTGACACTTTAGTTGAAGTCAGATTTTACTCCTGGTGAAAAGTAATCTCATTATGTCTCATACAGTTTTATAAGAAATCTCAGTTTTGATCAAATATGCCAAGACTCATAAACGGCGATGCAATTAAATGCAAAGCAATTGGAAAGTGTTGTTTCTAATATAACTTTGAGATGTGATAATTGACTTTTGGTTGCAGATTGCGAATCTGAGAACAATTTGAGACCAGAGATCTCTGTTGTTTCTTGTACAAAGTGATGAGATTGAAAGTCAGACACTATTTTTGAAGTCCGATTTTTCTCCTGGTGAAAAGTAATCTCAAAGAATTTCATAAGATATCCCGGGAATGCCTCAATTTTGCTCAAACTTGACAAGACTCAAACAACAACTGTGAGATCTAAAAATAAATGTCTCATTGTGCTCAGATTTGCGATCTGCAATCAGAAGTCAGAGGTCTCGCTTGGTTTTCATACAAAGCAATCAGATCTTTTGTTGAAGTTTTTTGAAAAAGTGATCTCATTATGTATCATAATCTTAAATAATTTCATCATAAATGCAAAGCAAATGGAAAGTTTTGCTCTTAAAGGGGGGGTACAATGCTGTTTCATTCATTCAGAGTTGTTCACACTGGTAAAGAGTTTGATTATAAACAAGGCCCAATTCGACGCTGGATTTGCACATCGTTTAATACTGAAAGATGGAGCGGTCCCAGCTATAAAAGATCCCGGTCATGATTCAGAACTGCAGATGGTGAGTGAAACGGCATCAAATGTCTCTGTTTTGTTGGCGATCGGCGCAAGTGCTCGTCACTCTTTAGCTCCGCCCACACGGCACGCCTCCAGGAGCTCGGCTTTTTTCAGAGAGAATCGTAAATCTGTATCTTTCTTTTATAAATATGATAAAACTAAAGACTTTTTGGAGATATGAAGGATGCAGTACTACTCTATAGGTACTCAAGATTAACATGAGATTGGGTGAAACTGTGTGCGTTAGGTCCCGTTTAAGATCTGAAAAAAAGGTCTCAAATTGTGCTCCTGTTCATAATCTGCAGCAAAAAGTCAGATCATGTTTTCTGTAAAAAAAAATCTCAAAATTTTGTTAGTTTTTGCTTAAAATAAGCAAAAATATCTGCCAATGGAGCAAGAAAAAGAATCTTGTTTAGCCTTTGAATTAAGATTATTTTTCTTACTCCATTGGCAGATATTGTTGCTTGTTTTAAGCAAAAACTAACAAAATTTTGTATTTTTTGTTTACAGAAAACAAGACATAATATCTTAAGTCATTTTACTTGTACAGTAAATTCATCTTGAATCAAGATTTTTTAGATATTTATACTAGAAAACAAGACAAAAATACTAAGTAAGAGAATAATTTTTTTATCTTATTGCTTTGTACGAGAAATAACTGAGATCTGACTTTTTGCTGCAGATTATGAACAGGAGCACAATTTGAGACAATGTTGCATAATCTCATAAAGAATTTCAAAAGATGTCTCAACTATGTCTCAATTTTGCTCAATTCTTTCAAGACTCAAACAACACTGCAATTAGATTCATAGCAAATGAAAAGCTTTTCTCAGATAAGTTAATGAGATCCAAAAATGTCTCGCATAATGCTGTGATTGGAAATATAAATAAATACAAAGTGATGAGATTGAATGGAGAACTTCAAGTAATCTTTTACAGAATTTCAAGATATCCTAACATTGTGTCATTTTTGCTCAAATTTGACAAGACTCATAAACAGCAATGCTTTTAGCTGGAGACTTTTGCTTCTAGGATAAATTTATGATCAAATTGTATTCAAGTTCCCAATCTCCAGTCAAAAGTCAGAGATCTCAATATGAACTCAAAGATTTCTCACCAGATTCTCCCAGGTCCAAACGATCTGATTCTAGTATTCAAACTGTTTTCTCTTCAGGAATTTTAAGACAAACTAAGGTCTGATGAACTATGAAAGCACCTCCGGGCAGGTTTCACAGATGAAAATCTACTCAGTCTGATTAATTGCGTAGCTCCCAGAGTGCCGCAGTGAACTTGAGAGCGCTTGAACGCTGGCAGATGGTGGAAACTGAAGTGGAATTCAAGCAAGAGAGCCGTGTGTATCTGCGAATCCTAACACACTCGGATGGCTTTCCTTTAACACCCAGCCGTGATGTGTGTGTTTGTGTACGTCCGATTCCCTGACGTCCCCATGTCAAGCCCGCGTCTGTCCGTTTGCACACATTCCTACAGCGCCATTACACACGGGCAGGGTGATGAATTACTTTTAATAAAGCAAACACAGTTGTTTCGTGTCCAGATCAATCTTTCTCTCGGTTGCCATGCCAGCCATTGTCACAAGTAATTGCCTAAACCCCTCGCCGTGTGAAATAGGGCTCTTTCGGAAGAAAGCTGAACTTGCAGCGGCCTCAATTTCCTACTCCAGTGCACTTTACGCTGCGGCGGCGAGCCGCAGGGGACGGCTTGACTGGATGCCGTCGTTACCGTGATAGTGCCGCCCGTTCAGTGCGGCCTCCTGCAGATTCTGCATTTCCTCCGAGCACACGGGACACGGACACGTCTCAGGCCACGGTCCTGGAGCGCTCGTCCCTCCGGGTCAGGTGACAAGTAGTCTCCAGCTGGCACGGAAACACACTCATTTGTCTCGTTTGAAACGCTTGCAAAGACAACCATGAGCAGATTAATGACGTTTGATTAGCTTCCCACAGGAATCCAGATTAATATTCATGCAGATTAGCCCTGTTATTTTGGGCTGTGCCTTCATGCTATGAACAGTTGGTGACGGCAGTTTCAATTAAGGTTTGTTGTTTGCTTTGTGGTGTCTTAATCTCTCTGCAGGTGGACTGCTGCCTTTAACAGATCAGAGGTGTAACTGGAGTGCATGAGCCGGCTGTGTGTAGAGATTGACCAGAAATGATTTTTTTCTGACTGGTTTTTAATATTTTCCTGTGTAAGTGTACAATAACCAATATTCGGAATCAAATGTTGATTAAGATTAATGTTATAGCATTAAAATAGTCTAATAATAAATATTACTTTTGATAATAATAATAATAATAATGAATTAATTTTAAATAATAATATTATACATTTTATTATTATTATTATTTTCATCATTATTATTATTAGTAGTAGCTGTAATAGTAATATTTGAATTAGAGCAAGAACAAACATTTTAATAATAAAAATAATAAAGTTGCTTTTAGTTATATTATTAATATTAATATAATTATTCAACATCAATAAGCATATTTTAATAATTATTACTTTTAATATGTTAAATGATGATATTATTAGTGGTGGTATAAAACAATAAAATATTTGAATAATAAATATTGCTTTTATTGATTATTAGTTATTATTATTAGTATTATTTGTCAGTAATTAATTGTATTATTTGGCAGTTATTAAGTTAAGAATAATAGTAATAATAATACATATTAAGTGTGATAATATTGATATTATTATAAATATTATTAGTTGCAGTAGCAATAGTACTAATAGAATTAAAACAATAACAAATATTTTAATAATAATAATAATATTTCTTTGTGATATTAATATTAATATTATTATTTTACAGCTATACACATATTTTAATAAATATTACCTTTAATAATATTACTTTTAATAATTATAATAAAATGATGATATATTATTAATTTAATATTTTAATTTAATAACATTATTTTAGTTGTAAATTAGTACAACTATTAGTATTATTTATAAATAATTATAGGCAGTTAAGTTGTTGTTAATAATAATAATAATTATTGTTATTATTATTATTATTAGTGGATTATGAATATTAGTAAAGTTATCCAATCGTAAAATTATTTACAAAAGTATTTAGGGCTATGTCTAAATGTTATTGTATTTCATCATTAATTGTTGGGATGGTGAAAAGTGTCTTCATATGAGATATTGTTGAAGAATAAGAAACATTTCTTTTCTTCTGGAATAATGTGCAGTGATAAATCGTTGTAAGTTAGACCAGGAATGTGTAATAAATGGTGACTCTTTTGATGTTAACCGTTAGGCTTTGACACCTCGGTGTCTGTTTGTGCTGCACCACTTTGAGCCTGTGGCTAAGGACACCTCTTACAAATTGTACTTTTAAAAGACTGGAAACAGGGAAAACTGGGTCGACCCTCAGGAATGCTTTCCATGGCAGACAAATGTCAGCCGAGCGACTAAGACCAAGTCTATTGACTTGCTAAAATCCAGAGTCTGCGGAGAACTTAGTTAAATTAGCGGTTCTATATTTAAACCGCTGCATGTGTTGCGAATTAGGCTGCATTTGTCTGGTAATCACATGGGAGATCTGCGCATGAGCATTCCAGGCTAGCTGGAAACAGAGCTGCTGGACAATAACCAGCCATAAAATCCTGTCCCAGTTCTCTCTCATCTAGCAGCGTTGTCCCTCTCTCTCTCTCTCCTGCGCTAACGGCCTCGTCCGGATCGCTTGTTTACGTGTTAGTGGACGCACAAGCTAAACATCTGCTATTTTAGTGTCCCTCGGTTTCCTGTTTCTCAGTGTCACTCAAGTTCAGTTTAGCACTCTGTGTTTGTAATCATCTCACGGTTGTTCATAACTCCTTATATGTAGCGACTGAGAGTAAATTATGTACTTAGGCCTCAGTAGTATTTGGTAATATTCCACATTTAGACAGAGATCTCTTAGCAAACAAATTCCATCATTAAACAGATTTTTATAGTTTTCCAGTGTATGGCTAGTTCTTACTATGGTGTTCTGAGTGCTTGTTAGCATGTTGTGAGGTTACTAGGTTGTCTAAGGTGGTTAATGTGTTGCTGAGAGGTTGCTAGGATGTTCTGTGTGTTTAAGAAATTGCTACGAGGTTGCTGGGTGATTGTTAATATGTTGCCATGCGGTTTCTAGTGTGTTTGGTTGTTTGTTATCTTACTATGATGTTACTAGGATGGTTAATATGTTGCTATGGTGTTGCTAGGGTGTTCATTGTGCTTGTTTGAATGTTGTTGTGAGGTTATGAGGATGTTTTAGGTAGTTAATACGTTGTTATGGTGTTGCTAGGGTGTTCTGTGTGGTTGTTAGTGTGTTGCTTTGCACTTACTAGGTGCTCTAAGTGGTTAATACGTTGCTATGGTGTTTGCAAGGGTGTTCTTTGTGCTTGTTTGAACGTTGTTATGAGGTAATGAGGGTTTTTAGGTAGTTAATATGTTATGGCATTACTAGGGTGTTCTGTGTGGTTGTTAGTGTGTTGCTTTGTGCTTACTAGGTGCTTTAAGTGGTTAATACGTTGCTATAGTGTTGCTAGGGTGTTCTTTGTGCTTGTTTGAATGTTGTTATGAGGGTGTTTTAGGTAGTGAATTTGTCGTTATGGTGTTGCTAGGGTGTTCTGGGTGGTTGTTAACATATTGCTTTGAGGTTACTAGGTGCTTCTGGGTGGTTAATGTGTTGCTATGGAGTTGCTATGGTAGTTAATACATTGCTATAGGGTTGTTAGGGTGTTCTGTTTAGTTGTTTGAATGTTTTATGGAGGTTTTACGTAGTTAGTACATTGTTATGGGGTTGCTAGGGTAATCTGAGTGGTTGTTAACTTATAATGTTTCTAGGGGACTTTTTACACATTGGTAGTGTGTGTTCTGGGTGTTTGTCAGCATGTTGCTATAAGGTTGCTAGAGTGTTTTAGGTGTTTGTTAAAGGTCACATATAGTACACCTTTCTGGAGTTTTATTTTAGGTCTTGATGTCCTTAAGAATATATATTTGCGGTATAAGTACCAAAAACCAAATCAATATATTTTTACAGCTTCTCTCTCAGGAGCTCTGAGTGAGTGAGAAGTGTTTGCAGCGCACACTTCTTATCAGAAAAGTTTCAATAAAGTATTGTCTTTTGTTGTTATGTGTGCGTCTGAAGATTTCTTGCATCTCACAAACTATGTTGTGTATGAAATAATGTCTGTGTGCATGTGTGTAAAACAACAAACTGATGATTTCTATATAATCATTTGTAATTGTATATACATTGTTGTGATTAATTGTGGCTGGAATAATAATGTAGTTGTAAAATATTTGCCTGCTGAAATTGAAATGTATTTACATCTTCATCATGCCTAGATAGACACGGTGAGTTTGTCTTTACTATACATGTTAGACGTGATCCACCTCATAGTAACAGTCCTGTCAGATCGTCCATCCTTTAGGTGAGCATGTAACGTTAAAGGTCGGCCGATCTGGTTTCGTCCGTTAAAGTCCACCTTTTCGACATGTTTCCGTGTTGTTGTTGCTCAGCAATGGCATGGATGCGATGTTGTCTGGGGGTTTGGCAAAAGGAGGCTGTGTCATTTTACTGTGGATTGACTGTTTTGAAACTTATATGTAGTTACATAACCCCTAGACCTCAGTTATCATGAAAATAGCCAGGAAATTCAGTTTTGACAATATGGGACCTTTAATATGTTTCTCTGTGTTTTCTAGGATGTTTTGAGTGATAGTTAGGAAGTTACTTCAAGGTTTCTATGGTGTGCCTGTCTGAGGGGCTGTTAGCATGTCACTAGGTTTTCTGGGTTAATTACTGGTCCGGTTTGGCTTGTTTTAGTTAAAATTGTGAGTCTATAAAGGTATTTTTCATGTCAAAGGGGATTGTTTGAATCCTTTTCCTCAAGTAGAGCAATTGTACTTGACTTAGCAAATATCGCTAATGCTAATGCAAGTGTGGATGTAGTAATTGTTTAACATGCTAATCCTGTGAGCGGCTCCATGAGAATTGGTGGTGATTGTTTTATAATGAAATCTAATTAAGGTTAATAAAGTGGATGAGAGGTGAGACTCCGTACTGTATGCGATGTGATCGGTGCGATGACTTCACAGAAATGCCTGCAGGCTTTTTCCTTCTGAAGGATGTGTGTTGCATCTTGACGTCGGCGCTCGCAGTTAAGATAAAAGTCAGTGGATTTCACCCAATCTGTTTCAGCTCGTCTCGCAGCGCTGCTGATGTAGCTCTCTCAGCTCTTGAAAGTCTTTTAATTCCCACATTTATGTTTAATACCGAATTCATTTTTAACTGCATCTGCTTTGTAAGGAGACGTGCTGTAAAGCATCCCGCAAAGATTTCCACGAATACGAGTGAAAACATGAAACAAGAACAACTTTGGTTCTTTAGTGAGGCATCGTATGGAACAGATATAAGTCCTATATGTTTAAAGATGATCTTATTTATCATTTACTGCATTACTCTCTTTTTTTCCCGAGCCTTTGCATTAACGTTCTTGAAGGTTAAGATAAGGTAATGTTGTGAAGGTCAGCGTCCTGACACACTTCTGCAGAGCGTTGCACGCTTTCGTGTTCATGCAGTAAATTTACTCTGCACGAGCTAGAAAACAAGCCAGAGCTCTTGAGAAACCGCTTGAAAAGTTGGCACTACTCTCACACAAGATGTGTGTTAAAACTCTGAATTTCTGGGGTTTTCAATTGATTTTTGTCAGACTACTGATTCTGATTCATTATAGAGAATCAGTTGATTCATTTTAGGTGAATTAATTTGAAAGGATTCATGTTAATGATACAATAAACACATTTAGGCAATAATCAAACACCACCTAAACTATAAATGATATAATAATAGCATTTTGTTATTGTGAATCATAATAATAATGATAATAATCCCTGTTTTGCAGTAAATGTACTCTGCACAAGGTAGAAAACCAAGCCAGAGCTCTTTTGAAACAAGCCTGAAAAGTTGGCACTTCTTGTAGGAGCTTCCCACCAGATGTCAAAGACTTGCATCAATCGCCGCACACACATTGATGGTTGCACTGTAAATGATTCAGTTGCATTTTTGTAGCGCTTCCACATTCACGCCAGACAGTGTTGGTGTAGCCGCCATCTGGCTTTGGTTAATGCTTTTAACAATCAATAAGTGAAGCATCTGCTAATCTGCAAAGCTCCACTCCACCATAGTCGCTGCATTATGAACACTCTTATTCCCCATAAACACTAGATTTGATGATCAGAACGTGGCATTGACTAATCCAGAGCGCTTTGATTTCCACATTGGGCGTACTGCATTTCGTATGAGTCCTGAAATGAGAAGGTCTGGCATCAGAACCAGTGCAATTAGCGTCAGCGCGCACTTATCTGTCACCTGCTGCTCTGATGCTGATTCCAGACAGGTGTGATTACAATAGTAGGTTTCTTGGGTGCTTTCGGGCCCATCATTGTGCAGCATGAGGAAGTTGTGACAGGCGCTGAATGCCGAATGTGCAGCATTGATTACGGTCCTGAAGTGTGACCTTTTTTCGGCGCATCCCTTCACAGTTTGATGCGGATCGTGGATCGATGGCGCTCGGCGATGGAACGCGTGTGATTGCACAGTAAATGCATTTCAGCCGCCAGCTGAGATATGGTTGGATATGGATGTCACATTTTATTGTCACTAACTTCGATATGTACAGAAAAGTGTTTTGTGTATTTTTACAGTGTTGAGGAGTGACTAGATAAAAATGAACATGCTGCTAACTTAACTAGCTTTTAGAGTGACAGTAGTTTAAAATGTCACTTTTCTAGTAAATTGTTGCTTTTTGTCAAAAAATGTTGTCAAAACTCTTAATTTCTATGTTTTTAATCATGTTTGTTTTTTGTCATGTTGTATTGCACACACAACTGAACACAACGCTATATATACTGTATATATATATATTCAAATTAACTACTCGCTGATTCATTCAAGATTCCCCATGTCTTTTGTTGTTGTTGTTGTTGTTCTTGTGAAACATTTAGTTAAATTCTAGTATTTGTCGCTTTGTTTTTCTGTTATATATAATTATTTTTGATTTATGTGTTTATTAATTGTGTTTAGTGTGAAATTGAAATTAAGTTTAATGTTTAGCACTCTAATTGAGATCCCAGCTGTTTTTCTGCCGGGTAATTGCTTGAGAATTAATTGTTTGTATATAAAAATTTAATTGTATCATCTGATGTTATGTTATTAATAAGATATCAGCCCACCTAAATAGATTGAGTGCAGTAGTTACTTTTTATGAATTCCTTTGTAAAAGTTAGCTTCACTTTAGAATATGAGTATCTTGTAACATTCAGTCTTTTTGAAGTCTACAAGACAAGTTTTTTTAGTCTGACTAGGACAGTGAAGCAGCTGTTGTCATGTCTGGAGTAGTGTTTAAGGCCATAACCATCACACACGGCCGGTCATTACCACCATAAAGCACAACACTGGATGAGTTAGTCATTAAATATCTGCACAAATGTGCCCTAATGAAGTTCTTCAGCCTTCTCTTTGTAGTTTGTGTAAGTCAGGTGATTAGCGGCACAGCAGAGTCTGGCTCAGTAATTAGTCCTAAACAGCCTCGTTTGCTTCATCTCTTCATCACACTTTTCTGTCTGTGTTTTTAGCCAAAATCACAGCAGGTGAGGTACCGGAGGGGGCGAGCGTTGCCAGGCGAGTGTTGCTAGGCAGCCGGTGACTCCATCAGGGGGCAAAGCGTACCTGCCTATAGGAATGATGTCTGTTAAGGGCACTCAGGTTCACAAGAGCACATTTTGGGTCACATTTTATCCAAAATTCATAAAAACAATAAGGTTATTTTTTGAAAAAGAGAATGAAAACCATTTTTTACATTGTGACATTATTTTTATGACAATTAACACATTCTGCTTCTGTATTTTAATTACTGTAATGTGTAGATGTATTGCTTCTTTTTTAAACAAGCTGCTTCTCACTACTGCAATACATATTTTACTATTTTTTTTATAATGGATTAAACTATTAATGTACATACAAATACACTATCTTATTTTAATTTGGGATAAACAATACACAATATACAACACAATATAAAAAAGTAAAGAAGAATAAATATATTTATAAACATTTTGTCTGTAAATAATATATAAAAATAATATACCTAATATCTGAATAATATTTATGCTTATCACATCATATATATTTAATATCATTTAATAATATATTATTAAATTATTAGATATCTCTATTTACATATCTATCTATCATCTGTCTATCTATCTATCTATCTATCTATATATACTGTATATGCAGGCATTTATGTACTTAATTATTATGTAAAAATATTTTTTATATCTCACAAAAAAGTTTACTCATCAAATACGACATGCAGTATAACATGGTATATTTTAATGTTTATTATATATTATTTTAATATTGCATGTCATATTTGATGTGTATGACTAATAAAAATCTATATAAAATATTTTAAAAAAATATAAAAGTATATTCTCAGTGCTCTACAGACATCTGGTCTCAGATTCATTGCTGTTAGTGTGAGGAAATCATTTTAATTCAGCACACGTTCAAACCGCTGTTCGAGTTTTCAATTGAAGTGCTCAGAAAACGTCTGAATCACGGCGGGGGTCTTTGAGGGATTGAATCATTTTTGTTTTGTCACTCATTCTACTGGAACCTTGTAAAAAGCAGCAGCTCTTCATTCTGAATGCTGAAAAACTTGGAGAGCTGAAGGAAACTCAATGTGTCATGCGGCTGAGAGGTGTGTTTGACAGTTTTCCCAGTGTTATGTCCGTGGTTATGATTATATGTAATTGACTGTGGATGGTGCGTCACATTTAAGATGTCAGGTGCCAGCGCAGCCAGACACCACACTTGATCTGAACAGTTGTGTCTCCATATGCCAACCCGGCTCAGATCAGTCATTCTCCAGCAGTCCCTTAGAAACAACACTGGATTGACACGCACCGGAGAGCTGCATCATCTGATGGATGTAGAAACATCCACTACTCTATATAGAATTGAACTATTTCTAGTTACCACTCTTCTGGTTCTTTAAAGATAAAGTTTGCCATTTCTGTTCCACTTGGATCATCAAAAGAAATTGCAAAAATTATAATGCAAAAAGATTTCCTGAACACTCGTCCTCCCTTCATTGGTTGGTCAAACTGATAGTCCCGCCCCCAAACTCTCTTCATTGGTTGAGTCAGTGTTGCTGATGTCAAGCTGAAAGAAAATTAACAAACAGAGCAATGTTTTACACTTTTCAATTATTTTACCATTGTGTAAATTACATGTCACCTTTAATGATTCCATTAACAATTGTTTTGTAATTCTGAGAATGAAAAGAAAGTGGACCTAATAATATACTAAACAAAAAAAAACATTATTAGTTTTTAATACATATTATAAGAGCCACTCTGACTGATTCAGTGATAGAGTGAGTCGTTCAACTGATTCAAACTGATATTATTGATTTGAGATTGATTCATTATAAAGAACCAGTTCATAAGAGTCACTTTTAACCCGTTTTCTGAACACTCCTCCTCCCTCCAGATTTTAAGAGAAAATATCTTAACATTTCACAAGATGCATCACCTTTAATGACTCTTTACAGACCTTTTAAAGAAGCTAATAAAAATTGGACATCATAATTGGTGTTATTTATGTACTATACAAACAATAATGTATTTGGTAACATTTTTATTCAGTTACTTAATGATTAAGTGAGTTATTCAGGAATCATAAGTCTCTTTTATATTGATTCATTAGTAAGAACCAGTACACAAGAGTCATTTGTTTGTGAATCACTATATTGATTGTGTTGTGTGTTTGTTGTTGTGTGCAAACAGTGAGGGCAACACAAAAGAAATATGTTTTGGCAATATAGTGTCTATTTAGCTTGCAGTTTTTTTTCTCTTCAAACTCACAACTTGGGTAAAATTTAAGATTATTTTGCCTTTCTGCAGTCATCTGAGTATTTTAGTATGACATTCTGCCCACATTAGCACAAGAATACTCATGTTCAAGAATCATTAATGGATCTGAAGATCATTAAAGTCCTTCAGTTCCAGTGCTTTGTTCAGACCAGATTGTGGCAGCTCAGTGTTTTTTTCTTCTTTGCATGTAATGGGAAATTAAATACATAAAGTTAATAAAGTGAAATGAGAGGTGAAGAGATTGGTGTTGTGTTAGTGGGAATGAAAGCGATGCCGGATGAAATCACAGTGCCGTCGGCATCTGCGCTGGGAATTCAGTGTGCTAATCGACCAATTAGAGCTTTCGGATTCGGCGGAGAGACGTAACACAAAGCCCGGCCTGTCATTTAATCAACTTAATTCTAATTTAAAACCGGCGGAGTGCAAGCACGCTGTTTGCTTATGTTGAATAATCATGTATTTGTTTCGCTCTCACTAAAAGAAAAACACATTTGCTTTAAAATTGCATTACAGAAACAGGATTGAATCTCACCCGTCTGAAACAAACCCCCGAATCCATTTGCCTTCAGGCAGATATTGATGTCGAAACCTAAAAGCGCTCAACGTGCATGTGTACGTCCAGCGGCCGAGCGCGTCCAATCGCTGTGCAGTGGGCCGTATACAATGAGGCAATTAATATCGAGCTGAGCACGGTGGCCTGCAACGTCCTATAATAACATGGTTAGACCAAAGGTTAATGTGTTGAATTCAATATGCATCCCCATTCGTTTCAATGAAGCTGTCCGAAAAAAAGAGAGGTAGTCTGTAATCAAAGGGCTCGCCGTGCAAAGTGAAATTAATTATAGGGGCCTTCATAAATTCAATGTCATGTCTTAATCTTCCGCTGGTCTCCTCCCAGCCGTTATCAGCTCAGCTGGAAGTGGGCCGCATGCTCGGGCCGATCTAATAAACGGCTGTGTGAGATGATAATTGTGAATGAGCTTTATGTCGGTGGAGATGCGAGTCCGCTCGGACCAGAGAACCCTTTAGTCAAACGCCAGTGAAAATGATGGTGTTTATCAGCCCATCTCCCTCACGGTGAATATAGAGCGGACATTATGTGTTCTGGAAGTGAACTGCTGTGATATTTAATACAATCGAGCGGTCTGGTTTGCATCACGTGATCTAAATAACACCAGCCTTTTTGAAAACATGAATGCATGCATGTCTGAGATACGATGTCCGTATCAGCACCTACATGACAGACAAGATTTAAAGGAATAGTTCAGCCGAAAATGAACATTTGCCGAAAATGTACTCACCCTCAGATAATTCAAGATGTAGTTTATTTGTTCAAGATTTGGAGAAATTTATCATTGCATCACTTGCTCACCATTGGATCCTCTGCAGTGAATGGGTGCCGTCAGAATGAGAGTCCAAACAGCTGATAAAAACATCACAATAATTCACAAGTAGCCCACACCACACCAGTCCATCAATTAACATCTTTATGAAGCGAAAAGCTGCATGTTTGTAAGAAACAAATCCATCATTAAGACGCCTGTAACGTCAAACCATTGCTTCCAGCTTGTATTGTATCTATAATGCTTCCTCCAGTGAAAAAGTTGTCTTGTCTGAATCAGGAGAGAAATCTGCACAGATCAAGCACCATTTACAAGCGAAAATGGTCAAAAACAGCTCTAAACAAGTAGGAGATTCTATCTATTCTATCTTTTTCACTGGATGGAGTGTTATTGTGGATTATGGACACGTATTTTAGCCTGGAAATGACGGTTTAAAGTTAAAACATCTTAATCATGTATTTTTTTCTTTCCACGTTTCACTTTACACAATGTTAATTGATGGAATGGAGTGGTTTGGATTATTGTGATGTTTTTATCAGCTGTTTGGACTCTCATTCTGACGGCACCCATTCACTGCAGAGGATACACTGGTGAGCAAGTGATATAATGCTACATTTCTCCAAATCTGTTCTGATGAAGAAACAAACTCATCTACATCTTGGATGGACTGAGCCTGAGTACATTTTCATTTTTGGCTGAACTATTCCTTTAAACATCATGTGTTTGTATTTACTATGTTTTTCCTGATAATCTTCACTGTAAACAGATATGGCTCAGGTCAGTGTAAGTCTTTGGGATTTTTTTTGTCATCTAGCAGGTGATAATAATTCATCTGATTACTTAGTTAAGTAACAATGCCGATCTCCTCAATAAAATGCATGATTTGGGGAATTGTTGATGTCTATGCATTTCACACTGAGGTTTAACCCATATTGTTTGGGTTTTTGTTCAGATCACTTTTGATTAGTGCACTTTAACCCGTCTTAAAGGGTATGTCGCTTGTCCATTGAAGACGATAAGAACACTAACATGCTTTCTTTTTGGTTCTCTTTCTGCAGGCATACTTCCGACAGGGTGTTGCCCTTCAGTACCTGGGGCGCCATGCGGACGCCCTGGCCGCCTTCGCCTCGGGACTGGCACAGGACCCCAAGAGCCTGCAGCTGCTGGTGGGAATGGTGGAAGCCGCCATGAAGTCCCCGCTAAGAGGTACACGGCCCGTAGGGTCAAATTCCTGAAAACAACATCTTAAAGATATTAAAACCTTTTTGTGAGAACATTAGTGAAAAAGGTTCATGAATGGGCCAAATAGTTTCTTATTTGGAATCTAAAAATGCCAAAAGCTGAGTAGGAAATGCATGTTTGTGCGTAAAATCATTTCAGATGAACAGGGAATATAAACTGAAGATGCAACATGCTGTTTTGGGCTCTTCTGATTTAGATTCATCTGTTGACTGTAATGAGCGTGATAATGAGGGTTCAGTGTGCATAATGAGCTTCATTTAGCAACCGTATTAGTGTATGAGAGGTATAGGTGCATTTTTTCAGATCATATGTGACCTGCTTCATCATCTTGAGTCGTTTAGCATTTTTATGCACTGAATGAAAAAGTCTCAGTTCTCTAGTGGATGACAGTGATGTTATCTGAGAGAATTATACTAAGGTTGAAATGTAAAATAGCTCAAATATTTTATACTAAAATAATATACTGTATGTATACACACACACATATCTGACCCTGGATCCCAAAACCAGTCTTAAGTAGCACGGGTATAATTGTAGCAATAGCCAACAATACATTGTATGGGTCAAAATTATACATTTTTCTTTTATGCCAAAAATCATTAGGATATTAAGTAAAGATCATGTTCCATGAATATATTTAGTAAATTTCCTACCGTAAATATATATAAAAAAAAAATTTATTGGTAATATGCATTGCTAAGAACTTCATTTGGACAACTTTAAAGGCGATTTTCTCAATATTTAGATTTTTTGCACCCTCAGATTCCAGATTTTCAAATAGTTGTATCTCAGCCAAATGTTACATCAATGGAAAGCTTATTTATTCAGCTTTTAGATGATGTATAAATCTCAATTTCAAAAAATTATGACTGGTTTTGTGGTCCTGGGTCAAACACATTCACACATCTACTAGCATATATTTACAAATGCGCATAACAAAAATAAGGGTTTTAAAAAATAGACAAAATATGTACTTTGTATACATATATACATGTGTACATACATAGGGGTGTCAACTTTAACGCGTTAACGCATGTGATTAATCTAAAAAATGTGACGCGTTAATATTTTATTAACGCAAATGAATCGTTTGATAAGGTTTGACCCCAACTTCATCCCGTCGTCGCAGCGCGGAAGGTTATCTGACAGTGTGTGATGAGCGTAGAGTGAACCAGTGTTGCCAGGGTAGTGGCTGTGGCACACACAGGCACAAGTGGTCGTGGGCTATTTTGAAAATACAGTCGCGGGAAAAATTACAGAGCCGTGGGTTGCGTGTTTTCTGGCTACTTTTATAATCTACCGCGGCCGCCCAAAGTGTATTTAGACAAATAAAAATGAAAATAGATCCTTTTACTAATGTGTATCATACTTGGAATGTACACCTGGCTTCAGAACGGAGAGGCGGTTGTAACATCACAAACAACGTGAGTTTCAGCCAGAGCATACAACACAGCAGAAATAAACATGACAACAGCCACTATAGATTATATAAAATAATAAACACACGATTACGATAGGATATGGTTTCTATGTGATTTTCTTGAGATGAATGTGTAACTTACATCTGAAATGCTCATTTTTGCAACCAAATTCCACATGTGATCGCAAAAGCAAGTTATTACAAACACTTGATGGTGGTTTGAAGTGAGTTCTGAGTAAAAGTGTACTATTAATCTCATAAATTGTCTTATGATTTACCCAACTATTATCAAAAGTATTTCTAAATAAATACAACAAAACATTTTCTTGTGACCTTACGTGAAGTATTATGACAAAATGCATTATGAAGAAGATAAAACTTCACGTAAGGTCACAAGAAAATGTTTTGTTGTATTTATTTAGAAATACTTTTGATAATAGTTGGGTAAATGTATCCTGGGATTGAAGTGATATGGCTTGGTAAACGTTTTATTGCCAGTATAAAGACTGATAATGGCTGAATAAAAACAAATGAATAATGATAAAAGAATAATAAGGATTATGTCTCATACCTGGCGGAGGTGTGAAAGGTTATGTTTTTTTAAACTAGTCATGCATTTCTTTATTTCAACACATTTACAGGTAAATCCTAATATTTTAAATTTGTGATTAATCATGATTAATCACAGTCCATGACTGTGATTAACGCGATTAATTTTTGTAATCGATTGACAGCACTAATATATATATATATATATATAATAAAAATATATATAAAATATGTATAAATTTTTTACAATTTGTAGATAGATAGTTTGACAGACAGATAGATATATTCAAGACCGACTAGTTGATCACTGTATAGTGCTGCACACAACAAACCTGAGCTAACCAGCTCAACAGACTCGAGTCGGCGGCGAGCGCTGAGATTATCCTGAGTGTGATTTCTGGAGTCTGCAACTTTCCAACACAAACCAAAGAGGTGCGTCTGTTATCCCGCGCAAGCAGCCCAACACAATCGGCTCAGTTTTCTGCGGCGTCTCACCTCTCGTCTTAGCAGAAGGGCTTTGAATGACACCTCTGATGATGTGAAGCTGAGAAGAGAACAATTAAATTAAAGTTAGGTAATCCCACATGCAAATCCTCACACAAGGGTGCTACAAAAGCGATAAAGGGATGAGGGGAAGCGAGAGAGCGGGAGAAAGCGAGTCTCTTGTTATCAGCGAGCCCAGGGGCCGCGAGTGATCACCTCTCTGCTCGGAGCCGATTTGGAGAGACTGTTCAACATAATCTACTCTCTCCATGGCTCACAGCGCTGCGTCTGGCTCTGAGGGACAACGGGGGAAATAAGGGACATAATTAGCAGATAAAACGGCCCCGTTTGGACGTCCTCCCGGAGCAAAGGCTGTTTGCATGGCCCTGTTTATTCTGAGACTGCGATTTACATCCGAGCATCCCAAAAGCATTTGTCAAACACCTACAGCTAGCAGCCCGTCAGAGGATGTGGTATACAGACACACACAGACGTCCCGCCACAGACAGCTGCCCAAACACAGGGAAACCGGACAGTTTCTCAGGTTATGAGGCGTCATTCACTGTTATTTTGGTTCAAGATGTGTAGTATTGACATTGGGCGATAAAGACTGAAAACTCCCACATTTTAGCTTTGACATGTATGGTTTCAGATGTAGGGCCTACAATTTGTCAGCAAACATGTGACTTCCTCTGTCACTATGAGCTGCAATGAGCTGTTTATGGAGAAATATGTTTATCTATCGTTCAGTCATTCTATCGTTCTGTTGTTCTGTCATTCGTTCTATCTATAGATCCAATGAATACCGAATACTGTAAATACTGAAGCGATGCATGATTGAAATGGTCTGCAAGCATTTTTTTTTTAAAAGTTTACAGTATTGATGTGATTCATGGTTGTGCTGTATCCACAGATGGTTTCTGCTCTCTTGATGTGTTTTTAGCCCGTCCCAGAGGTATAAAGCGTGATGAATTAGTGCAGAATCTACCTGAAACCTCTGTTTTTGAGCTACAGGGAATACTAGAACTCCTCTGGATGCACAGCGAATTACAGATATGGAAATCTGCACGGCTTAGTTTAGGAATGGTAATGTAAATAGACTAAAAGAAAGTAAACACAATGAAATGCAAGTGGGTGTTGTTGTCAGTCTCTGTTATTATTTCTTTATTTAGCTGCTTCCCACGAGATGCCAGACAGACACGTCAAAGCTTCTGTTTCACATGGCAAAGCCTCTCGACAGAAGAGAGGGAAGCGGTGAAGAGAAAGAGAAAAGCGTCGAGAGGAAGGAAAGATAGGCACCCAGAGGCTCATCATTAAACCCTCCTCTCCGCGGCGGGCTGCATAAGCACTTCTGCGCTCTTGTTTATCATGCCCGTGTCTGCTGTTAACTAGATTCACACACACACTCGCTTCCGTCCCCAAGCCAAAGAGTTTCTCGCCACTCCGATTCATGCAGCTTGTAAAAGTGTCAGGCTGAATGCAATTACGCGATATGAATGCACACGACAAACCCAGCGGAGTGTTTGTAGCCCGCGGCAGAGGACGTTCACGCCTGTCGGCTACACGAGAAGAGGGAATTAAACCTGTCTGAAATCAGTGTTCCTGAAGTCTTTTTACAGCGTGGAGATTCATTCATGCTGAATTTGACTAGATTTTGTCTATCGCAAGAAATACTGTATAGCGGATAATTATTTCATGAAAATGTTAAATAGTTTACAATAGTTTTATATTTCAAATAATTGCTGTTCTTTTGAACTTTCTGTTCATCAAATAATCTGGAAAAAATCATTGTTTTAGACAAAAACAGTTATGCCAGATTTGCTCAGAAAATGTCTAATTTTGCCTGATTTACCAACAAAAACAATTTAATTAAATGTCTAATTTTGTCTGATTCGGTGAGAAACTGTCTTATTTTGTCAAATTTACCACTGACAAATGATTTAATACGGTCAGATTTAGAAAATAAATCAGCCTAGGTTTTTTTTCCTTTTTTTCCTCCGTTTGCTCATAAAATGTCAAATTTAGTCTGATCTACAAAAAAAACTATTTAGTTTTGACAGATTTACCCCAAAACAGTGCAGTTTTTGCCCGATTCGGTGAGAAACTGTCTAATTTTGTCCAATTTACCACCAAAAAAACTGATTAATATTGACAGATCTTCTTCTTTTCTTTTTTCTCCAGTTTGCTCAGAAAATATCAAATTTAGTCTGCTTTGCCAACAAAAACGGTTTAATTTTGCCAGCTTTAGCAAAAACAGCCCACATTTGTCCAATTTGGTCAGAAAATGTCTAGCTTTGTCTGATTTACCTACAAAAACTGTTTAATCTTGACAGATTTAGCCAAAAAGAGCTCAGTTTTTGTCTGATTCAATGAGAAACGGTCTAATTTTGTCAAATTTACCACCGAAAAAATTATTAATATAGTCAGATTTAGCAAAAAAACACCCCATTTATTTCCCCTTCCAGTTTGCTCAGAAAATGTCAAATTTAGTCTGATTTACCAATAAAAACGATTTAATCTTGTCAGATTTAACCAAAAGCAGCCCGGTTTTTATAGGATTCAATGACAAACGGTCTAACTTTTTCCAATTTTCCATGAAAAAATAGTTTAATATTGTCAGATTTAGCAAAAACAGACTAGTTTTGTCCAGTTTGCTCGGAAAATGTTTCATTTTGTCAAATTTACCGTAAAAGAACAAACTCAAAATCAATATTTACAGCAATGTATAAATCATTTTATAACACTAATAGTTGCTGATTGGTCAGTGTGGTGTTCCAGCAGGATATGATGTGAAAGCGCTTATGACAGAACACATTTGTGCAGCCGAGATGAAACATGCTGAATTGGCTATCAAACACACCCAGAAGGACAGTAAGAAATATACTTCATAGATACGATACAGAAAAACGAGGGAAGGGCAGATAAAAATGGATCTTTGGAGGTCCCGCGGGGCAGCGGGTGACACTCGACTGTGGCCCGTCGTGATTTATGACGGTGTGTGCGTTTCACTCTTTAACTGTGTCTCCTTCCTCCGGCGGAGGTCACCTCTACACATATGGTGCGTTCGTAGCTTACCGCATAGTAACACGTGGGGTTATTTTACAAATAAGCATTTCTAAGGTGAACATTTTAGCGAGTAACTTCCACTGAAGGTCTGTTTGGAGTGTGCGGCGAAGATGACACACATGAATAATCACCTCAGCTTCTGCAAACAAAAGCTGTTTCACTGAACACGCCGCGTTAGCTTTACAGTCGTTTGTACAGTAAACGAGCCCGTGTTTAACCTGCTGAATGACATTTTTTCATTTCAGTCAACAAATGACAACTGAATGAGATCTCACCAATGCTAGTAGTGACATGAGGTACTGTGTATAAAAATTAGCATGTACAAATAACGAGAAGATGGACACAATTTTGTCAGATTTAGCATTAAAATGGTCTGATTTTGGCTTGTTAGTTCAGTCGTTCTGAGAAAATTATTTTTTTTGTCATTCTGAGTTTTGTTTATAAAAACCTGATTTACTCTTATTTAGTCTTAAAACTTTCTTTACAAAAAATTTACTAACAAAAACGGTCTAATACTGCCAAATTTAGACAAAAAACAGCCTTGTTGTAATGCCATATTTGGTGAGTAACTGTCTAATTTTGTCTGAATTACCAACAACTGTTTAATTTTGACATTTTGCCAAAAACACCCCAGTTTTTGTCCAATTTGGTGAGACACTGCATAATTTTGTCCAATTTACCATCAAAAGCTGTTCAGTAATGTCGAATTTATTAATTAACAACCCAGTTTTGTCTGATTTACCAAAAACTAGAGTTTAATTTAGTCAGATTTGGCCAAAAACAGCCCAGTTTTTATCTGATTTGGTGAGACACTGTATAATTTGCTCAAATTTACTGTAAAAGAAAACCCTATAAAATCTTGTTAGATTTATAAAAAGAAATTGTTTTAAAAAAGGCCGATTTGTTCAGAAACTGTCTAATTTTGTCAAATGTAACAACAAAGAACAGTTTAATTATGTCAGATTTAGCAAAAAACTGCCTAGTTTTGTCCGATTTGGTGAGAAACAGTCTTTATCAACATAAACTGTAATTTTATCAGATTTAGTGGAATTTCTTGTCAGATCTAACTACAGTATATATTACAGATCACACACATACATATTACAAAATAGTTTTTAAATATCTATTTTTTGTATGTTTGATGTTTAATTAATGTAAAATTGCATTAAATCAGATGTGTATTTAGATACTTTTATATCTGATAACATTGAGATTTTTGTGTCACATCTTAACTCGCTGTCATTTGTGTGCATCCGCTCTGCAGAATCCCTGGAGCCGACCTACCAGCAGCTGCAGAAGATGAAGCTGGACAAGAGTCCGTTTGTGGTGGTGTCTGTGATTGGTCAGGAGCTGCTGACCGCCTCCCATCACGGCGCGTCTGTGGTGGTCCTGGAGGCGGCGCTGAAGATCGGCACCTGCAGCCTCAAGCTGCGCGGCTCTGTTTTCTCGGCCCTCAGCAGTGCTTACTGGTCACTGGGCAACACGGAGAAGAGCACCGCCTACATGCAACAAGACCTGGAGGTGGCCAAAACTTTAGGTGAGCGACTCTTTTGAGTGAAGACTTTAAAGAGACTTCTTTGACGCATTTCAGGTTTCTTGCAACATGATTTTGTTTTTATTGACCATATTCCATCTGTATTATTTATGTACTATTGTAGGATTTATTAATAGTTTGAATTAGCTTTGATTTTTGTATTTTTATTTTAATTTTAGTAATTTTGTTGTGTGCTTTTGTTATTTGTACTTATTTTTTTTTATTTTTTTTATATATTTCTATTTAGTTTTAGCAATTGTAATACTTCAACATATTATTTTTATTTAGATTATTTTTAAGTGTTTTTAAATTTGTTTAATCAAATAATCTAATATTTATATTTTCTTAATATAAATATGATTGCAAATGTATAAAATAATATCAGACTTAAACCATGTAAATTATAAAATTTTAAATTGTATATTGCATTGTATCACAGTTTACGAAAACAATCTTAATAGTTTGTTTTAATATTTAATATAATATTTATATTATCTTAATATAAATATTATTAAAAATGTTAAACTTATAAAACAAAATAAAATTTAAAAATGTAAAATAAAAAAATTAAATGTGTATCTTTTGAATATTTTAATAGCTTATATATTAATATTTAATCTAATATTTTTTATTTTATTAGTATAAATGTTATTAAAATGTAAAACTTATGAAACAACATAAAATGTACACAATATGCTGTATTCAATCTTTATTTCAGTTAACAAAAGAAGTTTTAATAGTTTGTATTTTAATATTTAATATAATATTTATATTTTATTAATATAAGCATTACCATTTATAAACTTAAAAAATATTTTAGTAGTTTACATTTTATTATTTAATCTAATATTTCCATTTTATTAATATAAATATTATTCAAATTGTAAAACTTAAAAAACATACAAAATTTTAAAAAAGACATTGTGTTTCATCTTAATTTCAAATAACGAAAAGTTTATGGCACGTGGAATTAAACAAGCTGTTATTTCTGCTGTGACTTTAGGATCTATCATTGTAAATGACCTTTACTTTGCTCTACACACTTTAATATTAAACTAAAACTGCTCCTTTTCTCCTTTTGTGCTCCACGAAAGAAAGCACAACATGACGATGAGCAAATTATGATTTTTGTGGCAAACTGCTCCTTTAAAACATGTTCATGTTGCATATTCATGTGATCATGTCCTGTTCTTGAGAAATCAATGTACTTCTGTGGTTTGTTCCGAGAACATCTTGTGACGGACGTCCAGATGACCTTGTGCACGAAAGGCCTCGGTACCTTCTCACAAAGTTAATTATTTTGACCCAGCCAAGCTCATGCTGATAAGGTCTCGCAGTAATTAGGCTTCATGGGACTTTTTTAATTAAAAGCCGCTGCGACTTTTCCCCAAAATGCCACTGGACTTTTTGTGTAAGTATATACTGTATACATCTAACGCAGAGATCATAAATATTCTCCTCGCGGCTCCTGAATGTCAGAGGTTTACAGCTGGACTTTAAGGCATGAAAGCGTTTCTCACCCTGTCTGTCTCACACGTCTGAACTATGAAAGTTTGTGTTTGAGCTTCAGCTCGCACTTTTAGCACATTAGTACACAGCTGACGTCTCGCTCGGCTCGGGTTTTCTCTCTCTTTCTTGTCGGAGCGTCTGATGAAGGTCTGATAAGAACAGCTGCAGATGTTGCAGGTGCTGCGAGGCTCGACACATGATGTCATCGCTGTGTAATCTCATACATTCACCTCAAACCACTGTTATATAGAACTCTTCACAAAGCAGCTTTACAGAAAATGATCATATTCATTTTTAGAGTATCTTAATATCTTCATGCCTTAAGGGGTTACTCCACCCCAAAATTAAAATTGTGTCATTAATCACTTACACCATGTCGTTCCAAACCCGTAAAAGCTTTGTTCGTTTGTGACTGTACCATTGACTGCCAAGTAAGTAACACCGTCAAGGCCCAGAAAAGTATGAAAAGCATTATCAAAATAGTCCATCTGCCATCAGATGGATATTCTCCAAAATGGTGCTACGCTGAACCAGAGGAGATGAATTGTTGAATAAAGTCATTGTTTTGTTTTCTTTGCGCAGAAAAAGTGTTCTCGTCACTTCATTAAATTCAGATTGAACCACTGATGGCAGATGGACTATTTTGATGATGTTTTTCATACTTTTCTGGGCCTTGACAGTGTTATTTACTTGGCAGTCAATGGGACAGTCACAAACCTCCTGGTTTTCATCCAAAATATCTTAAACTGTGTTCCGAAGACGAACAAAGCTTTTACGGGTTTGGAACGACATGGGGGTAAGTGATTAATGACAAAATTTTCATTTTAGGGTGGAGTATCCCTTTAAGTTGCATTCAACAGATTGGAGTTGGATGATAATATACTGTACATTATGCGATGATACAAGCAGCTGAGATTTGCTGTATATAGTATATATCGCCCACAAGTATAATGTATGTATGCAAATAAAGTTGGCATAGTTGTGCCAGATTTTGTCTGAACATGTTTTTTTAGTACAATTTACCGACAGAATCGGTCAGATTTAGCAAAAAACAGTCAAG
The DNA here is from genome assembly GCA_023376895.1 of Aspiorhynchus laticeps. NCBI lineage: Eukaryota > Metazoa > Chordata > Actinopteri > Cypriniformes > Cyprinidae > Aspiorhynchus > Aspiorhynchus laticeps. Next base: position 26,826,108 of record CM041812.1, read on the forward strand.
TTATATTAGACTTGTTTAGAAACTGTCTAATTTTGCCCGATTTATCAACAGAAACTGTCTAAAAAAAACGGCCCAGTTTTGTCCAATTCAGTCAGAAATTGTCTAATCTTGTCAAATTATCAAAAAACTGTCAAATTTTGTCTGATTTACCAATAACAACTGTCTATGTTTGTCAGATTTAGCAAAAAAACTAAAAAAGTTTTGTTTCAGTTGGTCAGAAAGTGACTTATTTTGTTAAAATAAGTAAATTGTTTATTGTTGTTTTATAAATAAATACATAAATGATACAAGATTGAATTAAATTAAATTAAATAAAAAAAAAAGCTTAGTTATATCAGATTTGGCCAGAAATTGTCCAATTTTGTCAGAATTTGCATGAATATAATGTACTATTTATTTGTTTGTTTGTTTGTTCGTTTGTTTGTTCATTCACTCATTCATTGTTTCCATTAATTTAATTGCTTAATTTTGTATTTTATAGATTTTTTTGACAATTAAGCACAAATTTGTAATATTTAATAATGAAAAACAGGTCATAACCTAAAAAAAAGATGTAGGATGTACTTTGCGACTTTTTTTTGTTAATGCAGAAATTGCTAGTAAATTTCACAAATAATTAAAAGTAGAAAGACTGAAATGATCTTGTAAAATTTACTCTAATGATCTTTGCTTTATTTACCACTTTGAACAATTTCTTACACATTTTTGCAGTTCACTAGTTGTTTTTTGTTTTTTTTGTAATTCAGTATCTGGATTCTTGCTGGTCTGAGATGGTCTGCCAGTTTAGGTTGACCTTCACCAGTTGGTAAAACAGATTGAACCAACTAATGGACCAAAACAAGCAGCTTTGACCAGTTAGCACCCATCTGAAGTTGATCTTCCTAAAGCCTGTGAACATATTTTGCTCAGATTCAGTTTTGTCATGTTGGTGTGTGTTTGGAAACCTTCTAACCCAGATCTGGTTTCCTTCAGGTGACCAGACGGGCGAATGCCGCGCTCACGGGAACCTGGGGTCAGCCTTCTTCTCCAAGGGGAATTACCGCGAGGCACTGAGCAACCACAGACACCAGCTCGTCCTGGCCATGAAGCTCAAGGACAGAGAGGTAATCGCCAACTAACTGACCCGTGTGTGTGGCTATATCTTCACCTCTAGCAGAAATAAAGTGTGCAGGATGGCTTTATCAGAGGTTGTGACGTGACAAATGTTTGAGTCAGAGCTGCAGGGCAGACTCACCGCTCTCTGTCACGTCTGTGGACGCTCAGCATCTCTGTTCTGTCTCCTTTCAGCTCGCTGTCTGTCTGTTCTGATGCACCGTTGAGAAAACGTCCTACGTTAACTTCATGGAAACATGTCTGGGTCATACTTCTAAAATCAAAAGAAAAATGGAATAATAATTAAATGTAAATATTGTAAATAAATAAATAGTACGGACAATGATGTTTTCAGAACATTTATTTATTTATTTATTCATTCATTAATTAATTTATTTATTTACATTGTGACATTTAATTTAATTGGTTGCTTTTAATTTTTATGACATTTAAGCACATTTCCCCCAATACAATAAATCTGAATGTTTTAGAGTTTTGAAATGTAATAATCAATATTAAAATAAATAAAACAAATATCTTAATATCTATTATTCTCAATGACAATGATCTCATTACAATAATTTGTAATAAAATGTAATACTTAGTACTAAAAATAAATTGTAAAACAATTCAGAAAATGAAGAGAACTATAATTAAATTAAATACAATACAATTCCCATTACAGTAAAAAAAAAAAAATACTTTTTGAAAATGAGAATTTTAGTTTGAATATATATAAATATAAATAAATATTTTTAAAATAATTTTTGACTATTGTAATATTACATAAATGCAAATTGTGATAAAAAATCAGCTTAAGAGGAAACTAATGCAAAATTATGAATGGTCCTAAAAATAGACTTCATTTTCTTTATGCTATACATAATTTCTTCGTTTTATCTTAAAATGAAAGATGAGGCAGTGATATTCTTGACAGGTTTGGTGAGATTCACACACTGGCTGTATTTAATGCGTCTCGAGGTCTTATCAGCTAATGCCTCATCCGCTGGCTTCTCATCATCATCTGATTCATATCTCTCTATGAAATGGAGTGGATGAGGAGAATGATAGACTCTTCTTTTGTGTGTCCAGATTGTGTCCGTGTGTTTGCTCTGCTCGCTGAAATAGAAGCACTGCGTCCTCACATCTGCTCCTCTTCTCCTCTCTTCATTACTCACTGTAAGCGTGGACCTGAGCGTGTTTCTGCAGCCATTAAATGCAGAAATGTGTTCGCAACACGAATAATAACATAAATTATATGATGATTTATATAAAAAAAATATATTAAAATATTCTTTCATGTTACAGTAAAAATAATCATATTTTTAATTACAGCAATGTTTATTGGAAGAAATTGATTGTGCATAATTGTATATTTAATTAAACCAATAAATAAAATAAATTGTATAATATGAATCATTTTCTCTTATTTCAGTAATGAGAATTCTTTTGTGCTACAGTAATGCAAATTGTGCTTAATTGTCATAAAAACAATAGACTTAATTCTTGTTATGCTATATATAATTTTAGAGTAGTTTTTTTCTGTTGTTCTCAATGATGATTTCACATCTCTATGCAAATACAAATGCTTCTCCGGCACAAACTCGTCTCCACCTTTTTTGACCAATTACGTTCCAGGACGTTTTCCTGTTATTCACGAGTTTTTACCTGAAGAAATACTGAAAATATCTTGTGAAATTGATATTGACTAAAAGTGATTTCGATGACATTTCCGTGACCTTTTAAAATGTTATTAACCGCTGTGACTTTCCAAGAATGGATATCACAATTTCCCTGATATTTCCAGGTTTTTCAGGACTGTGGGAACCGTGTTGATTTAATGCATGGATGTGTTTACACAAATAACACAAAAACTGTTGCATCCTCCCAACAACACAAACTAGCACTAGCGGGTATTAGCCTGAACGAAGCGGGTTAGTTCACGTTAGTTAAAGTGTTGACATGTTTATATCAAGCTTGATCTGATTTAATTTAATGTACAATATGCTTGTATTTCAGCAATATGCTCCGATCAGCAGTTCAGCGTGCTCTCATTGCGTTTGCATCTATGTTTGTGTACTTAACTGTGTTTCTGGCCTAATTTTTTATAATTAGCATCTTTGAGGAGGCATGAAACGAGTTCCAAACAAAGCATTTTCCTAAAATGGCCATACGGTCGCACGCTCGAGCGGTTTGTGGTAAGATCCGTGGGAAGCGTGTGTGTTTGTCTCTCAGGTCACCTCCTGAGCTTCAGGGAACTGAAGTATGAACAGCTACGGCAGATGTGTGTCCGCTGCCATATTGCAGTGTGTTTGAGCATGCGTGCATGTAGGAAATGTGTTGTGATGGATCATCTGCTGTAAGAGTGTGTGTGTGTGTGTGAGTTGGTATGAGACGTTCTGGCTCCCCCTCTCAAATCTGTTGTCTAATGGTTTGATGTGTACTGCAGTAAACACTCATGACCCATCGCTCTAATTACTCCAGATCCACACTAATCAGCACATCCACACAAACCCAGCCTAATCTCATCAAGGCTTTGGAAAGCACAGCTTTCAAGATCATTCTGTTCTGAGTAACACATCACAACTCTTTATTTAAGTACAATATCATTTTTGGATGCGTTTTTGTTAAAGGAATAGTGTATATATATATATATATATATATATATATATAATGTATCACGATTATATACATGCATATATATATTATATATATATATACTAATAATTATGCAGTTACATTTAAATAATTATATCAAATTATAAAATGTTTTTAAATGACAAAATTTATTTTAATTATTTAAATTTATATTATTTCTTATACACTTTTTATTTTATTTTTTATTTTTATCTTTTTATTATATAAAATTCTTGTATTGTTTTTACAAATGTATATTTTATTACTATTATTAATAATACATTAAATTAAGAGAATTATATAATTAAGTAAAATCATTATAAATTATTATGTATGTTTTATTTGTGTATATTTTTATTTTTATTGAATTTATTAATTTGTATACATAAAATGGTATATAATTCATTAAAATTATATATATATATATATATATATATATATATATATATATGCATAATTAATTTAAATAATAAATAACTATAAAATTATTAGAAATAAATGATCAATTATTATACATATATTTTATTATATAAAAGTAATTATATACTACCCACACACAATTTAATATATTTCATATACATAAAATACATTACATTAATAAATTAAACAATTAAAATAAAAAATTGGACAGAATGGACAGAAAGCTAAATAAAAACATAAAAGTAGTTGATATGACCGAGTGTGCTGTTTGAGTGTGTTCTTGCTGCGACTGTGACATTTATACATTTGAGCAGCAATATTACATTTCATTTCTTGTTTCTCACATTAATGCTCTATATGAAGGTCTGAGATATTTTTTGAAAGGGAAATGTTGAAGGATGTTTGGTGTGGAGCGTTTGTGCTACAGCTTTTATTCTACCCTAATATTCCCATTAGTACGTGGAGCATCTCTGTCAATATTGAGTGAAAAACACTTCAGCGTGTCAGTAAAAGCAACAGAAGAGCTTTGATTCAGTCGTTAATATAGACGGAGGAGTTTCAGAGGCTTACGGTCTATATCAGTAAAGTGTTAGGAATGAATAGAGCTGCTGAAAGTGAAGGTATATAGTGTGAAGAGAAACATTCCCCGAGTGTTCGCTCCATTACCCCGGAATCCAAACCAATGAGCTCATGTTATTACATATATACATTTTTTCTCGCCTTGCCTCAGGAAATCTTCCTGAGCACCTTGAGACACGCTCCTCCTCTCCTCTCGTCTTCTCTCTCGCTCTCGTGCATGTTCAGGTTTGCAGTATCTAACAGTGGACTAAAGAAGCAGCACAACTGTTTTCAATATTAATAATAATAGGAAATGTATCTTTAGCAGCAAATCAGCATATTAAAATGATTTCTGAAGGCTCATGTCATGTGACATTGAATACTGGAGTAATGATGCTGAAAATTCATAACAAATTTTAACAATCAAATAAAGCATCCTGAGTGGTAAAAAGCATCAAAAAACATAACAAGATTCATATATGAAACAGCTGTTTTAAATTGTACTAATACTTCATATGGTCCTAGACTGGTTGCATATGAAATCAGCAGTGGATTTATTGTGTAAACGCTGCATGCAGTGAATGCACAAACACGTGTCACATATTAAAACAGTAGATTCACAGAGCAGCTGGAAGACGTTATGATGGATGGCAGAACTCACATTATACGCAGTGATTCATCTCTGTTGTGTCAAGATTTAAAGTAAATATGAAAGTGCACAAAATATAATTCAAACCCAGCTCTCTCTCTCTTCTCAGACACACACAGAAAAAACAAAAAAACATTCAAAAATAGGAGAAATATATATTTCGAATATTTTTGGAATGGCATATTGCATACTATTTTTGAAAGAAAGTTTTCAATTTATTTACTAAATGTGTTTTTAATAAACATTGTAGCATACTACTTTTTGGTTTACATACTGTTTTTTAACAAATAAAAGATTGTATTCAGTATTAGTACTGCTAACTGCATTCTTTTTAATATGCAAGTAATGATATGAAATTTAATTATATACACTGTTTAAAGGTTTTGGGTCAGTATTCAGATGTTTTTGCCCATCCAGGCTGCATTTATTTGATTTAAAAAAATACAGTAAAATAGTAATATTGTGAAATATTATTAGGATTTAAAATATCTTATCTATTTTAATATATTTTAAAATGTAATGTATTGCTATGATGCAAAGCAATCATTACTCCAGTCTTCAGTGTCACATGATCCTTCAGAAATCATTCTAATATGCTGATTTGCCGCTCAAGATACATTTCTGATTATTAACAATGTTCCTGTGGCTCAGTGGTAGAGCAGTGCGTTAGCAGCGCAAAAGGTTGTGGGTTCGATTCCCAGGGAACACACGTACTGATAAAACATGTATAGCCTGAATGCACTGTAAGTCGCTTTGGATAAAAGCGTCTGCTAAATGCATAAATGTAAATGTAAATGTAAATGTAACAATGTTGAAAACAGTTTCATATTTTTGTGGAAATCATGATACATTTTTTTCCAGGATTCTTTGAGTAATTGAAAGTTGATCAGCATGTATTTAACATAGAAATCTTGAGTAACGTTATAAATGACTTTACTGTCACTTTTGATTAATTTAACTTGTCCTTGTTGAATAAAAGTTTTAATTTCTGAACAAATAGCAGACAGTATTCTGTTTCAAACATAGCTGATGTCTTTTTACACATTTTCTCTGTCCTTCTCATTTTGAATCTTTTTTTCTCTCTTTCTCTTTTTCTTCCACACACACACACACACACACACACACACCCACACACACACACACTGTCTGCTTTCGTGATGTTTGAAACGCTCTGCAATTGTTACTCTCTAGCAGTTCAAGCGAGCGTAGCACAGGCCGGCGGTTTAATCTCTTTTAGGTAACATATTGTTCTTATATTCATTAAGCAGAGCACTTCAGAATATGACAGCAGTTGTAATTGGTTTGGTTTCATCTTGTTAAAATGCATTCATTATGCGACGGGCCCCCGGCTTCTTTGTGCGCGGAGAACACCGGCGCGAGCCGCACTGTCTGACTGTCTGTAATTGTGAGCCGCAGTCACTGTCAGTCGCTTAATTAAAGCCAATGCAGAGAGGACATGCTCCATTTGGGACCATTTCAGAATTTCCATCTTCCTCACAGGTGGGGATAAATAGCGGACGCTCTCGTTGATGACACGTGTGTGTGTGTGTGTGTGTGTGTGGCACTCAGTATTCAAATTAAGTCACATTTGTTTTAAAGCATTTTATACAATACAGAGCAGTATTAAAGTAATAGTTTACTCAAAAATTAAAATTTGCTGAAAATGTTCTTACACTCAGGCCATCCAAGATGTAGATGAGTTTGTTTCTTCATCAGATTTGGAGAAATGTAGCATTCCATCACTTGCTCAGCAATGGATCCTCTGCCGTGAATGGGTGCCGTCAGAATGAGAGTCCAAACAGCTGATAAAAACATCACAGTAATCCACAAGTAATCCACACAACTCCGGTCCATCGATTAATGTCTTGTGACGTGAAAAGCTGCATGTTTGTAAGAAACAAACCCATCATGACGTTTTTAACTTTAAACCATTGTCTTCTATCCATAATGTTGCTTGGCCCAGTGAAAAAGTAATCTCATCTGAATTAGGAGAGAAATCTGCACAGATCAAGCACCGTTTACATGTCTGAACACTTCTAAACAAATATGTTGGTGGATTTTGATTTGAAAGGACAACAGGAGATGAACATTTATAATGGATTATGGATTATAGATTTATAATTTGGCTAGAAGTGACAGTTTAAAGTTGAACCGCTTTAATGATGGATTTGTTGGTATGATTTACAAACAAGCTTTTCACTTCAAAAAATATTCATTTTAATTTTTGGGTGAACTATTCCTTTAATGTTGCAAAGTCCTTCAGTTATGAAACAATTTTAGTGGTAAAGCAGCTCTATAGAGAACAATAGTGTCATTTAGTTTTTGTTCTGATCCAACCGTGTCAGTGATCTGAAAACTAATGCATGGACCCTTGTCCAAGTTTTTCTTCTATTGTCATTAAAGATTAATTATGTGATATTTTCAATGCTAAAGTTAGCATGAAATCAAATGCACTCTATTTACTTTAATTCACATTCCTGGTCTTATTGTGTATGTTGTATATTGTCTCATCAGTGCATATTATTGCTAAGAAATATTTTATTATTTTTCAACCACCAATCATATAGACACACATTCCACCATTTGTGTTAAATATCCTAACCAAAAAGTTAAATGGTTTATGTACAGCATTTTGTGTTGACTTTTGGTAGTTTTATGTTCCTGAAGAGTGTAAACATTGTGGTTCTGTGGCGTTTCCAAAACATTGCTCTGTTCAAACGACCGGACATGTATTGTTGTAATTAGTAAGACAAATAGAATTTGTCATTTGTAATTAATGAGACAAATAGAATCTCCTTGTTTCCTGACCATATGAATATTTGAGATGCAAAATAACCGTAGATTATTGTCTTTTTGAAATTTTGCGCAATACAGTTTCATGGCCAGTAAAACATATTTGTGGCTGGTAAATTCAGGAGCCATTGGCAGGTGTATGTGTGTGTGTGTGTGTGAAGGATATTGAGGTTTTATTATGTCTGTTGCTGCTGAATTGTGATCCGGATCAGATATTGAGTGCCATAATGACTTTTGAGTGTTATTGAGAGATCAAGAAGATTCCAGGAAGATGAAGAGGGATCGGGAAATTGCTCCATCCTATTTCCTCTTCCTGTCACAACCTTTGCCTAAAGCACCTGCCATTTAGATTTTTTTGCACAATATAGACTTCTTAAAGTCTGTTTACTCAGTAAGAGAGACGTGTGTGTGTCCGTGTGTGTGTGTTTTAAAGGTCATTATTAGCTGTGATGCTGTATATTTGCCTCAGGCAGGATTCCTCAGGTTATGAGGAAAACTCACCTCAGGCGAGGCAGAGATCAGTTATGCTCTCATGGGCCCTATTCTCTATGTGTGTGTGTATGTGTAACCAGCCATTTATTGGTCTGTATGTGCATTTATGTGTGTACAGCTCTCTTTATTTGCATGCATATGCTGTATATATGTGTGCATGCAGTTCTGCAGCAGTTAAAATGATGGCCTCACCACAGGAACAAATGCACTGGTGTCAGAGAGATGAATAGCTTTGTTGATATTGACTATTTGTTGCTCTCTAAAGAGTCTCCAGCATCCGAAGAAGCTCCTCACTCATTACAAATGGATAAATTGGACTAATACAAATATATTATGTATATTTATTATTTAAAATTATATAATATTTTTATTATCTACTATGTACTATATATATATAGTATATGTAAATAAATAAATAAAATGATTTATTTTATAATTTTTTTATGTTTATTTCTCTCTAGATAGATAGATAGATAGTAATGCATTAATGCAAAATGAAGTTTTCTTTAAACAAATAAGAACAAATAAGAATGTGTTCTACACATTCACCAACATTTAACAGAGGAATTTTGAAATGGTATACAAGCAGGCAAAACAGCAATATTCATTTCAAGCATGCACTAACAGACTTTATTACACTATATAGACCTAAAATGGATTAAATATACTGGAAAAATATCCAATCGATTCCTTTGAGTCCAGAATACATTTGTGTCAGTGAATGGTCAGCATCAATGGCCGTTCATTGACACGCTCCATACAAGCACATCAAATCAAAGACGACGGCTTTCTGCCACAGAGCTGTGACCCATCGTGTGGTCGGCTGTAATGAGCCATGGTGTGGACGAGTCATTTGAGTAACTGACCCTCCTCTACACAGCAGCGCTGGCTACGGCTAGTGGAGCGCCATCCGACTGGAGTGACCAAGCGCAGAGTCATTTAAAGGCCTGGAATTGCATCCTGCACCGAGGTCGATCGATGGCACGCCTGTCAGAAAGATGAATGGGAGCTTTAGGAACTCCATTTTAATGAAGGCAGAGAGAGAGAGAGCGACGCTCGTGTAGTCGTGCTGTGTAAAGATACTCCTGTAGAACAAGCTCTGTAGGTGTCCGCTGCAGAAGAGGTCGAGCCGCTCCTGAACTGATGGAGACCTGCCCTCCATCACCATTCATCACCCTTAAACACATTTCTCCCTTCTTCACACCGTTCGGCCTCCATCAGGGTCAATGCAGAGACTCCACAAAGAAAAGATACTGGATTTCTTTAGTTTATAAACTTAGATTCGTTACATCTCACTTAATGACCAAAGAATTATATTTCATGGTTAATATAATGGTTACTATAGCAAATAAATAGTGATAAGTATATATATATATATATATATATATATATATATATATATAGAGAGAGAGAGAGAGAGAGAGAGAGATAGAGAGATATATCCACCGATTTCTCCCGAGGGGGTCACAACACCCCACCCCCACCCCCACCCCCCCGGAAGGAACGTGATTTCTCCCGCGATCACAATTTCTCCCGATTAGAAAGCAATGCAATCTCTCTGGGGACCAAACCCCGCACCTCACCCCTCACCCCCCGAACGCAATCGCATGGGCCACCTCCCAGAAATTTGCTGTTGGCCCCATGATAGAGACAATTACAATTAATAGATATGAAAATATATTAAATATTGTCTGTTTGTGCGTTCCAGACTGATTCTTTATGCATGTTACATATTTAAACCAATAAATGGCAAATGACTGTCTTTAAGAGAGTTAGGACCATTTGAGAATTTCCTTGAGTGAGTACTCATTCAGGCACACAGATTCATTAAGGCTTAATGTCATTGAAGTCATTGAATTGTTCGATAAACCAATTTGTTCAAAACGCTGATTTATTCAAGCGAATGTCCTTATGAGTGAATCATTGAATCATTCATTCAACAGATTCATTCAAAAACGATGGTTAATTCAAGTGAGTGTCCTTATGAATGAATCATTGAGTCATTCATTCAATCAGTTCATTCAAAAATGCTGATTCATTCAAGTGAGTGTCTTTATGAGTGAATCTTTGAGTCGTTCCTACAACAGATTCATTCAAAAACAATGAATAATTTAAGTGAGTGTCTTTATGAGTGACTCATTGAATCTTCCATTCAACCAATTCATTCATAAATGCTGATTCATTCAAGTGAATGTTCTTATGAGTGAATCATTGAGTCATTAATTCAATCAGTTCATTAAAAAATGCTGATTTATTCAAGCGAGTGTCCTTATGAGTGAATCATTGAATCATTCATTCAACAGATTCACTCAAAAACAATGGTTCATTCAAGTGAGTGTCTTTATGAATGAATCATTGAGTCATTCATTAAATCAGTTCATTCTATAATGCTGATTCATTCAAGTGAGTGTCTTTATGAGTGAATCATTGAGTCGTTCATTTAACCGATTCATTCAAAAATACTAATTTATTCAAGTGTATGTCCTTATGAGTGAATAATTGAGCCGTTTACTAAGTCAATTTATCCATAAACGCAGATTCATTCAGGAACAAAAATTAATCTTCCGTGTTTTGCTCAGAGATATGCACAGCAGTTAATTATTCTGCTACTTTTCTAATTATTTTCATTTGGTCGAACAAAAACACACAAACTAACCAGTAATATTGTGTGTAAAATATAAGTTACTCTATATTGTCATCTTATTTATTGAACTGTTATATAAAAGCAATGTCACATTCGCAGTCATTCTGTACTCACAATAACCCTTTTAGCCTCGATGCTTAGCTGTCATTGGCATTACTGCATCTTTTCGGTTGATTAGTGTCTTTAATATTAGAAATAAACCCTGTTTTAGCTAATGTATAGCGACTCGAACAGAACCTGTATGTGGGAAACAAGCTGTAACTATGCTTACATTGTGTCGCTTTCATGTCTAGTATTTCTCTTCATGGCTTCCTTGGTTTGTTGTTATATACGTTGTTGTTGTTTGGTGACTCTACGGCGCCCCTGTAGGTCTGGAGTCACACTGGGATTGATGAAAGCTCCAGCAGGAGCAGAATAACCCATCATTCAGTCAAAATGTGCAGCTTTTCTCCACCCTGTGAGGTGTGATTGTTCCTCAGGAGGAGAGGAGAGAAGAGGGAGGTGATGGATTATACAAGAGTTTCTCCCCAGGGGTCTGCGCTGCACTCTCTCGGCCCGTGGGCCGCTTCACTCACACGTCAATGTCAGAGATCAATCGAGCTGATCTCTGGGTGGGTTCCAGTCTGAGTGTGTGAGTCACTGCTGAGATGAGTCTAAATAAGTCAAACACTGTTAGGCAGGTGAATCTCACGTCTTGGTCAAAGACAAATATATTATTTCCTTTTGGGCACCATATATATATACTGTATATATATATATATATATAATGACCTGGATGTGTTCTTGATAGTTTTTTTTAGGTTTGCCAGTGAGATACTATAGGAACGCAGACTTGCGTGAAACTGCTTTCTGTTCTTTTAAGTCGAGACGTCTTTGACAAAAGTCTCAGAGCTGTTTTTAATCAGTCGATCAGGTTGTAAATCTGTTCAAATGACTTGTTTCTTCTTCGCAGCATTTGTTCATGGCTGATTTGTCTTCTTGTGAGCATGCTCTTTGTCTCTCTCTCTCTCTCTCTCTCTCTCGCTCTGTTTTCTTTTTCTTGCTATTTGCACATGAGCATAGCATTTCTCTATGGCATACACAGTGCAGCTATAGTTTCATCCCGTTCAGTTTGGTTGTCAGTGGTATTTTATTATAGGTGACGGAATATTAAAGGGCACCTATTATGCCCCTTTTTACAAGATGTAATATTGGTCTTGGGTGTCCCCAGAATGTGTCTGGGAAGTTTCAGCCCAAAATACCTAACAGATCATTTATTATAACAGCTGGAAAATGTCATTTTTGGGGTGTGTCTGTTTTGGAGTGTATCGCTTTAAATGCAAATGAGCTGCATATCCCCGCCCTGTCTCCAGAAGAGGGCGTCACGTATACATCTCTCTGCATTGCATATCTAACTTACAGCAATAAACAGCCAGTAGAGGCAACATAACTGAGAGCGAGAGAACCGGTGTTTAGCCGTACATATGGGAAGCCAAATGCACTGAAAGTGGGACGAAACAGCGTGATGTTACAGAGCTCGCGCTGACCTGTCATCGGTGCGGATCAATGGACCGAGCCGCACGACCGTGCTACCGAACGAATCTCGCGCTGCGAACTAATCTCGCCGCTGATTAGTTAAAAATACTTAATGTACGCACACAAATACGGTTAAAACGCTAAGCACTATAACAATATGACATTCACAGTGGAGTCTGGAGTGATACACGTATTTAGGTAGATTTTGAGGCACATTACCTTGAAAAACGAAGGTAATCCACAGCGTCATCAGCAGCTCGGATGTTGGGAGAAAATGAAGACTCTTATCAGTCTTACATCCAAACACAGAGCACCGGGATTGCTTGCGAGACATTGTTGAAGTTACAGCTGCTCGAGCGCAGAGAAAATATTATTATTATTATTATTCAGTATGAGTTTTATTGCCAAAGCAATATTTCTAATTTTCATTTACATATTCCATTAATATTTAATCTAATAAACTACTTATTTATTTTGAATTTTTAAAAAAAAATATTACAAATATTTATTTATTTATTTAATGGGTTTAGTATTAACCATAACAACACAATTTTAGTTTAGGTAGTGTTATATGTGCTTTTGCCATTTTTATTTATTTTATTTATTTATTTTTTAATGCTGCAAATTAGTTTGATTTTTGTCTCTATTTCAGTTTGAGTTTTAATAGTTTCAGTACTTCAAGTTCAACATTTTTTTTTTCAGTTAGTTGCCAAGGTTACATTTAAAATTTTCATTTACGTTTTGTAAAATATTTCATCTAATAAACTATTATTTATTTATTTTAACATTTTTAGTTATACTTTTAGTTAATAATAGATCTTACTATAAACAGTTATAGTAGTCTGTTGAATCTTAAATGTCCAATATAAAATCTAATGCAAAATCAGTTGAGAAGCATTGACTTGAATGAATTTTGTCAGTAATATCTGACACCAAGCAAGTTAAACATTCAGCATCCGTGTTTCTTGTTTACAGCCACAAGACGCCTAAGCATAGCTGTGGTTTTCACTGTATAAACATCACCATTTTGGAAGTGATTCCTACGGAACGATAATGTAGGACATTCACCGTCGCATCTAAATGCAGTCGACACAGTGATATTCAGGGCAGTTTGTTCGTGGAACAGCAGCACAGCTTTCTGCGGAGAAGGTCACAACTGTGAGCTTCATTCTTTGGGAGCTTGGCGCTGTAAAAATGGTGCCGCATCCCAGAGGAGGATTTGCATTTTTTCAGGCTGAGGGAATGTTCTTACGCAAGCCTGCTGACACGCTGCCAGAGAACACAGAGGCTGGCCGGTCGTCCACTCCTCTCAGCCGCTGACTCTGCTTTCTTTTCCACTTTGTCTTTCTTTTGTGGCTGTATATCTCTCTGTGTGGATTACACACACACACTCTCTCTAGCTCTTTCCTTTCAGAACTGACCTTCAAGATCCACTTCCTCATTCCACATAGTCACAGCACTACATTGTGAATCTGAATGAGCATAAAACATAACTGTCTTTACACAACCTGTAAGGAATACTAGCTTACTGCATGCTATATACTGTTTGCTAGGTGTTGCACTGACTAGTCCGAGACCGCTGATGCTACAGTACATGGCATAAAGTGAGTCATTTACACGGTAAACACTGACTAGTCTGCTTAACTAGTAAAAGTGAGTAGTCGTGCAACCCTTTACTGTATTCTGCCTTCTAGTTTTTATAGCATGTAAAGCAGTAAGCAGTAATAATTATTTTAAACTATAGTATGCTGTCGTTTACATTTTTAAAGAATTTTTGAAAACAGTTTTTGTGTACTTTTTTTGGAAATTGGTCAAATAAAAAGAGATGGTCAAGATAAACACATTGCATTGCAGGATTATATAAAGATTGTATACTGTGCACTGTATACATAATAATAGTTTAATTTGAAATTTCATATAAAATATATTTTGTCTTCATTTTAATTTTAATTTAAGTTTAATAATTTGTAAAAATAAATAAATATTTTTTTATTTTTTAATAAGTTTTTTTGGGGGGTTTGTTTTCTTATTTATTTATTTATTTAATTCATTAATTAATTAATTTCTATTTAGCTTTCATTTTCAATTTATTAATTTTAGTGCTTAAACTTATTTCAATTAGTTGCCAAGATGACTTTTCTCTTTTATTATTTTTCTACACTAAAGTTCAAAGTTGAGTGAATTGGATTGTAGTTGCATTTATTTGATTAAAAATGCAGTAAAAACAGTAATATTCTGAAATATTATTGCAATTTAAAATAACAATTTTCTATTTGAATATATTGTAAAATGTCATATATTTCTATGATGCAACTCCAGTCTTCAGTGTCACATGATTCTTCAGAAATCATGCTAATATGCTGATTTGCTGCTCAAGAAACATTTCTGATTACTATCAATGTTGAAAACCAATATTTTTGTGGAAACTGATACTGCATTTTATGTTTTTTTTGTATACTTTGACAAATAGAAAGTTCATAAGAACAACATTTATTTGAAATAGAAAATGAAAATCTTACTGACCTCAAACTTTGTTTGAAGTATTTAGTATGCATAGTAGCCCTAAAGCTAACGCTAACACAGACGCCATCGCCATCAGCGTTCCCTCATCTACAGATCCGTCGCATTTACCCACAAGCCCAGAGAAAACCATATCCAATCTGTGATATCAGCTCACCCTCAACCTCAGTCGAACAGGCCAAGGAAACACACCTAATCACATTTCCTTAAAATGCCGGAGAGGAACAAATTGCTTAAGCGGAGTGTAATGAATTGAACAGCAGATGCCAGGCCTCAGTAATGTGCTCAGACAGGCTGCCGTAAAACATAAAATCTTGTTGACAATTTTTTGCACGAAGCAATTCCTCCTGGCAAGGCAGCCTGAGCGGGGCCTCCCACAATTCCCACATGTAAACAGATGAAAACGAGACGGCGAGAACGAAAGACAACACCGCAGCCTCCGCAGCCAGCTGGGCTGACAAGTGTTTGATTTCCCAAAAGAGGCCCGGCGACCGGGGTACTTCTGCACTCACCGGCGGCCCCGGAGACGGGACTGAGGGGAGACTAATCCAGTTTACTCATCTTTGTACGGATGTCTGATTTCAGAGGTGCACGTCAGCCCTGGAGTAATCCATTTCCCATTTCATTCTCTTCTCTCATTTCGTCAATTTGGGTGGCTGAAAGAAGCCAGGATGGAGACGTGACACTGAATGCAGAGATAGATAGATAGATAGATAGATAGATAGATAGATAGATAGATAGATAGATAGATAGATAGATAGATAGATAGATAGATAGATAGATAGATAAAGTGCATTTATATTTATATAAAAAAGTCAAGGATGTAAAAATCATGAAATGTTATGTAATTATTTATTTACTTGTGAATTATTTCTAAATTTGATATATAAAGTAAAACTTGTAAAATAAAATTTTGAAACAAATAAATAATTTCATGATTTTTACATCTTGACTTATTTGATCATTCTGCAAAAATATATTTTTACAAAATTGAATTGAAAATTTACAAAAATATGTTTATATATTTAAACATATTTAAACATGTTTATATATAAAAAAGTGTAAATATAATGTAAAAATATCATTGTATGTATTAATGGACAACCTGGAAATCACAGAGAATTAAAAAAATTGTAATTAGCATTTAATTTTAAATATTTCTTATAAATATATACCTTTTGTCTTTATTTTAATTTTAATTACTTTAAGTTTTAGTCATTTTTAATGTTTTTCTCATTTTGCTTAGTTTTTCCTATGTAAAATTTACATTTTAGTCATTTTAGTTCTTAAATATATTTCAATTAGTTTTTCAAGGTGACTTTTCTCATTTTCATTTAAGTTTAAGGTTTTCACGCTAGAATTTAAATCCTGGGATATTGCATTGTAGCCTGCATTTATTTGATCAAAACTAAAGAAAAACAGTAATATTCTGAAATGTTATTACAATTTAAACTAACTGTTTTCTATGTGAATATATATTAAAATGTAATTTATTCCTGTAGTGTAAAGCTGAATTTTCAGCATCATTACTTCAGTGTCACATGATCCTTCACAAAACAATTGCAAGGAATTTTAAAATTGTGACTGAAAAAAATCATGGAAAACTTTACTGTGAATATGTATTACTATAATAAATATAACTTAGTATGCTAGTAATATGAAAATAGCATGTCTTATGTGAGCAAATGTGTGTGACCTGGATCTGTGATTGTCTCGTTTAAACTGTCTGGTTCTTTTCACCTCTTCTGCGGGTCGTGAATTCACGGTTCACGGTGTCTGTACCTCAGAACAGGATCTGAAGCCGCTCGAGGACACATTGTATAAACGAAGTGCTGAGCTAGACGTCAGCCTTTAGAGCCATTCAGGTGTGGCGACAGGTGGAATAAGCCTCATTCAGGTCTGGCAAAGCGGCAAAATTGTGGGTTTACCTCAAACCCTGCGCTCTTCTGAATGACCCGGCATCCTCAGAAGAGACTGCAATTATGATCTCAGAGGGGTTCCTATTGTGTCGTTGATTGCTCAATGTCCCATTACACTGTAAATATTTACGTGAGCACACTGACATTTTGCCTCCGGGTCAAGACTTGCGCCTGACAGCCACGCAGCCCTGGGGTGAAGCTTTTAGAGGAGCTTTGTCTTTATCTGTCTGTTTCCAATAAAGCCATTTTTGCCCAGCAGGGTTTTTTTCTGCGCTGTCATGTCGTGAGTTTCTCCGAGGGCGTTGTGCGTGATCATTGTCGAGTCATTCGACCTCTACATCAGACCCTGAGTGCATCTGACAAAACAGCACCAACGCAGCCTTGAAAACTTCACAGCGTTTCCCTAGCTTTGATTCCCTCTCCGTCCCTTCGAAAACTACCCTCCCGGAAACAAAGGATTTGCATTCCACATTTATCACTGTCATCATGACAAAGCAATGCAGCGCCGCAGACGAAAATATCAGAGGAAAAGAGGAAAGAAAAACTCCTGTTGATTTGTTCCCTTTTACGGAAAAATCAAATCAAACCCATCGATCTAATTACACGCAGACTTCGCACGCTGATGGTAATTGCGAGGTACAAATGCGCTGGAAAGGGCACAGATTCCCCAAAGGTGAAACGGCTGAAAGTGTCTTCAATCTATAAGTTATGAGTGAGAATCTCATGAAAAGTTTTTTATCTGGCTCCCAGCTGCACCATGAGAGAGAATAACACGATTTTCTAAGAAAAATCAGTTTAAAAGCCATAAATGTATGTGCAATTATAGGAATGTTTGGATGGCTAATACAAAATCCAGTGCGATGCCTACTTAGCATTTATAAGCATCATAGTGAGAGAAATGTTGACTATACTTATTAATTTAATTTACTATGAAATAATGATCAGTAAAACAGTCCAAAATAAACTGTTCAAGCTGTATAGAGTGCAACAGTCGGGGTCTGGAAGTAAAATACCATTTGTTTTCTCCATTAAAGAATTGATTTTGAACGATAAGTTGTAAACTCTTAAAGACCTACTGTGAGCTATGAGGTTGTTAATTAATATTATTTTCTTTTGTTGGAGCCATCAGCATGCATTATTTCAAATAATGTTTTAAATAATTGTTTAACAGCATAATTCCTGCTGAAAAACTACATTACCCATGATTCAGCAGAGGAAATCCACCAATGACTGAAAGTCAGTCACACCAAAAGGACTCTTTAGTGCCCGCCTACTTTTTAAATATTTTTATATACAGGTATATGCATAGTGTGCAACGTAAAATATATTGTTTCTATATACACAGTCAGCATCTTCAAACGATCAATAATTTTATATTTCACTGCAAGGATAATCAGTGGTTATTTACTTTTGTTGAAACCATCAGCCTGAATTTTATACTTATTCTTGTTAATAATTATTCTTAACAGTGAAATATATCTGGTAAAAAAAACTACATTACCCATGATTCTGCAGAGAAAATCTACCAATCAGAGAACAGCAGCAAGTCAATCACACCAAAATAACACTTCAGTGCCCACCTACTTCTTAAATATTTGTATATATATATCCATATTGTGCATTAAACAAAATATGTTGTTTATATACACAATCATCATTTTTAGATCAATAATTTTATATTTCACTGTTAACTGCGAGGTTACCATCAGCCCAAATTTTTAACTTATTTTTGTAAATAATCATGTTTAACAGTTAAATAACTGGTGAAAACTACATTACCCATGATTCTGCAGAGGAAATCCACCAATCAGAGAATCATGACGTGACAATTCATATTTACAAAAATAATGGAAAAATACTTCTGGAACCAGCACAGCTGAAAAAGAGCACTGTTGCACTCGATTTGTATGTGCAACATACGTGTATGCTTATTAGACGGTCACATTTCTAGCTTACATTTGCATTTAGTCATTTAGCATATGTTTTATCCAAATTGACTTGCAAATGAGGAACAGTTTATCATTACAGACAACAATTTGTGCAGTTATCAATGCTAAGCTTCCAGTGTAAGCTAGTAGTGTAGCTTAGCAACAGGCTCTGTGTGTGGCGTTCAGTAGGTTTTGTAACAGAGCATGTATTTTTGTGAGTGTGTGAGCGTATGGATGGCTAACACATCGGGTACTGTACCTGGCGAGGGGTTAATGAGTTGCTAATGAAACACATGGCTAGCAGCTAATTAGATGTGACCTGTTTTCCTGCAACTTTACCTCACGGTTGACAGCTCATATGCTAATGTTCTGATCCACCTGCCGTCACTGTGAAGTCTTTGTTCTTTTGCAGTGTTATTTATTAATTTAGCTATGTATAGTTTGAAGTCACAACCTTTGAAGTAGATGTTATTCTGAAGGTCTTGCTAATTTGGCTCTAAATATGGTTGTAGCTTGTTATAGGAGATGCCAGAATTGTAATTCATTTCAAATGCCTGACCTGACGTCTCCTTTGATATCTTTACAAGCATTTTAATGATCTCTGACTCGAGAGTATCTTCTGTGAGAAATACTCAAAATAAACCAGATGGTTTAGCCATTAAAATGAGTGTTACATTTTATTCTCACGCCTTAATCCAAGTCGAAAAACATATTTCAATATATATTGAATTTTTAATTATGAGGTAAATGTATATATTTTTTACAGTTTGTTTTATTATTTATTTCTGTATTTTTTTAAATAAATGTATATATTTATTTATTTTGCACAGACAATAGCTTATTTATTTTATTGTATTTTTTCATTGCTATTATTATATCATAATTTTAGGATTTAATTATTATTATTATTTTTTTTTTTTTTAAGACATTTTCATTACAATTAAATACAATTTAATAATTAATATTGCATTCCTAAAGTAAATATAGTTAAATAAATTTAAATGTAATAATTAAATATAGATTTTTTCCATTTGATTTTAAGACTTAAATTAATAATAATAATAATAATAATATTGCTATATTATTTATATAAGTTCATATATTTATATGTATATACATGCATACATATATACACACACACACACACATATATATATATATATATATATATATATATTAGTGCTGTCAAATGATTAATTGCATCCAAAATAAAAGTTTTTGTTCACATAATATGTGTGTGTACTGTGTATATTTATTATGTATATATATATATAAATACACACACATATCATATATATTTTGAAAATATTTACATGTATATATTAATATTCATATAATTTATATTATATATAACATTTTTATTATATAAACATAACACTTTTTTCTTAAATATACACATGCATGTGTGTGTATTTATATATATATATATATATATAAATATAAACTGTACACTCATAAATGTTAGGCTTTTATTTTGGATTTGATTAATTGCAATTAATCGTTTGACAGCACTATTATATATATATATATATATATATATATATATCACAAAGATTACTTTCATTCTATTTTTAGTATTATATTATTATATTATATTAGTAATATTTAGTAAATATTATATCATATTTATTTGTTATAAAATACATTTTATTTATTTAATACAATGATTTATTTTCATTACTATTAAATAACGCCAATTATTATTATTATTTCTTCCTCTTTTTGATTCTGGGCTGAAATATGACCTGTGCATTTCTTGGCTGAATTCCCTCAGTCACGTGTAATGCTTTGCTCAGCATCCGCGGTTGAAGCCGCTGTAATGTGTGTGTTTTGTATGCAGCAGGTCGGTGCTGGAATCTGTCCGTCTGCGGCGGTGTAGTGCATTAGAGAGCGGAGCGGCTGACACAGCCCGAGTCGTTATACATGCTTATCGATCCGCTGTCAGGCCTGACTGAAGCCCGACTGTCACAGGAGCGCGTGATGGACAGACGAGCGTGAGAACCCACCAGAGAAACCCCAACAACAACTCAAAATGAAGACGTACTCAACAAAACCTGCCCCAGAGGTGTACTTTACACCAGAACGGGCCTTTTCACCATTCCTTTCACGAGTTAATCTCCTCTCTCGCTACACGAGCTTCCTCGTTAATGTGCCGGTGTAATTAGCAGGCGTCTGGTTTGTTAAGATCAGGAGCGCGAAGAATGCGCGAGGGCTTTGAGGCGAGTTATTGACAATAAAGACGCTCTCTTTTGTTGACAGTGGAATCGTGGTGTGGGCGAACAGGCCTGTCAGAAATCTCACGGTGAGCCGAGTGAGTGGCAGTAGATTGTGCATGTTTTCCGGTGTGCGTTCTCCCTCGGGAATCACGCACAGCATGGGAGAGAAACGACTAAAGAAGATGCTAATAAAGCCGTTTAAATAATTCATCTCTTCATCTTAAACCTGCTGCCTCCAGGGCTGTGGGAAACGCTCATCAGTTTCTCTCATCTCCGCCAATTCTGGCTTTTCATTCGTTTTTATCTGTTATCGCATCCCTCTCTCCCTGTCACACTCCTCCTTCACCTTGGCTTTCTTGTTTGTCATCTCGTCGTCTCCATCTCTCTCTCTGCCCTGCGCTGATAGAGCTCGAGATGTTTTATTTACATCATTGTCAGGATGATTTCCTGGAGGTAAATTCAGATCTGAGAGTTGGTCTCCCTCAGGAGCGGCGTTGGAATCGAGCGCGGCGGAGAGCATATGATTCGACTGCGGTGTTTGTGCGTTACCACTGCGTTTCTGTCGCACGCTTCCAGCATGACGACATGCATTTCTGCTGAAGTGTCTCTAAAACACCTCTTGCGAGCCCAGCATTAGTTACATTATATAGACCTATCATGAGCTAACAAGATGTCCTAATTATAATATAGCATTGCTATGGGGTTGCTAGGGTGTTCTGACTAGTTGCTAGGAGTGTGATAGATATGGCTTGGGTCTTCATTAGTTGTGTTTCAATTCAAGTTGCAAATTTAATTTTGGTAACACTTCATTTTAAGGACTAGTTCCCAGTTGCTTATTAGCATGCATATTAGTATATTGGCTATTTATTAGTACTTATGAAGCACATTTTAATGCCTTATTCTGCATATTTATTCTGCAATAATAATAATAATAATAATAATAATGAACAGGCATTCATGCAATCCATGAACAGGCAAGTCATGGTGGATGGTGTCCATGCGCTCACGTCTTCATAAATGATCATTTAGTGCAGGTCTTTGTTGTTCTGCTGCAGCATCTGTGAGGAAGAGCTTTGATCTGTGTCTGTCTCTCACACGCTGCTTATTAATGAGCTCATCTCTTCTCTCCTCTGCCCAGAAGATGCACTTTGTGTAGCTTTCACTGTATGGATTACACTTGGAGATGTTCTATTGATCCGGCTGAAGTCCATATTGAACCGCCTCTAATTTGGAGATTGTGGAAAAGCTTTCTCCAGCCCAAACGCTTAATAATTCCCCATAATATGATGAATAGATGGTGTGATTTAATTAATCTGGTAAAGTGAGTCATTAATTAGACACCAAGCTTGCTGGTCTGTGCAGTCATTCCTCCTGTTTTCACGTCTTCATTTGTCAGTTTAATTTGGACATTCTTCCTCCTCTCTTCCTGTCTTCCTCATGCGATGGATTTCCCCAGACGCTCCTGATAGGCTTCCAATCAATAGCATTAACCTCTGAATTAATCATCCAGCCAATGAGCAGTCCCGTTATTGGAAGTGGTTGGTGTCAAAATTGAATGCATGCTTAAAAGTTGCACTTTTGTCATAGCTGTGGAATAGCAGTTAGCTGTGGTGTCGTTTTACTTTGATATATAAAGTGAGAGTGAATGATTATCATATATTATGGTGTTTACATGGTGCTGTTATGTTAAATGTTCAAAAGACAATGAGCTCCCATCTGATCTCTATACTATATATAGCAAATGTTTATAATTTATTATTTTTAATGTATATATTATTTATATTATCATATTATTATATTTTCTATTTCCACCTTTCTAATTAAAAAGTACATAATAAAATATATAAAATATACAAATGTTTGTTTTTTTATGCATTATATATTTATAGAGTGTGAGAGAGAGAGAGCAAATGTTTATTTAATTTTTATTTTATTTATATTTAGGTAAATATATAATATTGTCTACCTTTTTTAAAAAATAAAATCTTAAATATTGAACATAAAGATAAATATTATATAAGTTGGATCAAATAATAAAATGTATAAAATATACAAATGTAACTTTTTTGTAATTATTTAAAAACAAACACACATAATGAAACATAAAATATATAGAATACATCCAAATAAACATTTGTGTATATTTTATATATTCTATTTTTATTATAGATTATTTAAGAATGTATTTTTATTATTATAATATATTATATTAATAATTATAATTATATATTTTTGTTTTACTTTTTTTTACGTGATTATTGTATTAGAATTAATGGGAACATTTTGAAAATACTATATATTTATGTCAAAATAATATAAAAAAATAAGCATACACACATATATGCACATAACACACACATAGATACATAGAGTAAGAGTATATAGTACAGGTCAGATTAGTAGTTTCTGGGTGGGATTGCAGTATTAACAGTGTTGAGATAGAAGACTACTGCCGTTATACCCATTATACCTCATCCTCTATCATGCAGCTCTCTTTTCTCTGTCGTTCCTGTGTGGATGACTTTGCCAGTGCTTTGTGTGTGTGTGTGTGTGTGTGTGTGTGTATGTGTGTGTGTAACATGTAGATGATGATTCATGCTCTCCCAAGAAAAACACACAGGCTGCCAGTGGTTTGCGGATAGCAGCGCTCCACCGGGGAGCCGAGTATATTTATTCAACAATCCTGTTGACCAGAGGAGCACGTCCATGTGTGCTTGTGAATGAGAGTGGAGGGAAAAAACCTGAGGAGAAGGCCCAGCTGTACAAATCCAGAGAAAAAAGATGAGTCAAGTCTAGATGAAAGAGACGAGAAACAATGAGTCAGTTTTCTGAGATCTCACATTCACAGTTGTTGAAGACAATGAGTCTCATTCACTAATCGTCATGTGCTTATGTGTGCAGAAGCTTCTCACGCAAAATCTTCTCACTCATTCTAATAACATTTTATAAATATAGTTTTTGTCACTATTGTTATTCAGTTTCTCAGTTTCAATTGCATACACACATTTTTGCATAAAATACTTTCGCTTAATATATTCCATAATTCGTAGGCTCATTATTTTTATTTTATTTTATTTGTGTGTCTGTTTTTAAGTTAAACACAGTGTGATATCTGCATTTGTACACAGATTTTGTACTCCCATATATGTTCATGCATATGCGGTTGGCGAAAGACATCCAATATTCGATATATGGAGCCACTAGTGCACAAATGACGGCCACACCATTTCTCAGACGCTCAACTTGAACCCATCAGCTCAGAGATGGTCTGCTGAGCATCGATTTCTTCCGTGTCGCCTCTTCTCGTGAGGATCACTAAAGTGGTGATCCCAGGGGACGGTTTTACTGCTCAAAGGTTGCTTGTTCATAGCTTGGGAGACTTTAGTGCGGTTCTCAGTTTAGTATCAGATGTTTCTCCTAAACATTAAAGTTATTAAAATGCAAATGAGTTGACATACAGTAACAGTAAGGAGATATAAAATTATGGTGGATTGCAGGTCAGATCGTTTGATCATTTTATTTAATGAGTTCATATTAAGATAATTGATTGCAGACTGATTCTTGGCAAATCTGAGTACAGTTTGAGACATTATTGAGAAGCTCTAGAAGAGACGTGAGATTTCCAAGGAGAAACATCTGAAATTATTGTGAAATGTATTAAATATGACAGAATCCTGAATTTCTGACAAAATTTGAGACAATTTTGTGAAGCTCTAGAAAAGACATGAGATTTCTGGCAGCTTTTTCACAGAAGAAACATCTGAAATCTCCATTAGCACCTCCATTTAATCTCATTGCTGTGTAGAAGAAACAGTTGCGATATTAAAGAGTACAGTAGGTTTTGAGTATGCAGAGGTTAAATTCATTTTATGACAGAATTCTGACAGAATTTGAGAATTTTTTTTGAGAAACAGAAAAGATGTGAGATTTCTGGAGTCTTTTTCTGAGGAGAAACATCTGAAATCTCCATTAGCACCTCCATTTGATCTCTTTGCTGTGTAAAAGAAACAGTTGAAATACTAAAGAGACTTCTTTGTAGTCTTTAAGTATTCTAAGGTTAAATTATGACCAAATTCTGACAGAATTTAAGACATTTTTGAGAACCTCTAGAAATTTCTGAGACTTTTTCTCAGAAGGAACATCTGAAGCAGCTCCAGTTGATGTCATTGATGTCATTGTTGTCATTCCATTCTGAATTTGAGACGTTTTTGGGAAGCTCCAAGTAGGGATGGGTACCGAAACTCGGTACTAAATCGGTCTCGGGGCTAAATTATGAAAGACCGGAGTATCGATAAGCTCTGACGTTATCGGTTCTGCTGTCGGTACTGGAGGAATTAAGAAAACACACATACATTTATTGTTGCTATTATATATACATTATCTTGCAAATTCTATCTCACCAGAGTTGCCAGCTGTTTTTATATGCAATAATATTCAAACATTTGTCTATGATGCATTTTTGCTATTCGCAATTCAGAAGCGAGATCGCGCTCACGCAGAGGAGCTTCAGCACGCGCAACATGAAAGCCCTGTTTAATTGTGATAGAATAGAGAACTAACTATTAAAACATATGCACTTTATGCCTGTGGCTGTTATATTAAGACAAGTTTATTTATTTATTTTTGATTTTGGCTTCTAAGGATTAGCCTATAGCCGCGTTTCTTCTAGCACAACTTCCATCCCTTCACAGCGGCGCGCATTCGTTCCTCCCTAACCAACACTTAACGTCTGAATCAGCTCAATCGGTGATTGTTGTAAAATGCCGTCTTTACTGTTGCTAAATTGCGGGCCATGTTTGATAATAAAACGTTGAAAGTACAATCCGCACAAGAGACGCTGTTCCCCAGGCTGAAATGTGTGTGCGTGCGCACCTGCGGAGCGCTCCAAAACGGACAGGCAAATTACACTATGAGCTTCGGGCGCGTCCAAACGATCAAATACATACAAAAATATGTCAAAATGGCCAGCTACGAGAGTATTCACTTAAACAGTTTGTCTTAAGTGGACCAGAACTGTTCGGAGAAAATCCGATGTGTGTCAATATATTGCCTTAAAGTGACAGACTGGCGCTTCATCAATGTTAATCAAAGAACAAAATGCAAAGAGAAAATCCACCACAGCTCTTAATCTGAATAACGTTATAGCTTTAATAAGCATTAATCTATCTGTACATACAGTGAAAACTATGCAGTGTTCATTTACATTTGATTACTTTTAGATTTCTTTTGTAGCTATTACTTACCTGAACAGTAATGTTGGTAGACCTTCATGGAAAAATGAAAGCACTGTTTATTTCATTTAATTTGCATATTTGTTTTATTGTATTTGTCAGTTTGTTTTTACTTTGTTTCTTTGTTCATATTCTTATTGTATCTTATCTTATGTATATAAAACACTAAAAATGCCTGCAACTGGTGCATTTACAAATTTATGTTTTATATTCATTTAATTAAATATTTATTTTACATTTCAGAATATAAAGTAATGTTAATTCAGCTACATATATATATATATATATATATATATATATACAGTATAACAAAAAGTACCGATAAGAATACCGTTAAAGTACCGGATCGATAAGCAGTATCGATAAGAGTAGTAATACCGTTAAAACCTTAACGATACCCATCCCTAGCTCCAAGAGACGTGAGAGTCTTTTTCCGAGGAGAAACATCTGAAATCTCCATTAGTGTCTTGATTTGATCTCATTGCTGTGTAGAAGAAACAATTGAGAAATTAAAGAGTAGTTTTTGAGAATGCAGAGGTTAAATTAACTAAATTATGAAAATATAAAATTCTAAGAATTGTAATATTTTAATGAACCATTTTATGAATATTTTAGTGAACCATTTCTTTAAGAAGAAGTCTCCATTGGTCTCCACGCAATCTCATTGATTGCTTAGAGAAATGTTTCAGAGATTTAATAGATTTGTGATTTCATTTGTGATTTTATGTAGTCCACTTGTTACTTGTTTTTGGGTTTTTCCCTCTCGTACCCTTGTTATTTATGTCCTCCTAATGTGGTTATATTTGAAGGAAGTATCTCCTGATGAGTCCTGTAGAGTCATTAAACTCTCACTCTGTAGATTTGAGGTCATCGTCTGTAGCGTCAGTTCAAAGACGTCCCCGCAGACGGCTTTTATTGAAGTTAAGATGTCCGCAACTTTCTCATGACCTCACTTCTGGACCCTTTCTGAACAAAGAACAAAGGTTTACGTCAACCCGTCCACCTTTGAGACTGTCGTGGCAGGAGTGTGCGAGAGAGAGAGCAGGTTAAAGAATAGAAGCGAGCTCGTTTCTCTCCTGTCATTCTCCGTGTCGAGATGCGAATCCGTGCTGCGCCAGCACACACACACACACACACACACACACACACACACAAGCAAGCCGCTGACTTGGGAAAATCAGCGAGAGGGGGGTGTAAAATCCCTCTTTATCGAAAATTGGCTCTCCCAGTGAACAGCCCTCTAACAGAAATCCAGTGGGGTTTCCAAGGAAACCGTTCCACGGATCTGAAACTGTGGGCAAAGCTGGAGATGAATAGCTGATTTGTAGGACACACAACAATAGAGGTACAAGGCATAATTGTACAATAATGAATGAAATCAGGGAGAAAAGAAACAGAAGTGGTCATGTGATTAGTGTCCGCTGATGAGTGAACATCAGGTGTGATGGTATGTGTGTTTGAGGGATGGTTGTGTCATCTGAAGCTGTCACTGATTCACAATATGTATTTGATGTTTTGTTCAGCAACACTCTTAAGGTTCTTTAATGGTTTCTTGCAGCAGGTTCAAGTTAAAAACCATTGTTGGGTTTTTTTTTCAGATTAAAAAAGTAGTTGAAGTCATTCAGATGTGTTTTAGTTCTCTAAAGCATTCAAACATTGATGTTTTTCTTTTGGAACTAGAGATTTAATAAAGATTCTTCAGTGATTCCTTGCTGCAGGTTTATGTCCAGATCAATTTTTGGTCTCGATGTGGTTGTAGAGCTTGATAAAACGTTTTGTGCCTTTCAAAGGAACTAGAGATTTTATAAAGGTACTGCAATGGTTCTTTACAGCAGGTCCATGTCAAGATCCATTTTTTCATGTTCTATGGATTTTGGAGATATAGATATATCTGTGGTTATCTTGGAGTTTCTTCAGATCAGTGTTTTTGTTCCTGGGTTCTTTAAAGCACTCAAAAACATAACGAGTTTTCTAAAGAACTACTGATTTAATAACATTCTTCGTGGTTCCTTTCTTCAGGTTCATATAAAGAATCATTTATGATTGCTATATGTTTGTTTTAGAAGTTAAAACGTAGTTGTGGTTACCATATAGTTTCCTCAGATCAATGTTTGTTTCCTGAGCTCTTTAAAACACTAGAACAAAGAAGGTTTTCTTAGTAACTAGAGACTTAAAGGTTCTTTAATGGTTTCTTGCTGCAGGTTCATATCAAGAAAGATGTTTGGTTGTTAAATGGGTTTTTGGAGATAAAATGTAGTTGAGATTGCCTAATAGGTTCTTTAGATACATGTTTTGGTTCCTGGGTTCTTTAAAACACAAGAACAACAGGTTTCTAAGGAAATACAGATTTCATAAAAGTTCTTTAATGGTTTGTGGCAGAAGGTTCATGTCAAGAACCAATTTTGATTGCCATGTTTGTTTTGGAGATAAAACAAACAGTTCTTTAAATCAGTGTTTTGTTTCCAGAGTTGTTTAAAATACAAGAACAGGGATGGGTTTCTAAGAAATTAGTGATTTTAATAAGGTTCTTCAATGGTGTTTAGCTGTAAACGCCTTTTTTATTTCAAATTGCAACCTTTTTTAGAGAACATTTATGTGAGGATTTCCAGTTTTCCAGGTCATTCTAGATTTTTCCCGTTATTATGGTCCACAAAACCAGAATGAATCAACTAGAACAACCCAGTTTTCTTTTCTTGTGATGATATATTTACTTGCGTATATTCTAAAGCCAGTGTTCTTTGTTTTACATTACAGCCTCACTTTGCATCTTGTAACATGGAGGAAAACACCCTGAAAATGAATTTTGGCTCAAATGTTTGGTCTGTTTTCCTGTAAGGCAAAGGATTTGAAATTTTAAAGTGTGTATCATTGCTAAAAGTAGATTTTTATTATCAACTTTTAGTAGTTATCAACACTAGCATATACAGATGATCTCAGAGCTGTTGACACTGACTATAAGATACAAAACTTCAATTTGAATTTCTTTCAAGAGGGTAATGATTCACTATGTTTAACTGATTCGTGAAAAAAGAGTTTCATCCACAGTCCCGACATCTTTAGATCCAGGACTGACCCAAAATGAAGCTCCACAGCTTCAAACAGGACACACGTGCCCACGCCGGGGCCGATAGTGTATCTGTGATCATAAGAAGCCCTCTCTCCTGATGGAGGGTAATTGCCTCACCGTGTAACATGTCCCAGAGCCTTTAAACTCAGGCAAACTGCTGGAAGTTCTTATGGCTGGAGGTAATTGGTTCCAGGCGGCTCTGGGAAACCGAAGGCCTTGGGCTGGACGAGCCCCTCCAGGTTCGTCTTCTGTCTGTGTGCCCTGAAATCAAGCGTTTTACCTTCTGTTCTATCAGGGCATCCGTCCCAGCACCTCATCGAGAGAGCAGCCATCGCCGTTACTCCCTAAATAGAGCCGATATCTGCGCCGAACATGTGGTTGTGTTTTAATCAATGTTTATAGTTTGATTGATGTAGCGTCAAGGTCGAAGTTGGACCCGCTGTCTTTTGTTGTTTGTCAAGTGGTTGTGTAATTTAAGTTCTGTTCCAGAATCTAGTGAGCTGTCTGTTGTCTATATAGGCCGCATACTAACTGAAATGGACAGAGTTTGATGTTATTATGGTGCTTGGCTAATGGAACGGTAAAATCTAATAATCTTGAAACTGCACAGAACATGCAAGTAGTGGCTAAAATGGTCCGTTTTTAATTAGAGGGAATTGTTTTGTCTATACTTTTTGAAATTGGAAAAAATGTTTGTTTGTTTATTTTTGCATATATTGTATATAAATATTTTAAATGATTTATACTTATCAAGATTTCACCTCTAGGGTGACAATATTATAAATAAATACTAGCTTACTATCAGATACTGTGCAGTATGTACTATATGGTTTTTTAATGAGTATGCAGTAATAATGATTTCAGTAACAGTAAATCTAAGTCTTTCTCACAACTTTGTTTTAAAGTTTATTCTGCATTTTTTGTCTTTTTTGGCAGTCTAATCAAATAATGAATGCATCAAGAGATGTAGCTTTATATAACCACCATTCCAAAGTTTGAATCAGTAAGATTTTAAAAGAAATTAATACTTCTATTCAGCAAGGATGCATTAAATTGATCAAAGTGTCAGTAAAGACATGCATACAAAAGATTTCTATTTCAAATAAAATAGAAGAGAGCTAGTATCTGAGCAGATTGAGAAAGGGCGGTTTGTGTGTGTGTGTGTGTGTGTGTGTGTGTGTGTGTGTGACTTAGTCTCAGCGGGTGAAAGCGTTCTGCAAGGCTTCCTCACTGACATACAGCAGGTGTGAAAGATAAGCACTCCCTCTCATCTCTGTAGTTTCAACAAGGTTAGTTTAGAGTTCCTGGTACATGATCCTGCTCTTGCTTAGATCGATTCATCACTGCACATCAGGGTCGGAAATGAATGGGGGCTTGTGGTAAATATGCCACCAAACTGAAAAAAATGCCTCACAAATTCAAGATAAAGGGGCAAAAATTGCTCCTGCATGATTAGATTAAATCTGTTATGGCTGCCGTGATTAAAATGAAACATGGAAATGAATGAAAAGTGTAAATTCACGGAATTACATTTGTTGCTTTTTACTTGTTGTTTTTTGCAGCGTTTAGCTTTACTGCCAATCAGACACTTTTCTGTGTAGCTCATGAATGCAGTGGCCAATCAGATTAGTCAGCGCTGTTGATTGCGCACGCTTGCAAATTCTCTCTCATCATAAACAACAAAATGCAGAAACAATATAAATTATGGTGCTTTCACACTAGCACTTTTGGTGCGCACCCAGGTTCGATTGACGTCAGAGTTTGGTTTGTTTGAATGATGTGAACGCTGTCTTCCGAAGTCAGGTGCGCACCCACGAACCGTACCCGAGTCTGCTTAAAAAGGGTGGTCTGGGGTACAATTCGTGTCAACTCCGGTACGGTTCGCTGCTGATGGTGAACGCAATCGTACCAATCGTGGAAGTGAACCGCTATTAATGACATATTATTTGATAAAAATGTGTGTTTGTATGTGTTTTATTCACTTTCCTGATGAACGTGACTGACGCGCTGCAAGGAGAGAGCTGTATATCTAATTTCTGTTCGCTTTCAGCGTTCTTTAGAGCATTTGAAGTGAATTCGTAAGACAGACGTAAGTTCAAAAACAAATATATAAAAGTGAGGAGAGCAATGTTATGCATTTTGCCGCCTTCTCCTGCGCTGTCGTTACTAAGCAACGGGATAAACAGCTGCTGGCTTGATGACGCAAGTGAACCGGGGTTCGGACCCAAATAAAATGATATGAACGCAGTCCAGCGGGGGCAGGGGGAGGGGGAGCAATCGAACTCTGGTTCGGACCAGGCAATCGAACCGAATGTGAAAGCACCCTAAGAGATTTGTTTTGCAGCTTCAGTAATTATAACGGGAGTTTTTGCATAACTTGCGCTAGACTAGACTAACGTCATCATCTTTGGTGTGAACGGGCTTTTATACTTGCGTGACTTGCATATGTCACCAGGATGAGCGCCGAAAGGACTGCGCTGCTTTTAGACGACTTTGATTCCGCTGAAGAAAGTTGTTTGTGGCTAATGGGCTTCCCACTGAGCATGTAATTCTGGGAGACAGCCTTTGTCTCTCGAGTCTCAGCTGAACATGCGCCTGCCACAAGGAGATTTCGACAAGGCCTCAGCATATTTTTTATGGATTTTGCGAGAGATCAGCGCCTCTGCTAAAATTTTGACTTGAGAGGCTTCACAGGTTTTGTTCTCGGCAGACAACACATTACATGGCAGAGCGCTTTCTGCACCGCATGCTCTTCTCAATAACTGCGTAATGGGATGCAATAACATCACACAACTTTGCCATATGTTTTGAGAATAAGAGCTGTGTTTGCTTATCTAATCGCTGTTTAATAGAAAATAAAGCAGCAAGCCACAAGAGGTCATCTGTATCAGTGATTATACCAGAGTTAAAGGAAAAATGAAACTGATTTGAAATCATTTGCTCTCCCTCATAACCCAAATAACCTTATTTTATGCAGACATCACAAAAAGGAGATGTTTAGTTCAGTGTTATTTCAATATTATTTCTGTGCTGTTATAGTTTTATAATTTTTTTTGAATTTGCTTTCATTTTTATGTTTTCATTTTTCTGTTTTTATTTTAAGGTTTACTAATTTTGTGTTTTTTAAACCAATTTTATTCATTTATTCATATTTCTACATAGATTAATTTTTATATTTTCAGTTTTCAATTTTTCAATTTTAATTTAGTAATTGTATGTGCTTATGTAATTTTCATTAATTTAAATATTTCTTTATAGCTAATTTATTTTTATTACAGTTTATTGTTGTGTGCTTTTGTCATTTTTTATTAGTTTTATTTTTTGTTTAATATCTCTTTATAGTTTTAATTATTTTTCATATTTCCAGTTTTATTTATTTTTTTATTCAAGTTTCAGTATTTGTATGTGCTTTTGTCTTTTTGTATTAGTTTTAGTTGTTTTTTTATTTTTATTTTATTTATGGCTTCATTTTTATTTTTATTTAGGCCTAGTTTTAGTAATTTTTTAATGCTGTAACTTATTTTATTTCAGTTTTGCTTTGCCAAGCAAAATTTCTTATTTTCAGTTTTTTTCCATCTGATTTCCATCAGATATTTATATTTTATTTAATTTTATTTAGGCTTTATTTTCAATTTCCAAAAACAGTTTTTAATAGTTTTAGTTAACAATAACAACTTTACATTACAATAACAGGTTTACCTGAGTGTTAAAGTTGTTATATGCAGTTATATGCAGCAAAATTCAAATTTAAAAATTCAAACAAAGTGCATCCCATCATGTTCAGTCGATTTTGAGATCAGTTTCTTCAGACCTGTCACAAAATGTTCTGAGGAACTGTTTTTGGTTCACAACAGCAAACATGGCTCATCCAATCAGATTTTAGCATTTCCATTTTCTCGTATAATGTCTTATAATCAATGATTTCTGCATATTTTCTCATTCTTCTCCACAGGCGGCGTCTTCAGCCCTCAGCAGCTTGGGTCACGTGTACACGGCCATCGGCGACTATCCCAACGCCCTGGCCAGCCACAAGCAGTGCGTCCTGCTGGCCAAACAGTCCAAGGATCAGCTCTCCGAGGCTCGGGAGCTGGGCAACATGGGAGCCGTCTACATCGCCATGGGTGACTTCGATAACGCCGTGCAGTGCCACGAACAGCACTTGAGCATCGCCAAGAGCCTCGGCAACAAGCGCGAGGAGGCGCGTGCCTACAGCAACCTGGGAAGCGCGTACCACTACCGCCGCAACTTCGACAAGGCCATGTCCTACCACACACACGTGCTGGAGCTCGCACAGGAGCTCGAGGAAAAGAGCATCGAAATGAGGGCGTACGCGGGGCTGGGACACGCCGCCCGATGCATGCAGGACCTGGAGAGAGCGAAGCAGTATCACGAACAACAGCTCAGCATTGCAGAAGGCCTGAAGGACCGTGCCGCCGAGGGCAGGGCTTCGTCGAACCTGGGTGAGGGTTGGGTTACATTCTTCACAAACGATTCCTGCTGGAAAAACCCATCTTAAACCAAACCAAGCTGGTTTGCTGGTCTTCTAGCCTGGGCTGCGTTTCCCAAAAGCATCATAAGCTTAAGTACATCGTAGACCCATTGAAATAAATGGAGCTACGATCAACTTAGGCTAACAATGCTTTTGGGAAATGCAGCCCATGTCTGGTTTTTAGCTACCACTGGACCAACTAAACCAGCTGCCCAAGCTGAGAGACCAGCCTAAACCAGCTAAGATCATCAGAAAACCAGCTTAGACTGGTTTAAGATGGCCTTTTTTAGCTGGAAATAACAATATCAACATTGCTTCAAGCTGTTCTTTTGCCATATATTGAAAATGGACAGTAATTTACACTGTAGATCTCCAGAAAAGTCATTAGCTGGTTTTGGGCACTTTTCAGCCACTTTTGAACCAACTAAACCAGCTGCCCAAGCTGAAAGACCAGCTTAAACCAGCTAAGATCATCAACAAACCAGCTTAGACGGATTCATATTGTTGAACTCCAAAAAGGACTATAAAAGTAGTTAGTACAGCTTGTGTGCTAATGAATCAAGTCTAATGAAAGTTATTGGAGGAGCAAATTTTGAACTGAGCTTTTGCTATGAATTTCAATTTTAAACATTTAAACATGAATTTCAATTTTAAACATTCACACATTATGCATCCCATTACGATCTGCCAACCAGTAGTTAGTACATCTTGTGTGCAAATGAAAGCCTTGTATGAGGAACAAATCAAAATTTAAATGATTATTTACTGCAACTTCAATTTTAAACCTTCAAATATCATCATGATCAATGATGATTTGGTTTGCTGGTCTTCTAGCCTGGTCAGACTGGTCTGTTAGCTGGTTTAAAGCTACTATTGGATAACTAAACCATCTGCCCAAGCTGAGAGATCAGCCTAAACCAGCTAATGTCATCAGCCAACCAGCTTAGACTTGTTTAAGATGGCCTTTTTAGCAGGAAATAACAATAACAGCATTGGTTTAGTTGAATGTTCCAGCTGCTCTTTTGCCAAATATTGAAAATGGACAGTAATTTACACTGTAGTGCTCCAAAAAAAGTCTGTCTTTTAGTTGGTTTGGGCACTTTTCAGCCACTTTTGGACCAAATAAACCAGATTCCCAAGCTAAGTTTAAACTAAGACCAGTTTAATAAAGCTAAGATCATCAACAAACCAGCTTAGACGGATTCATATTGTTGAACTCCAAAAAGGACTATAAAAGTAGTTAGTACAGCTTGTGTGCTAATGAAACAAGTCTAATGAAAGTTATGGGAGGACCACATTTTGAACTGAGCTTTTGCTGTAAATTTCAATTTTAAACATTTTAACATGAACATGACCTGGTCAGGCTGGTATGTTTTTTAGCTACTGTTGGCAGAGCCGATCCTCCCCATACGCAAAGTATGCATGTTGCGTAGGGCCTCCGAAACACCGGGGGGGGGGGCCCTTCTTCTCAAAGATGATTTCATTTCAGTTTTGTTTTTCAGCGGTTATGAAAACATGAATGTTCTTTTAATGCGGTGCGCTGTTGCCCTTTTTATGTAACATCCAACTTAGTCAAATCATGTAACATCGTATACAGTCTCCATGCCTTTTTTGCTTGATACTGTAAATACAGTATATTCCATAGAGCGCCACTGAACAAATTTAAATAGTTTTGCTGAATAAATAATGACATTTTTCACATTTCTAGGTGAACTATTCTATTAATTAAACACAAAGCTGGCAGAAATTAAAATTCAAAGCCTCCCCAAGAAAATAAATTAAGGCCAATACATAATGTTATTAGCTTGAAATATACAGTCATGATTGCTTTTGCGCATTGCATTTGTCTAGATATTAAAAACAACAGCGTGAATGAATATTTATGGTTCTATTTTCAGTTTAGCGGCTCGATGACTCAGTCATCTAGAACCCGTCCCTTCCTCCTGCAGCAGGCTCTGCGGCAGCACTAAAGCATCGGTGTGTGAGACGTACGCTGGATAAATTGGAGCCGTCGAAACCAAGTGTTTCAAAGCCCGTCTAATCTCTCACTCTGACTTTTATTGCTCCAATCTCACGTTCCCTCCCTCCGACAGCGGCTCCATCAATCTGATCCGAAACGCTCGCTGCTCTCAGATAAATAAATAGATGAACTCTCAAAAGAAAAATGTTGCCACAGGACTGTTAATATCAGAATTACAGTGGAGTGCGCTAGATAGTGCACACTTCAGGAGTGAAAGGTGTTTTGGACTAGATTTATGTGACAAGACAATGTGACTCTCTACAATATTCATGGATTATTTAGCCCATTTTTTAATAGTTGAATTTACCTTGCATATATTTTTTTATTTTAGTATGGACTTCCAAAGTACTATTATGTTTTGACAATTATCATCAGTTGCATCATAACTAGGGGTTAAGGATTCACTCATTTCCTCAATGCATCGATTACAAATCCTGCCGATGTATATGCATTGATCTTGATACATGGGTTTTTAATCATTTGTGTCAGTCAATAATCAATTAAAAATGCTAAAAATTAATATTATTTAATTATTTAACCCATTTTATCATCAGTCAGCAATGTTCTTTTAGTATTATTTTATTTTTGTAATATTTGTTAATATTTTGAATTTAATTTTTCTATTTTCATTTTTTATTTTAGTTTTAGTAATTTGATGTGTTTTTGATATTTTTATCAGTTTTAAATACTTCTATATAGCTTTATTTTTTTAGTTTGTTTTGGTATTTTTATGTTCATTTTTATTTAAAAAAAATATTTCTATATATTTTTAATTTATTTTTATTTCAGGTTTGATCATTTTACTACTTCAACTTACTTATTTCAGTTATTTGTCAAGGCAACATTTGTATTTGTTTATAATTATATTTTTTATAAACAATTGATAATTTCAAGTTTGGTAATTTTAGTACTTCAACTCAAGCTTTATTTAATTTTTTGTTTTATTATAATTTTTTTCAATATTTCTATGTAGTTTTAATTTTGATCATTTTACTACTTCAACTTCAACTTTATTTATTTTAGGTAGCTGCCAAGGCAGCATGTACATTTTTTATAATTATAATTTTTTAAGAACAATTTATAATTGTATTTATTTTATTTATAATGTTGAGTGTTTTTAAGTTTAGGTTTTTCACCTATTATTTTATTTTATTACTGTCATTCATTTTGGGAAGAGTTACCTGTCAGAGTTGAATAATTATGCTTAGAGCTTTGTTCAGATCTCTAACCATAAGTATGCGCTGTAGTACTAGTTAAACCCTCACCATTGCAGTCTTTAAATTGCCATCTGTTCTATTTGTGCAAACTTGAAGTGTTGATGAATTGTCATAGTAACACAAGGTAGTCCGTTGGGTGATATTTATGTCCTGTGAAGCTCTCGGGGAAAAAAAATTAAATCAATTTTTTCCCCCTTTTGCGTGCAGCCATGATAAATTTGTATTGAAAGCGTGTACGTGAGCTCGTTTAAAACCGGGATATAAATATTACTAGATTACTCCCAGCGTCTCTGAGGTTGTTACTCTGTGAACAGGTTTATTGTTGAGAGCTAATGATGTAGGAGAGGTTGCACAGATGAGATGCGCTCGCGGTGAGTAATGTGTCCTCTGCAGACTCATGCTAAGCTTTAGAAAACGCTGGACCACCAACATCCCAGCACTCCTTCAATCACCAGCCATGACTCCATCTGATCGATCCGAATTATTAATAGCTGGAAGGGCTGAGAGAAAAGTAGTGCTTACAAAATTAACAATCTCGCGCAGTGAGAGACCTGGAAGTGCACAAATTGATCTCGCTGTCAAAGGTGGAATCTGAGAAGCCAGCAGATATTTAAAGGTAAAGCAGCCATGTTTGATTAAAGGTTTAAGATGTTTACTCAAAGACTGATTTGGCTCAACAAACATGTTTTATTAGCCACTCATGTCGATATCTATAATACGCACCTAAAAGTCATGTAGTCGATACCAGAGTGCAGCAGTCGTGTTCTGGAAGTAAAATCCCATTCATTATCTCCACAAAGAAATTGATTTTTAATAGTAACAAATAAACCTTTCAAGTAGAAGAAACAAATCTGTATGATTTCTACTTTTATTCAACTGTTTTTTTTATTTATTTTATTTTTTATAATTACTTATTTATTTGCTTTCTTAGCCTAATCAAAGCCTTACATAATTCCATTTTTATAATATTTAATAATTAATTGCATAATTTAAGCATAAATGAATTAAATTTAATATTTAAAATAATTCTAAATTTAAATATATACTTATAATCAGTGACTTTAAGTCAATCATTTTCCATTATACAGTTTTATTAGATTAGGTAATTGACAATGCATCATGATTATCATTTCATTATAACAGAATTTAAGTGTGCAATCTTGTACCTTTTTGTTATTTGCAGATATTTTTGGCATCTAATAAAAATTTGTAATGTTGAAGTCATTAGATTTTCAAAAATTCTGGAGAAAATTTATTGGCAAATACATAATCAAGGCTACTGAAAAAGTGAGCATTCATGCATTAAAAAGCCTAATTTTGTGATTTGTCTGTAATTTCCATAATTTTTGCCATGTATTATGTTAGAATTTTCTCATAACAGAATTTAGGGAAACAATCTCGTGCCGTTCTTTTTTATCATTTGCAAATATTTTTAGTAGTGCTGTCAAAGGATTAATCGTGATTAATCGCATCCAAAATAAAAGTTTTTTTTTACATACTATATGTGTGTGTACTGTGTATATTTATTATGTATATATAAATACAAACACATGCATGTATATATTTAAGAAAAAAATTATGTTTATATATTAAATATATTTATATATAATATAAAATATAAGAATATACATATATAAATGTATATGCATGATATGCATGTAAATATTTCCAAAATATATGCTGTATGTGAGTGTATCTATATATACATAATAAATATACACAGTACAGACACATATATTATGTAAACAAAAACTTTTGGATGCGATTAATCATTTGACAGCACAAATGTTTTGTCTAATAAGTTTGTAAAGTCATTTGACACATTTTCTCAAATTCTGAAGAAAATGAATTTTAAAAATATGCAATCAAGGCTATTAAAAAAAAGTGCATTCAAAAGCCTAATTTTGTGATTTGTCCATAATTTTTTACAATGCATGGTTATAATTTTGTCATGACAGAATTCACTTGCAAATATTTTTGGCATATAATAAAAGTTTGTAATGTTTAAGTCATTTGACCAATTTTCTGAAAATCTGGATAAAATTAATTGGAAAAATACAGATTCAAGGCTATTAAAATGTGGGCAGTCATACATTAAAAAGATGGACTATGTGATTCATCCATTATTTTTCAGTTTGACTAAAGTGGCAGAAGTCCATACTTTAACAGTACTGTAGAAAGACTGATATCACTGCATTTTCTTTCTTATATTTTAGTAGTGACTATAAAAGTACAATTACTTTTCAATAAGTATTAATAATTTGATCATATTTCACTCGGTCTGGATGGAAGCTCAAAGGTCTGTACCTCCAGCACACCCGAAACACGTTTCCTTCTGCTGCAAGCCCAGAAAACACCTTCTTTCCCGCTCAGGAGTATCGCTGTAATGCTCCGTCTCGACTCATATTTTATTAAAACAGGTTTTGAGTTTGGTTGTTGTTGCGATATTTAAGCCCTGAGCAGCGTGAATCTGATCCCTGTTGGGATAGTGCTGAGTGGACGGTAACCAGAGGCTTTATTCTCCTCAGCGAGAGCCGCAGGTCATAAACACACACTTCACACCGCGGTCAGAAGCGTGAGAAGACGTGTGCAGATGGCTTTAGCAGTATGTTTGTGGGTTCAGAAGTGTGTGTGTTTCAGTAGGGTTATCAGTCTGGCTTGTGTGTTATTAGGGTTTCAGTATTGTTAGTATGTTTTAATGTGGTTAGCGGTAGGGCTGCACAATTTGGGAAAAAATCTAATCAGTTTTTCCAATTAAAACAAACAGGTGAAATTTTAAAAGTTTCAAAAATCTAATCAGTAATTATTTTATTATTTTGATTATTATTGTTATTAAAAATAAACTAAATATTGAATATTACTTGTATTATTTCATTGTAAAATTACGGGAAAAAAATTAAGAATATAATAATATAAAAATATAATATAAGAATATAATAATAACAGAAATCATATTCCAGTTTACAGAACAATATTATAATGATAATAATATGAATGACTTAAATATTGTTAGCAGTAAGTGTGTTTTCAGTAGGGAAAAATCGAATTGATTTTTCTGATCAAAATTGCAATTATTAAGAGCTGCACAATTTGGAAATGTTTTGATTATATATCAATATCAATATGACTATAACATAATTATAATGGAATTATTACAGTTTACAGAATTACAGAATTATTACTGAATAAAATATAAAAATAAAAATATTACTTGTATTGTTTCACAAAAAAATTAAGAAAAATAATATTTGTGTATAATAATAATAATGCAATAATAATAATACGTTTTGCAGTGTTTATTTGTAGAGATGCATAATTTGGCCAAAATTAATTGCAAATATACATATATATATATACGTATATATATATATGAGGGGCCGTTCAAGCCATAATTCATTCTGGCACTCTCACACACATATATTCTCCTTTCACATACATACATACTTCTCTCACACACACATATATTCTCCTTTCACATACATACATACTTCTCTCACACACACATATATTCTCCTTTCACATACATACATACTTCTCTCACACACACATATATTCTCCTTTCACACACATACATACTTCTCTCACACACACATATATTCTCCTTTCACATACATACATACTTCTCTCACACACACATATATTCTCCTTTCACATACATACATACTTCTCTCACACACACATATATTCTCCTTTCACATACATACATACTTCTCTCACACACACATATATTCTTCTCTCACACACATATATTCTCCTTTCACACACATATATTCTCCTTTCACATACATACATACTTCTCTCACACACACATATATTCTCCTTTCACACACATACATACTTCTCTCACACACACATATATTCTCCTTTCACATACATACATACTTCTCTCACACACACATATATTCTCCTTTCACATACATACATACTTCTCTCACACACACATATATTCTCCTTTCACATACATACATACTTCTCTCACACACACATATATACTTCTCTCACACACATATATTCTCCTTTCACACACATATATTCTTCTCTCACACACATATATTCTCCTTTCACACACATATATTCTCCTTTCACATACATACATACTTCTCTCACACACACATATATTCTCCTTTCACATACATACATACTTCTCTCACACACATATATATTCTTCTCTCACACACACATATATTCTTCTCTCACACACATATATTCTCCTTTCACACACATATATTCTCCTTTCACATACATACATACTTCTCTCACACACATATATTCTCCTTTCACATACATACATACTTCTCTCACACACACATATATTCTTCTCTCACACACATATATTCTCCTTTCACACACATATATTCTCCTTTCACATACATACATACTTCTCTCACACACACATATATTCTCCTTTCACATACATACATACTTCTCTCACACACATATATTCTCCTTTCACATACATACATACTTCTCTCACACACACATATATTCTCCTTTCACATACATACATACTTCTCTCACACACACATATATTCTCCTTTCACATACATACATACTTCTCTCACACACATATATTCTCCTTTCACATAAATACATACTTCTCTCACACACATATATTCTCCTTTCACATACATATATTTTCTTCAGACATGCATACATTCTATATATGTATGTGAAAGGAGAATATATGTGTGTGTGAGAGAAGAATGTATGTATGTGAGAGAGAGTATAGTGGAAACGGAAGGCGTATAGTGGAAACGGAAGGCAGATAGCAAGCACACTCGGGCCGATTCTGGCCGAAATGCGGCGCTGTCGGACTCGGCTCAGTCTCGGCATCGGTGAGAAGATATGGGCCAGAGCCGCTCCGACTACAAAACACTTCTGGCTGACAGACGGCTTTTCTCTATGGGCCAATCTCGGCTGAAAGCTGTTGTACGTGCGGCAGGTCTTGTGTGTATCTATCTTCGGCCCGAGTTAGTTTTGTCACCGGCGGGCCGCTGCTAGAATGAAGGAGATCAGCCGCCTGAGAGAAACATTTGGAGGTTATCTTTAAATCCTGAGGAGCGTTCGGCGGCACAGTTCTGAAGAGGAATACTTCAGCTGCAAAAGAGTAAGTTATTTAATTTATTTAATGCTCAATGTAGTGTTGTTTGATGTTTTAAAAGTCACGAAGTGTATAGTTTTTAGATGGTTTCTATTTGGAGGTTTGCCATGAAAACAACGTAAGAAAAACCATTCGGTTCCGGAGATAATGATAGGCTACGGTCTCTTTAGAATAACAATCTGCCATTTTTTTGTATATAAAAAAG
The DNA here is from genome assembly GCA_023376895.1 of Aspiorhynchus laticeps. NCBI lineage: Eukaryota > Metazoa > Chordata > Actinopteri > Cypriniformes > Cyprinidae > Aspiorhynchus > Aspiorhynchus laticeps. Next base: position 26,868,821 of record CM041812.1, read on the forward strand.
ATGATCTGTATACAGCTGTATCCAGTGCACGATAATGTTAGCTAACTTAATGAAATTATAACGTGTTAAATTCCATTTTGTTTGCTAGAATTCATTCAATTCGTCTTTTTCAACGAGTGCTATTGAATCATAGGAGTTGGACTGGTTACGCAATAAATATCTACGGGTGGCTCTGTCTGATTCGATTCACTTAACCTTTCAAATGAGTCATTTATTTGTGAATCAAACTGTTGTAGCGTTACAATATGTGCAATCTGAATTTAATAAACTCTGACATGGATAAGCACTATAGATACGTAAGAGAAAGCCGTAAAATGTAAATGCATCATCTTTTGTTCTTGATTGGAGGCCTAATCTGTCTGCTGCACTAGAGCATGTTACATTTTTTAAAGTGAATGAAAACTTTTGAAGCATATATATGCCATATATGATGTGATAAAAATCATAGTTAACATATTTTACTGTGGTGGGGATTATTATGAGCAAACATAAACCTACAAATTTAATCTGAGCACTTTATATATGTAATCTGACTTTTTTTTTCTTCTTTTTTTACAGAAATTCTGAGCTCCTGCATGAACATTCATCAAACATAAGGTGCGAATTCTGGGTCTGGTCCTAATGATTGTAAAAAAAAAACTGTAATGCTTAAGATTTAATAATATATATTTATACATATATTTCAAGGCTGCAATTTGGAAAAACTTTCAAGCTAATGCTGCTGAAATGGATGTCATGGGGACTATGAAGAGGTGGCTCCAGCTGGCAGATCAAAAGTGCGGACTTCGGGAGGCAGACACACTCTGTGAGTTTAAAAGTCCCATCTCTTTAGCCTTGCATACACATTCATTCAAATCCCTTAAAGGATCTTTATTATGCATCAGTTAGAGTAAGCAGCAACACTTCCCATAATATCTAGTGTACTTGTTAATTTGTAAGAAGAATGACATCGGAGCTTATATTATTTGCATATATTCTGTCTCACCCTCATCCCTAGGTTATCGTAATCAGCTGATCCAGTCGGTATCCAGACCAGATGGTGGACTGCTGCACCCAGGAACGACCACAACACATCCCTGAATGTCAGCAGAGACCATGTCAACTAGATGACAGATCCCTGTGAAGACCTCATTGATGGCCCAGCAAAGATCCTCAGCAAAGACTACGAGAACCAGACAAGCCCTACACACCCTTTTTACCAGCTTCACCTACTGGAATGATTTTTCTTCAAGCAGAAGAAGTTGGATGAAATATTCTGAATGATATCAATCCCCAATCTGCCTTGCGATGCAGCCTGGAATAAATCACACCACATTCATTCGTTTGGTCAGAACTGGTTTCCTGACTGAGCCTGGTCTTGTTTGGGTTTGGGTTCTTTGTCACTGTTGCCTTTTGTCTTGCTTAGTTGAAGACTCCTAATATTCAGCAATATTATTGACTTGACTGCACTGACACCATTTGATAAGAACTGAACTGAATTATGACACAATGTTTTTTTTTTATATAAATATAATTTACTTGTTACTTTGTGGTTTAAAAGTGTGTTAATGTTTATAGTGTAGTGCATTTGTTCATTGTTAATATATATTTATATTAAAGTACTTGGTAATTTTATAAATAAAGCCTTTTTAATGTTTTTAAATGGTTGTATTTGTGTTTCACTGCTGAATTACATTTAGCCGTTTCTGGGCCACATTTGGCCCGGGGACCAAGCCGAGTCTCAGCCAGATCTGGCTTAAAGTGTCTGGGCCAGACCTGGGCCACATGAAATAATATAAGTCACTCTAAAGTATGCGGGTGTGGAATTACAAATTTATAAAATGATAAATCTAGGTTCCAATGTAATAGTATATAAACTGAAACATTGTGTTTAAATGTTTAACTTAGATTCTTCCTGACTCAATGTATATTCAAAGAGGCCCCTGGCCCAGACGTGGATTCGTTAGGTTGATTGGATTAGTGTCTATGCATTTGATTATGTTGAATCAATGTATATTCAAAGAATCCCTGGCCCAGACGTGGATTCGTTAGGTTGATTGAATTAGTATGTCCCTCATGTGCTTGCTTTGTTTAAATTTGTTGCTCCACCTCCAACAATCCCTCCTCCAAAAATGCCTATAAAATAAACTTGCAAAGTTACTTATAGTTGGACTTGGATGACTACAGCGACGCACAGAGAGTTCTCAATAAAGAGTAACTTCTGCTTGAAAGATATCCCAACGTCTCCTGGTCTCTGCTTCGAAGGGGAAAAAGTTCTCAACACGGGCCAGATCTGGGCCACATCAATAAATAAGAGTTATTTTACAGGGTGTGGGCCACATCTGGGCCAGAGGAAATTGTTTGTGTCTGTTTTCAGTGTGTGGGCCAGTTTTGGGCCGGGGCCCCAGCCAGAATTGGGCCAGAACTTAAGCAAGGTTGTGGGCCAGACAAATTTTGCTATCCAAAAGACATACATATAAGGACTCCAATGTAGTTACTGCTGCTCTATTTCTTGAATCCTCAACAATTTTCAGACTGACAGAAATCCACATAGGGTTTGAATGTGTTCACAAAGTGCATCCTATCACCCACAAACAAATCCGCTTCTCTTTGCAGTTGTTCAATACATTCCAGCACATTATAAAAAAAATTGTCTGATGTCATGTTCATTGCTACTTACTCCCAAAAGTAAAAACTGTACTTGAAAAGAAAAGAGAATGACTTTGAATAGCATCATTGTAAAATTGTGAGGAAGAGCTGAGCAAGTCTTGCACATGTATTTCCTGGTCTGAGAGTGACTTCCTGTTTAAACGGGAAGTAATGGATACCAAAAAAAGATAGAAATGCATGTATGTGCAAGGAGAATATATGTGTGTGAGAGAAGAATGTATGTATGTGAAAGGAGAATATATGTGTGTGAGAGAAGAATGTATGTATGTGAAAGGAGAATATATGTGTGTGAAAGGAGAATATATGTGTGTGAGAGAAGAATGTATGTATGTGAAAGGAGAATATATGTGTGTGAGAGAAGTATGTATGTATGTGAAAGGAGAATATATGTGTGTGTGAGAGAAGTATGTATGTATGTGAAAGGAGAATATATGTGTGTGTGAGAGAAGTATGTATGTATGTGAAAGGAGAATATATGTGTGTGTGAGAGAAGTATGTATGTGTGTGAAAGGAGAATATATGTGTGTGTGAGAGAAGTATGTATGTATGTGAAAGGAGAATATATGTGTGTGAGAGAAGTATGTATGTATGTGAAAGGAGAATATATGTGTGTGTGAGAGAAGTATGTATGTGTGTGAAAGGAGAATATATGTGTGTGTGAGAGAAGTATGTATGTATGTGAAAGGAGAATATATGTGTGTGAAAGGAGAATATATGTGTGTGAGAGAAGTATGTATGTATGTGAAAGGAGAATATATGTGTGTGAAAGGAGAATATATGTGTGTGAGAGAAGAATATATGTGTGTGTGAGAGAAGTATGTATGTATGTGAAAGGAGAATATATGTGTGTGTGAGAGAAGAATATATGTGTGTGTGAGAGAAGTATGTATGTATGTGAAAGGAGAATATATGTGTGTGTGAGAGAAGAATATATGTGTGTGTGAGAGAAGTATGTATGTATGTGAAAGGAGAATATATGTGTGTGTGAGAGAAGTATGTATGTATGTGAAAGGAGAATATATGTGTGTGAGAGTGCCAGAATGAATTATGGCTTGAACGGCCCCTTATATATATATATATATATATATATATATATATATATATATATATATATATATATATATATATATATATATATATACGTATATATATATTTAATTATTATTATAATTATTATAGTATGATTATTATTACTAAATAAATATATTAAATAAAATAAGAAACATTACCCTGCTTGTAATGTTGTGTTATTTCAGTGTAAAATTAAGATTATTTTTTTTAGTGCAATAGTAAAATGTCAATGCTAATGTCTATGGCTTAAGTACTATTAGCTGTGTGTGTGTGTGTGTGTGTGTGTGTGTGTGTGTGTGTGTGTGTGTGTGTGTGTGTGTGTGTGTGTGTGTGTGTGTGTGTGTGTGTGTGTGTGTGTGTGTGTGTGTGTGTGTGTTTCAGCAGGTTAACCGTTGTGTGGGAAACTTTCTCTCATGACTCTTGTTTAGAACATTACACATTGTTGATTTTCATTTTCTACGCTCCATAGCTCTAGGCAGAATATTAGCCGGTTTATCTCATTTCTTTTTCCTTAGATTAATATTCCGAGTCGTTTAAAGACCCATGGAGCAGCTTTAGAACTAATTCTCCTCTCTAGTGAATAGCTTCTCATGAAGTAAAGTAAATCATTATCTTTTAATGAAAATCCACACTGGCTGAAGTTGTGCTCATACCTAGTTAGTTCTGGGTAATCAGGTTTAGATATTTCATACTGTCCATTCATAAATTTATGAGAATTTAAATGTGCTTAACAGTCTGGAAAAATCTGGAACAAAAATAAATATATTATCATTTAGAAAATTTTATATTTATTCATTTTTTATTTAAAACATCATTATTTTTATAATGATTTATATATAAAATAATATTATATGAAATCTATTAAATATGTGATAAGACAAGCACTGTTTGGTTAATGATTGGTTATCTGTTTCTAAACAACTCACTGTAACGTTCTCCAATCCATTGGATTTGCATCACTGGGGGGGGGGGGGGTTATAACTCAGGGCGCTCACCCCTTTTCAAAATTGCAAGTGTGAAACGATGCTTAAAGAAGCGTTAAAAGCATCATTAACACGAGGTTAAAATGCATGAACCCCGGGTTAAGTGTAGTGTTTAAAGGCTGTTTGATGTGTTGCTTTAACAGGCGTTACCAGCGGTCACGTTTGAGGCCCTGCTTCCACAGACAGTCGTTTAGTGCCGTCTCCAGCACACTGCGGCAGTGCTCCAAAACCACCAGGGATATAGCGGAAACGGAGTATTTGGAAATTCCAAAATAGATCTTCAAAACGGTTAGAAAACTCCAAAGAATTCCGAAGGCCAGACTCCCGTTCCTCAGACATTAAGAGGGTGTTTATCAACAATCCGCGGCTGGTAAAAAACACTAACCGCGCTTTGCTTAGCTAAAAGTGGAAGCAGAGAATAAACACAACTTCTTCTGTGACAGACTTAATGTAAAATTAATGCATCTGGCAAACTGTTGTGTTCAACTGTTTTACTCTTCGTCTGAAGCCAACAACAAAGCTGACCCTAGACTCGCAGGAATCTTCAAAGTCTGCCATTTGTTTGTCCCCATTTTCCCTAGGGTTTTTCAAAACTGGCTCTGAGCTATAAATCATACGGCAGAATATCGGGCCTAGTTAGCGTTCACGTTTGAATGGGAGGAGACGAGACGGGAATGGTTTTCAGAGACAGACAGGAATCATAACAAAGGAAAATAGCTGTGGAACCGACATGCCTGCTGAAATACAGCTGCACTTATTATTATTATGTTTTCTCTTTCTGTCAGCCGCTTCTTATTGCAGTCACTTTGCGTACAATTTTGGTTTCCGTTAAATAAGTAGAGTGTATGTTTGAGGTGAAGACATTAAGAGGGGTCGTTTCGAGTCGCCAGTGTTTTTCGGCCTTGAACCAGCTGCAAAATGAATCACAACATCACAGACTTTTTGACGCAAAAAACATGTTTGAAAAATTGAATAAAATACAAATCTACAGCAGAATTAATCTCATTTCCCATGAAGCATTGCAGATGGCAACAATACTACAATATACAACTGCTGACTTGTTCATTTTAGTTATAAAAACAAAAATTTACTTAAGTTTATTGTGAAATAGGAAGTGAGACTTACTTTGTCATTTTAAAAAATGTTTTCAAAAAAGTGTTTTATGGTCACATTATTTATAGTTTGTTATATTTTCATATTTATATAATATTTAATATATTATATAATATTGTTATATATATTTATATTTTATATTTTTTGTATTTAAAGTGTATTATTATAAAAATGTGTAATTATATATATATATATATATATATATATATATATATATATAATTATTACCCATTTTTATAATAATAACATTTACTTAATATTTGACAAATTCCCACTAAGATGATTAAAGAAATATTTAATATTTATATTTTATATTTTTTGTATTAAAAAATTATATATATATAAATGTGTAATTTTATATATATATATATATTACACATTTATATAATAATAAATAATTTATATAATAAAATTTACTTAATTAAAACTTACTTAATTTGACAAATTCCCTCTAAGATGTTAAAATAAATATTTTATATATATATATATATATATATATATATATATATATATATATATATATATATATATATATATATATATATATATATATATATATACGTGTGTGTATATTTTTTTATAAATATTAATAGAAAAATTATCATCTTAGTGGGAATCTGTCAAATTAAGCACAATTTTTTTTTTTTCCTCCCTTAGCCCAGCCGTTGCGCTCTGTATGTTCATTACTTATTCATTTGATGGACATATAGCCTATATTTGATAGTCACATAGCCCTTTTGAGCTTAACATCTTTCATGCATGTTTCAAAATTGTCGTCATGACATGATTTTGACATGAAATCAGAGTAAATGTGTTCTATTATTAAATGTACTATATTAAGAATTTAACACAAATCTGATGACTGCTGGTTTGATCGGTTTCATTTAGTTGTCAAAATCTCGTCAGGAAGTCGAGCTTTAAAGGCGAGTCCACGCTAAAGCTAATTAATTCAGAATGTCACAGCCTTTACGGAGTGGGAACGCGTGAAAGCGACAGCTATGTAATGAGTTCAAATAGGACATCTCAGTAAAAATAAAATAAAAAAGTCATGGCGTTTCAGTCATTTGGGGTTGAAGATTGTGCCATTTGAAGATTAAATTACTACATTTCACATGCATTCGGGCGAAACGACCGCCTGGGGAGGGAAGTATTTTTAATGTTTGTTTGAAGGGCTGCCCATCACTCGTTCCACATAGCAGGGCATCAAAGCTGGAAAGACATCCTCAAAATCCCACTTCTGCTAATGTAGGCAGAGGCTCTTGGAGTCTAGCGTCTTCTTTAGCCAAGTACTACAGCATTGCAATTATTATTCACCCCTTAGAGCAGACGCTGAGGAGTTTTTAACCTTTTCACTGACCTCCTATCAGTCTCAGATCCTGTTCCCCAGTCTCATCCTACCCTCTCCTGCGTGTCGGCTCTGGGGATTTAACTTTAACGATGGGGCCATATGCATTCCTGCAGCGTCCGCAGGTGACCGTGTAATCCTCTTAACTGACCTATCAAAGAGGTGCTCTTTTTGTTTGTGACCCCGTTCTTAATACGAAATGCTGAAGATAAAGCTGACTGTGGTGTGACGGTCAGTCGTGCTGTTGCTTAAATTATGCAAATTTGCATCTTTTTGAGCTGTAAGCGAACTTATGTTTATATTTATATATTTTTTATAGAATTTTTGTTATTGTGTTTTTATTTACATTTTGTTATAACATCATTTAAAATATATTTAAATTTAATTAATATTAATTACCAATTATTTAAGTGAGTAAATAAATAAATATAATTTTACATGTGCATGTTTAGTATTATGAATTTTAAGCCAAGTTGCACACCACCAGGGGGCACTCAGCGGGCCACATTTTTAGAACAACTGCTGTAAATGATCCATTAGTTTAAGTAGTTTGTGCACATAAACACTCCCTACTGTTTGTGAATTAATAGCAGTCCCTTCTGTTAATTTGCAGACAGTCGGGAGTATTTATGTCCTGACAGTGTAGAATTGTTCAGCTCAGCATTTCTGTTTTTAGCTCAAGAAAGTTTTTTAGGTCGTGTTAGCACTGTCTGTTGTGTTCCTAGCAGTCACATTGGACAGAGCCAGTATAAAAGTGCTTAAAAGTACAAGCAGGACCAGTCATTTAATAAAAACAGACCTGCAGGTGTTGGTTTCTTTCATCAAAGGTTCTGTGCCTGGCACGTTTCACTGTGCACGTCTCAAAGGATTCCTTTTCAAACAAGCTTTTGTCTGAAGCTTTGCTCGCTGATAAATGAAGAATCATGGGGTTAAGTATTGATAATTAGCCACTGAAGACTGGGGCTATTTTTGAGGAAATATTTGTGAATAGAGAAGAGCTCTAATGGGCCCTCAGTGTCAGGATACCAGCTTGGCACTGGATCTAATTGGATTTACCACATGCTGGTAATCCTGCCTTGGCACATGAGTATTGACACTGAGCAGATGGGCAACCCCTCACCCATTCTGATACCCCCCGTCGCCTCCTGCTTCCACAAATGCAGAAGGACATGCTCGTGGCCCGTGACTCAGTCAGCAGACCGAACAAGTTCCCTCAAGATGCCAAACCACTCTGTCAACAGTGGCTCCACGACTCTCTAAAAAACACTTTTATCTCACACGCTACTTGCCTCCGTTGTGTTTTCATTGGCATCCTATTCCCAGAGCTCATTTTCGGGTCAGCCGGCATCTCTGACAATTACACAAATGGTCGCCACAGACTTCCCAGTTGTGCCCCACTGACATGTCTTGTTTTCCGCTCATCCCAGCATTTTTCCTTATCCCCGATACTTAGCTCTGACTTTCAAAGGAAAAGAAGCCCGGTTAAAGCATACAGAGATGTGGTGTGGACCACAATTAAAGTTTCCCATTGCTGGTGCCCTCAAACCCTTTTTCCATCAGAAGTGTTCATTAGCCCTTTCCTCCCCTGTTCCTCTACTTTCCCCAAAGTACCGTACTGGAACTGGAGAGGCGGGACTGTAATGTTATGACAGTAATGATAATTTTGTGGAAAAGTGGCGAGGCAACATTAGGGGGACCCAAAATTTGCAAGTCGTCTCCCAGGACTGAGCAGATCTGGCTGTTTTGATTGTCATCGCCTCATACTGGTATATGTTTGGGGTGCAGAACTTTTATTGAAGGCGAGTCGAGACTACACAAATCAGATCAGATCTCCTTTTTAATTAAAATATATTTCTACAAGCATCAGTGGGCTTTCTCAGATCTTATTCCCTTTTTTCCGGTCGGATGATTTGCTTGGGGTACGTTGTAGTTCAGGGCTTTTTTTTTAAATGTAAACTTAATCTTTAGCCTCTTTTATACAGATCGAAGATATCAAAAGGCCATTTTGGTTATCCTGTGAAGCATGATAAGCACAATTCGACTGAATGAAACTATTCTTTTCTTCTTTACAGGAATCATTCACCAAATGAAAGGGGACTACGAGACCGCTCTGAAGCTGCACAAGGCTCATCTATCCATCGCCCAGGAGCTAAACGACTACGCCGCCCAGGGCAGGGCGTATGGAAACATGGGCAATGCTTACAACGCCCTCGGTGCCTTCGACCAGGCTGTGCGCTACCACCGACAAGAGCTGCAGATTTCTATGGAGGTTAACGATCGTGCCTCGCAGGCTTCGACACATGGGAACCTGGCGGTGGCATACCAGGCTCTGGGAGCGCATGATCGGGCCTTGCAACATTACCAGAATCATCTGAACATTGCCCGAGAATTGAGGGACATCCAGAGTGAGGCTCGTGCCTTGGGCAACTTGGGTAATTTCCACTGCTCTCGGGGAGAGTTTCCCCAAGCTGTACCCTACTATGAACAGTACCTACGGCTTTCCCCGGACTTGCAGGATATGGAGAGTGAAGGTAAGGTCTGTCACAACTTGGGATATGCACACTACTGTCTGGGAAACTTCCAGGAGGCAGTGAAGTACTACGAACAAGATCTGGCACTTGCTAAGGACCTCCACGACAAGTTGAGTCAAGCCAAAGCCTACTGTAATCTGGGCCTGGCCTTCAAGGCTCTTGGCGACTACACCAAGGCAGAGGAGTGCCAGAAGTACCTTCTTTCCTTGGCGCAGTCACTGAACAATTCGCAAGCTCGATTCCGCGCCTTGGGCAACCTGGGAGACATCTTCCTTTGCAAGAAGGACGTTCCCGGAGCCGTCAAGTTTTACGAGCAGCAGTTGTCCTTGGCGCACCAAGTCAAGGATCGCAAGATGGAGGCAAATGCCTACGCCGCATTGGGAGCCGCCTACCGGATGCTACAGAAGTTTGACAAGGCCTTAGGGTACCACACCCAGGAACTGGAAGTGTACCAGGAGCAGGGCGACATCCAGGGAGAGTGCCAGGCTCATGGACACCTGGCCGCCGTCTACATGTCTCTTGGAAAGTACACCATGGCCTTTAAGTGCTATGAGGAACAGCTTGAACTCGGCCAGCGACTGAAGGACCCCAGCGTTGAGGCCCAGGTTTACGGTAACATGGGTATTACGAAAATGAATATGGGAGTAATGGAGGAGGCCATTGGCTATTTTGAGCAACAGTTGGCGATGTTGCAGCAGCTCAGTGGCAATGAGGCCGTGCTGGACCGTGGTCGTGCTTATGGGAACTTGGGAGATTGCTATGACTCGCTGGGAGATTTTGAAGAGGCAATTAAGTATTATGACCAGTATCTCTCCGTGGCACAGAGCCTCAACCATATGCAGGACCAGGAGAAGGCATACAGAGGTCTTGGTAATGGACACAGGTAAGAATTCAAGACCATGTGCGTGTTATGTTTCATTTTACACTGGCCCCAAACCGTACACAAACGACACTTAGGTAGAAAACATATCAAACCATGTTGCATCTGCAAACAAATATTTTTTTACTTGTTTTATTTTCAAAATATCCTTCAAATATGATACAGATTATAAATATATTCAGACTTGTTTTCATAGTTTGCATCTTGAATATAAGTGTATTTTGTTTCACAGCACTGGTAGATTTTTTAAACTTGTTTTTAACTTGTTTATACCTAAAATAAGTGTTAAAAATGCCAGTGCAGTGAGACAAAATGCACTTATTATAAAAACAAGACCTAATATATTATGCAGTGTTGCATCTAGACTAAATTATTACTTGTTTTATGGATTTTCAAATAGTTTAACTGCAAAACAAGTCAAAAATTCTTAAGAACTGATTAAGATGTCTCTTTTTAATGTCCTGAACTGAATTTGTGGTAAATGTATCTTTTATTATCTTATATCTTGAGAGAAGTTTTCGATATTTTAGCTGGATATTCTGTTATCTGATCAAATAGCATTCATACATTTTTAAGTGATGTAAAAGGATAGTTCACCCAAGAATGAAAATTAAGATTTGCCTTCAAGTTGTTTTAATCTGTATCTTTGTTGAGCACAGAAGATGTTTTGAACAATGTTTCTGTTTTTATTCATGCAATGGAAGTTCTTGAAGGAATAATGCAATTATTCCTTCAAGTGCCTAAATACATTTTGACGCCACTGTAAAAACTGTGCAAAAGTACTAGTGATACTTCAATGTAATATGCTCTTAGACAAGATTAGATTACTTTTTTTTTACATAGTGTGAGTGATTTATTAGCATTCTGGAGTTGTGGAGTCTCGTGATGATGCAACAGGCTGCTTGTTATTCCAGTTGCTTCAGTCTGATAGAGGCACTTACTGTATCAGGGCGGCATGAGGACTGACACCATGAGGTCAGCAGGTGGACACAGAGCACTCTCACAACATGCAACAGATTGAAAATGGAATTGTTTTGTATCAGAGCATGACCCCACCTTCAACATGCATGCTGAAATGACAGTATGCAGGGCTTCACGCATGTACACAGAGATGCATACAGCATAAAAGCACTTTTTGTGCTTCTCACACCCAACCAGGGTCAGCAGCAGAATCTCTCCAAATGTTTACTTGCACACTCAATTTTTATTTACATACTAGATATTTGCTTTTTATATTTGTTTTTTTAGTTACATGTAGTTTGGTGCTTATTTGCATTTGAATAGATAGCATTTTTACTTGGTAAATAAGTTGCATGCTTGCTATTCACTGTGGGTAATATCACATATTTACAATATTTAATAGTCTGCAGGCAAATAAAAAATTAAGCAACATCTTAAATAGTGCAGTTATTTTAATGCACTTCTTATATGACCGTTTTGTCACTTAAAGAGTGTCATTTACAATTTTTGTGATCTCTCCTTATGACTTGTGAATATGAGGGATGTTTTAATAGTAGCAAACAAATTTGGAGTTCAGTTTGTTTGTGTGAATCAATTCAAACTGATTAGTGAATCAATTTTAAAACTGATTCAAAGATTTGCTTGTTTGATCTCTCAAATTACATTCATGTTAGTCTACGTGTTATATATGTGTCATGATAAATGGCAACATTTACTGTAATTATGTGTATTTTTAGTACATATTAATATAAAAAATGCATTAAATGCATTCTATGAACATTTTTGAGCGATAACGCAAATGAATCTTTGAATGAGAGTTTTAAATCGCTTCACTGATGTTGAGCCATTGCATTGCAAATACAGAAGTATTGAATATATTGTTTTTAGCTGTTGATCCTAACTCTTGACACGCTTGCATTAGGATTGTACTTTATGAAACACGATTGCACGGTACTTTTGTCTTCAACAGTAGATTTATTGTTTTATGAGTGAAATACCTGGTTTGATATTGTTATCTAATGAAATAGCATTCATACAATTTTTGACTTAAAGGGATAGCTAACCCAAAAATGAAAAGTGAATCAATATTAAAATTGTTCACATTAGTCCATGTGGCAAAACAGCAACATTTATTTTCTTTAGTACATTTAAATATAAATGCCATATGAAGCTTCTGTGAACGTTTTTGAGAGATAATGAGAACAAATCTTTGCGTTTTGAATCTATTTGCTAATGTTGAGCCATTGCATTATGAATACATAAACTTGCTCTTGATGTGGCATTTCATGCACTACAAAAAATCCTAATGCAAAGTTACACAATACTTTTAGTCTTCAAAAACAGATTTGTTTTATGATTTGATTTCTTAACTCTAATTCTAAGATTTATTTTCCTGATCTCTCAAAAAAGTGAGTTGTTCTGTGTGCAGCTATGCACTCCATACATGTCTACCCAGCATCCTCGGCGTGATCCGCAAACGCATCCATTTTAATTAACATTCAATCAGCCCTTTAAGCGTTCCAGCTCCCATCACAAACCCTAGTGGATTCTGCTTACCTGCAAGTATATGGGCATGGAAATATGATGAATGGTTTGCTGCAGGGGCCTGTCAGAGCTCGACGCTGAGGATTGTGGGAAGAGAACTCACACCGGGCCCGCAACGAGCCAACCTCATCCAAACCCCCGTCCTTCCCGCGGTCCAACGGGAAGGTAAATTACACTGTCAGTTGTGACAATGCGCTTGGACTCCCCTCAGCGGAGAGGAGCTTTACCTCAGATAGCGCAGAAGAATCCAACAAGAACCTCATTAAAGGCCCGCTTTAAAAGCTATTTGTTTCATTTATATTGAAATGAGGCAGGGCCTTTCAACAAGACTGATGTTGCTGTAATTTCAAGTGACAGGACAACAAGGGGTAATGATGCATCACTTTTATGCTACCTAAGTAGTGAGCGAGTCCCGGCCTGTATGAATTAAGCTGGTTTGTTATTCCACAGAGAGCCGGGACCGAACCGTGTTTCAAACCCGTTCTCCCGACGGATAAGAGCGTGTGGACTACATTTCTCTTTCTAAATGAAGTTATGCCAGTGCTGTCCTGCCACCTGTGTGATGCTAGAAAGCTCATATCGATCTAAAACACACCGTCTCTCGTGATTCCCTCACATTCAGTATTTTAGCAGCAATGAACTGTTCTGTTTTATGAGATTCTGTTTCATTTGAGAAGGTTCATATTAAAAGGAATACATAAATCTCAAAATCGCTCTGTAAATTTGATATCAGCATGTAAACATTCTGGAATTTATTAGAGTCAAAATGAACTTTACATTGCACTTATTTCTATTTGATTATACCACAGTCTGGAAGCAGACATACACTATATTGCCAAAAGTATTGGGTCACCCCCTTCTAATGAACAGGTTTGACTACTTTAGTAATTTCTATGAGTACAAATCGTATTGGCCAATCAGATTGTTCACTTTTATCAAAGTATTTTCTCCAGCTGTGTCTGTCTAATGGTGCTTCTCTGTGTTTGTCAGGGCGATGGGGAGTCTTCAGCAGTCTCTGGTGTGTTTTGAGAAGAGGTTGGTGGTGGCACATGAGCTGGGCGAGTGTGGAGGAAAAGCTCAGGCGTACGGAGAACTGGGCAGCTTGCACAGCCAGCTGGGTAACTACGAGCAGGCCATCTCCTGCCTGGAGCGGCAGCTCGCCATCGCCCGCGACACCCAAGATCGATTGCTGGAGGGCGACGCCAGCTGCGGCCTGGGCGTCGTGTACCAGCTTATGGGCGAACACGACACAGCCCTTCAGTTTCACCAGCTGGACCTCCAGATCGCGGAGGACACGGGCAGCGCCAGCTGTCAGGGACGGGCCTACGGGAACCTGGGACTCACTTACGAGTCGCTGGGTAATTTCGAGCGTGCCGTCGTGTATCAGGAGCAGCACCTGAGCATCGCTGCGCAGACCAACGACCTGGTGGCCAAAACCCTGGCCTACAGCAGCCTGGGACGAACGCACCACGCTCTGCAGAACTACTCTCAGTCCGTCATGTACCTGCAGGAAGGTAAGAGACTACATGTGCAAAATGTAGCGGGTTAGTGAGGAAATTCTCTCGTTTGGTGGTTATTCAGTTGCTAAGGTGTTTGTTTACAGTCACAAGTCAAAAGAGTCTATATAGTCAAGTCAGGTTTCTATCCATATGTTTATGCAAAAAGTGTGATATTGCTTAAAAAAGGCTGGATACAAATACCAGGATGCAAATAAATAAATTAGTTTAAATATGTTTTACTGTGTATAATTTTTAGAAAAGAGACATTTTAATTTTAATTATAAACTTTTTATTGAAAGTATTATTATTAATAATTACTGATTAGATATTTTTTATTGTATTGCCGTTTTTTTATTTTATTTTTTTTAAATTTTCTGAAATTACAAGTATATATGTAAACCTGTGACCACACATCAGTTGAATATTAATATATAATTAAATAATATATATTTTAATTTCTATATAATAACAAATCAGATTTTTTTAGTATTTGGGATTTCATATATACTTCATATATATTAGAAAAGAAAAGAATGATTTTATATTAATAATAGTAATTTAATTAAAATGATTAGTATTAATAATGATTTGATATTGTCAACTTATTGCTGTTGACACATGCATATATTATTATTATTATTGTTATTATTATTATTATTATAAATATTATTATATATAAATATAATACATAATATTTTTTTATTTACAATGTCAAGTCAAATTTATTTGTGTAGCACTTTTGGCTTTTAATAGTTTTTTTTTTTTTGTAGAAACCGTCATACATTTTTCCAGGATTCTTTGATAAATAGAACGTTCAAAAGAACAGCATTTTTTTTATATAAAAAATTATAACATTATAAATGTCTTTACTGTCACTTTTGATCAATTTAATGCATCTTTGCTAAATAAAAATATACGTTTCTTTAAAAAAATCTTACTGACCCCATACCTCCCAGCATAAATTCATAACTTAAATGGACATGTAAAGTAGAGATTTGTTTACCTGTTTAGTTGTCATCTTTTTTTGCAATGTATATGTTTGCATTTAGCTCTCGTGAAAACGTTTCTTTTGGTTTTGGGGTGAATATATGATTTCTTCACCCTTATACCACTTTCAGATCTTTGTTCAGTTGAGGTAGAAATGACTAAAGTTGTCAGAAAGTTGTTTATTGAGGTCTAAACGTCATGTTTAAGCTCTGAATCTTGTGTTTACACACTCAGAGAGACATCTGGTGCTTCGCTCCCACAAGAGGACATTGAGATTCAGCTCATTTGTTTGGCTTCTGGTGCCACTCTGAACCGGAGCGTGTTATCAATCGAGCCGTATGTCGCTATAATAATCCTATTTGAGACGTATTCATAGAGAGAG
Source organism: Aspiorhynchus laticeps (assembly GCA_023376895.1). Lineage (NCBI taxonomy): Eukaryota > Metazoa > Chordata > Actinopteri > Cypriniformes > Cyprinidae > Aspiorhynchus > Aspiorhynchus laticeps. Next base: position 26,884,766 of record CM041812.1, read on the forward strand.
CGGTCACCCGTACATGATGAGACTAGAAGGGTTTGTAGTTGAATTACTGGTTACTGGTCTTTCTGAAATGACTTTGGGAAGCCGTCAGGAACAGATCAGCTCACCATTCGCTCAGACGATACTCTAATCACCTTCATCCAGGACTTTGACAATTACCTCACTGCTTCCCTGCTGCAAGAGCGCTCTCACTTCAGTTTGCCGTTTGTGAGATTAGTGTTGTGTAGAGACGGACACGTGTGGACGATGAATGCTAGAATGTCAAGTTCTGCTCGTTGTGTGTCCAACTGAAGGGATTTGATGATTGTCCTTGAACACATTGTCTATTTATATGTACATATTTATTTAGGGCTGCACGATTAATCGAATGTGATTCCCAAGTATCATATCAGAAGCTCAAAATTATCATATTTAGAAGAAAATTGTCGTACAAGAGTCAAACGTACAGAATACAGCTATTTATCTAAACCGACAACTTTTTGACACGACCTGCAAATTACCACAATAGATAACTAGGCGTATCGTGTCTACACTGGACGCGAGAAGTGTGAAAAAATACTATAGAATTACAGACAGTAAACTGATGCCTCGTTCTATTTATGACATAATAAAATGATTTTTAATATCGCGTCCAGTGTAGCCAGACTTTAGCTGTTGCGGCACGGCGGTGTTAACTCCACCTCTGGGTCGCTGTCATCGGAAGCCTGCATGTTGCCAGATGTTGAGGGGTTTTTATTTAAAATTATCGTACATTATGGGATTTTTTTCATTATTGATCGTACAGAGGTCAAAATTTTCGTACAAATACGATAATTATCGGACGTCTGGCAACACTGTCTGCGAGGCATATTTGGAGTTTCTCTGGCCTTCAGATGGAGCTTTACTACTGATCACAGAACCGTGCTTCACTAAGACTTTCTGTCTAATCGCGATTGCGATTTCATTTCGATTTATCATGCAGCCCTATTTTTACCTTTACATTTTTATTTATTTTATTTATAGACTTCTTTTAGATAGATAGACATGCATTTATTCTATTTTATATTCATGTTTTATTTGACATTTTCACTTAATTTTGATTTTACATTTTGTGATATACATGTGATATACACGTATATTTCTGTTTGTAAAATCGGCATTAAAAGATTATTAGAGACAGATAGATAGACAGTGGGAATCAACAAAAGCCATTTCTGTTTTTGCAATTAACATTTATATATACATATTTTACAACATTTATGTTTGTATTTTATTTATATCTACATTCTATTTTATATTTCTATTTATTTATTTTGTATGCATACATTGCGTATCCGTTTGTGTGTTTTATGTGTTTATGCATATTTCTTATTTTAGATTTCTGTTTACTTCATTGATATATTTAGATGTATTTTCTTTATTTATTTTTCTTTTCTTTTTCTTTTGCCACACACATTTTTATTTGTAAAACATTTATTAAATGGTTGTTGCATTCAATTCAATGTGACTCTTTGGCTTTACAAATAATTTGCACAGAAGTTTGTAGCTTGCATTTCAAGAGTGAGCCCTAGTATGTGAAACATAGTATATAGCATGCAACGATCATCTCAGATATAAAAAGTTATTTCACATTTTTAATCAGTCAAATGCAACTTTTGGCAGTCTAATGAAATAATGAGCCAAAAAAAGAGATGATAAATGTCACAGTTGATATAGCCGTCCATTTATCACACTGTGGGATACAGTATTTCGCATGAATTACATTTCGAATAACTTACTGCTCCTACTGTTGCTGCAGTATGTAGTATGTATTCTGTGCACAGTATGCCAATCCTCTGTGTATATACAGCCAGCAAAATAGTGTATTCCACAATGCAGTATGCTTGACATGACCTTTGATTATTTCATTATCTGACTGCCAAACAGTGTGCATACTACATACTACTTCCTGTCAGAAATAACGAGAGCGTTGTTTTCAAAGATTAAGGTCGTACTAGTGTAAAATAACACTGTTTACCAATTAGAGACATGCTTTCATATGTATGCATGTATAATTCAGACCGATGTACCGTAGTGCGGTCGTGTAGATGGTGTGTTTTACCGTACGTTTCTTTTGTTTTGAGTTTGAACTTCACTGAGACGGAGGAATCAAAGTGGGATTGAAACGGTGATTAAAGTCTGTGTTGAATGAGAAAAATCATTTCTGAGGCTTTTCTTTAGATCAGTGCCTGATGAGACCTAAATACCAGCACGTCCCGACAGCCGTGTCAAAGATTGATGATGAAAAACATGAAAACAGAGAGAATGAAGAGAAAGGAGGAAGAAAAGACAAGGGAATGTTTCGGAGCCTGTTATTTTAGGATGATTAATTTCAGAGAGCTGCAAATATGAATTTAAATACAAGACATACTAGAGCTGCTTTCAACCGATTTCAACCACTTCTGGCTTTAAAGTGCTGAGAGTTTTGATTATGCTTTTATTAAAGGAAAAAAATCCTGGCGTTCCAAACCTACAGTATATGATTTTCTTTCTTCCAGAGAAAAGAGAAGAAATCAAAGAATATAATATATAAAAAATGTAATTTATTCCCATTTAAACAAATGTGCGGCTTAATATTTTTGCAGAAACCACGATTCATTTTCAGGAGTCTTTGATGAATAGTAAGTTCAAAAGAACAGCATTTATTTGAAAACTTTTGTAACGTTATAAAATTTAATGCATCGTCACTGAATGAAAGTATTAATTTCTTTCAAAAAATGACCCCAACATTTTGAACAGTATTTAGTAGAGTAAAATTCGAATGTGTTTTCACTAAAAAAGACCAAAAGAAAAAGAAAAAAGAGACAAAAATTGAAGTTGTTATTCTCTGAAATTTCAAATGTCATTTGTGTTCATATATATTCAAGCTTATTTTGTAAACAAACGTGGTATGTTTGTTTTATCAACTACTTTAATGGCATTTTTATGACAATTTTTGTCAAATCAATGTTGTTAAAATGAACTAAATCTAATACTAAAACTTTTAAATGAAATTATTATGTTATATTATTATTAATGTAGAAATTAGAAATGTTTCCCTGTCAGCTAATTTAAATAAAACAAGCTTAAGCTGAAATACTGAAATTTCTAAAGTTAAGAAAACAAAAAATGAAAGCTAAACAAGAAAAATCTAAAAATGACAAAAGCTTATAACACTATTGATCAAACTTAAAAATGAAATAAAAAATGAACTTAATATATATATATATATATATATATATATATATATATATATATATATATATATATATATATATATAAGCTTCAAAATAGTAATACATAACATATAAAAATATATAAAAAAATTATTAGATTAAAAAATAATAATAATAAAAATGACAAAAGCATATAACCAAATTTCAAAAACTTACAAATGAAATAAAAACTGAACTGAATATATAAAAAGCTTCAAAATAATAATAAACAATATAATAGTATATGAATAATAAAATAGTGCACATTTCAAACAAAAAAAAAGGATTTTGAAATATTTTTCACTGAGAAATTGCTTGTAAATTTCATGTATAATTACAAAGAAATGGACATTAAATTAATCATGGAATGTTGAAGTAGAAAGACTGAAGTAGTATTTTCTTGTAAAACCCACTCCTGTCATCTTTGTTTACAAATCTGACAAATCATTTTTACAAAGCAGAATTCGTATTTGGTCAATATATAAGAAGTTAATTTAGTTAGTTATTTAGGTATATAAGAAGTTAATGTCAACTATATTTGAGACCTATATTGCCTCAAAGTGAAGAAACATAAACTAAAAGCTATAAAACTCAGATTTTGATGTATTAAAACAAGTGGAGTAGATCAATAAATGGTCATTTTCATGTGAAGTATCGATTGAAAACTGTTCCTGGAAAGCATTTATCTGTAAACCTGTGTGTTTTGTGACTCAGGTCTGCGTCTCGCGGAGCAGCTGGGCCGTCGGGAGGACGAGGCCAAGATCCGACACCGTCTGGGGCTCTCGCTGTGGGCCAGCGGCAATCTGGAGGAATCCCAGCACCAGGTACCGTCCGCTCACACACACACACACACACACAGCCAATTTCCTGCAGTCTCTGCACAGATGCACAGGATGCTCATGAACGCTCTTCTTGACAGAGCTCCACTGTCTCTGCTTCTTCTAATGATGTGCCTGTAGGCGGACGTGTGTGTGTGTGTGTGTGTTTTGGATGTTTGCGGACTTGTCATCACCGTCGGACTCTTCACTTGTGACTTCATCATTCTGTGAGGCAAACAAAGAGGCCGAGTCTGATGTTCAGGGAGTCGAGCTGCACAAACACACACCCTCTGCATTTAGGTCCTAATTGATTCAGGCCTGTCAGCCCAAACGAGACCCTCGTCATCAGCAAACACTCCAGCTCAGGGTTTGTTTGAGGAATCGCTGCTCCGCTCCACACCGCTTAGGATTTGGATGTAGCTTTGAGCAGGAAATCATAAAAAACTTTAATGAAATAAACTTTAAGTGAAATAAAATATTTTAAAAAATTATATTTTTTATTATATTTTTATTGTAATGTTTAAAATGCCAGATGAATATTCTTCATTTTAGTTTAAATGAATGTACTATAATAACTGATGTTATATTATATAATATTATTATTTTATTACAATATTTAAAATAGTTATTAATTTAATGATTAGTATTAATAATATTATTTTAAATTTTATTATTACTATATAATTTCAGTTAGTTACCAGATAAATATTTTTCATTTTAATTTAGTTTAGATTGATGTACTAAAATAACTAAAACGTAAATAAAAATGTTTAAAAAATTAAATGGACATATTAAAAAAAAAAAATAGAAATGAGAAACACACAGCAAAATTCCCAAAACTTTAAAACTAAAATAGAAATAGAAGATATAAAAATAAAAACTAATTCTAAATACTAATAAAAACTCTAATGGTATCTCAGTGATTCTAAATGAACACTGGTGTTTCGGAGCAGGAATCATATTAGCAAATTCTGTTCAAAGAGTCACTCAAAGCTGCAGGGTGTGATTTCTTTGAAACTAGCAGCATCAACATGACCTGTAAAGACAAAGATTGTTTCTCAAACAGTCTCGCCTTAAAAGCATGATTGATTGAGTCAGAAATGGACATGTTGAAGCGCTCACACAAACATAGCTTTGTTTTGAAAGCACCGCAGTGTTTACACTCCACTTGAACTGCATTTTTACAGTCGAGTGATTCATGAATTATTGCTTAATGGTTGAACTAAATCGTTAGGAAAACAGAAATTAACCTGAAAGCATCAGAAATACCCTAGAGAGTTTAGTTTAAATGTCTGTTTGAATATTGTATATTAAATTTAGTCATCTAGCATTTAATAATATTCTAGGGATGCATGATATGTATGAGCTGGTTTTTATATACACTATTGTTTAAAACCACTGTGGTCAGTAAGATTTTTTTAATTTTTTAAAGAAATTAATACTTTTATTCAGCAAAGATGCATTAAATTGATCAAACGTGACATTAAAGACATTTATATTGTTTCAAAAGGTTTCTATTTCAAATACATGCTGCTCTTCTGAACTTTCTATTCATCAAAGAATCCTGAAAAATAAATTATATCACAGTTTCCACAAAAATATGAAGCAGCACAACTGTTTTCAACATTGATGATAATAATAAATGTTTCTTGAGCAGTAAATCAGCATATTAGAATGATTTCTGAAGGATCATGTGACTCTGAAGACTGGAATAATGATGCTGAAAATTCAGCTGCGCATCACAGAAATAAATTACAGTTTAACATATATTCACATAGAAAACAGTTATTTTAAATTGTAATAATATTTCACAATATTACTGTTTTTACTGTATTTTTGATCAAATAAATGCAGCCGTGGTGAGCAGAAGAGATTTTTTTCAAAAACATAAAATCATACCGACCCCAAAATTTTGAACGCTTGTAAATATCGGTCAGTGTAGGATGTTTATTTATCCTAGTCTTTTTAATATTTTGATTATCTAGCACTAATTTAAAAGGACAGTGGTAGATTACTGAAAAGATTTAAATCTTTAATAGCTCATAAATCGGTATTTGATGCCTCATAGGTGAGTGTTGCTACACGTGAAAATAATATATAATGTTTTTGATGGAAAATATATTAGAAAAAAATAAACATGCTCATAAAGGTATAAAAAAATCCCCACAGGAAAATAATTTCTGCCTGCAAACATTGAGCAGTAATAAAAAGTGTATTTCTGATCTGAATTCGACATCGCTGTTTGTTTTCCTGAAATATTTTAGGATTGCTTTGTGGACTAAACTTTTCAATCAATAACATAAAACCAGCCTGAGGTGTATTGAACCTCTAAGATTATTTTTTGAGCTCTAAGTGACAGATTTTATTTGATTTCTTTTATGATTTCTGGAGGTCGTCGTTGTCTCAGACGGTGACAGTGATTGTAGTCGTCTCTGTAATCATCTGCTCGGATCATATTTCATCATGGCCGTCTGGGGAGGAAGGCTCTAGATTGTTCTTCTCCCTCTGTAAATTGCCGAGCGAGTCTCACGTCTCGGGTACGGCGACGTGTGGGTCTCCGGCGTGGAGAAGGATGTTGATCACATATGTGCCGAACGTCTACAGGGAGACGGAAGATTAGAGGATAATGTGTTTAGATCATCGTACAGCCAGTCTTGTCAATTAGGCAGCTGTGCCATTGGGGAGGGACGTGCTTTAGTTCAGTCTGAAAGAGCGAGAGACCGTCAGACTGGAGTCTCACGCGCCTCTGGCGGCAGCTGTCAATCAAACAGACACGCCACGTGCTACACGATCATATCAGAGACGTTCAGATGGGTGCCGCTTTTGTTAAGACGTCCAGATGTTTGTGCACAACACTATCTCACAAGGAAACATCACTTTTGTCACATTTTTCCCTTGCACCACCAAAAAAAAGTTTTAAATTCTTTCTCTTGGCTCAGTAACTGGAAAAAGTGTAAAAATATGAGTGATGTTTGCCAATGCAGAATGCAATGCCACAGTGCTAGAGTGTTTTAAATGGTTGCTAGGTTGTTGTTAAAGTATTTTCAGTGTTTTTTTTACTTTATTGTCTCTGCATATTGCTCAGATCCTCAGGTCATCCTGAGGGAAGTCGTGGCCTAATGGTTAGATAGTCGGACTCGTAATCCAATGGTTGCGGGTTCGAGTCTCAGGTCCGGCAGGGATTGTTGGTGGGGAAGTGAATAACCAGCGCTCTCTCCTCCTTCAATACCACGACTGAGATGTCCTTGAGCAAGGCACCGAACCCCCAACTGCTCCCCGGGCGCTGTAACATGGCTGCCCACTGCTCCGGGTGGGTGTTCACTTAGGATGGGTTAAATGCAGAGAATACATTTCACTGCTGGTTATATACTCTCTATATAATCGTGTATGTGACAAATAAAAAAATATTCTTCTTCTTCTCATCCAAGATGTAGATGAGTTTGTTTCTTCATCAGATTTGGAGAAATATCCCCAATGGATCCTCTGCAGTGAATGGGTGCCATCAGAATGAGAGTCCAAACAGCTGATAAAAACAACACAATAATCCACAAGTAATCCACACCACACCAGTCCATCAAATAATGTCTTGAGAAGACAAAAGCTGTGTGTTTGGAAGAAACAAATCCATCAAGACGTTTTTAACTTTAAACCGTTGCTTCTGGCTAAAATACGAGTCCATTGAATTTTTTTTCCATATCCTGTTGTCCTCTCACATCAACATTTTTTTTTAGCGCTGTTTTGGACTATTTTTGCTTGATCTGTGTATATTTCTCTCTTGATTCAGGCAAGATGACTTTTTCACTGGCTAAATTAATATTATGGATGAAGGACTTGTATTTTAGCTGGAAGTGATGGTTTGAAGCTAAAACATCTTAATCATGGGTTTGTTTCACAAACGCGCAGCTTTCGTCTTCACAAGACATTAATTGATGGACTGGAGTGGTGTGGATTACTTGTGGATTATTGTGATGTTTTAATCAGCTGTTTGGGCTCTCATTCTGACGGCACCCATTCACTGCAGAGGATCCAATGGTGATATTTCTCCAAATCTGATGAAGAAACAAACTCATCTACATCTTCTATGGGCGTGAGGGTGTCAGCAAATACTCATTTTTGGTCAATCTATTCCTTTATCTTCCAAATGACATACTAAAGCTTTAAGTATATACACACTCTTGTGAATGTGCATTTGTGTTTGCAAAGTGTTTCAGGCCGTAGAGTGGAGAAAATGAAAAGAAACACGAGTCAGTACGGCGTGTGTTTTGTGACTGTAGAAATAGTAGCTTTTCATGGCCTTCCTCCCTGGTGACTCAGTTTGGTGTGTGTGTGTGTGTGAGATGTATAGACAGTTCTGGAGCACTGCAGATTGCAGATGGAGTGTGTGTGTGTGCGCGCGCTGATGCATTCCGCTCTTAATTGATTGCAGGCTGGCCGTGCTGTATGCTGATGAAGGGCTCTCTGCAGCCGAACCCATGAGAAATGCTGCATTGCATTGCAAGCCACAAACACACACACGTGCTCAGACACACAAACACACATCTCGAAAACACATAAATACTCCCACATGCAACAAGACAGCACTGGGGGCGCTACAAGCTACTCCTCATATGAAGCAGGACGGCTTGACACCTACAGTCCAGCTGCCCTTTTAAAACACTATTATTTTTATATACTAGTATTTTTGATTAGTTTAGCAGTAAAAAAATATATAAATATTCTTTAAACAAGGCACGTTTGCTTGGAGCAGATTGCATAAGCTATTAATATTAATATTTCCCTTTGTAAATGTGTTTTCCTTGTTTTAAGTGTAATTAAATTTAACCTTACTAAATTTAGATAGATTTGTGCGTAAAACAAGAAGTTAATATTTGCCAGTGGGGTAAGAAAAAAAAAAAAAAAAATTAGATATATTTTATTAAAACAAGTTATTACCTTTATTCAGTTTTAAGCTTGTATGTTTGCTTGTGATGTTAATTTCTGTTGCTTTAAGAATATTTACATATTTTATGGGAAAACAAAGTTAAAATTGCTTGCTAGAACTACAACCCCAAATCAGAAAAAGTTTCTAAATTTACTTTGACTTGTATTTCATTGCTGACAATATGAACACAAAATATTTCATGTTTTGTCTGGTCAACTTCATGTCATTTGTAAATATACATCCTTTCCTGTCATTCAGACCTGCAACACATTCCAAAAAAAGTTGGGACAGTAAAGCATTTACCACTTTGTAATGTTGCCATTCCTTTTCACAACACTTAAAAGACGTTTAGGGACTGAAGACACCAAGTGATGAAGTGTTTCAGATGTAATTTTGTCCCATTCTTCCTGCAAACAAGTCTTAAGGTGGGCAACAGTACGGGGTCTTCGTTGTCGCATTTTGCACTTCAAAATGCGCCACACATTCTCTATTGGAGACAGGTCGGGACTGCAGGCAGGCCAGTCAAGTACCCGTACCCTCTTCCTCCGCAGCCAGGACTTTGTAATGTGTGCAGAATGTGGTTTTGCATTGTCTTGTTGAAATATGCATGGACGTCCCTGGAAAAGATGTCTTCTTGAAGGCAGCATATTGTGCTCCAAAATCTCTATGTACTTTTCAGCATTAATGGTGCCATCACAGAAGTGCAAGTTACCTTTGCCAAGTTACCTTGACACAACCCCATACCATGACAGACCCTGGCTTTTGGACTTGTTGCTGGTAACAGTCTGGATGATCCTTTTCTTCTTTGGTCCGGAACACACGGCATCCATTCCTCCCAAAAAATACCTGAAATACTGATTCATCTGACCACAGTACACGTTTCCACTGTGTGATGGTCCATCCCAGATGCCTCCGAGCCCAGAGAAGTCAACGGCGCTTCTGGACACTGTTAACATAGGGCTTCCTTTTGGCACAGTACAGTTTTAACTGGCATTTGTGGATGTAACTACGTATTGTGGTACTTGACAAAGGTTTGCCAAAGTAGTCCTGAGCCCATGTGGTGATATCGCTTATAGATGAATGACGATTCTTGATGCAGTGCCGCCTGAGGGATCGGAGATCACGGTTGTTCAGCTTAGGCTTGCGCCCTTGTCCTTTACGCACTGAAGTTCCTCCAGAGGTCTGAATGACAGGAAAGGATGTATATTTACAAATGACATGAAGTTGACCAGACAAAACATGAAATATTTTGTGTTCATATTGTCTGCAATGAAATACAAGTCAAAGTAAATTTAGAAATCACTACTTTCTTTTTTTATTTGCGTTTTCCATACTGTCCCAACTTTTTCTGATTTGGGGTTGTACATTGAGCTATTTAATGGGACAATATCTTGATTAATGTATAAATAATAGCTGATGTGGTTTCATTCTGCAGTTAATAGTGTTTTTCTGGCGTAGTGACATCTAAATTCCAGTGACTGCATTAACTTTAAACAACTTAAAAATCTAGAAAACACAATCATTTAGCTGAAAACACAGGGACAAAAAGCAATTACTAAATATTTAGATTCAAAAAAGAAGACATTGATTGTTGACATTGTTTGTCCAGTAAATTATTTATTTAATCATTAAATCATATATTTGATCTTTAAAGTATTTATTTGATATGTGAATTTTGATAAGCGAATCATTTATTTAATCAGTGAATAATTTATTTGATCAGTGAATTATTTAATCATTGAATCATGTATTTGATCTGAAATATTTTAAATCATATTTCATTTATTGAATCGTTTATTTGATTAGTGAATCATATATTTATTTTATTTATTTTGTTTGATTAGTGAATCATTTATTTGATCTGTAAATCATATATTTCATTTATTGAATAATTTATTTGATTAGTGAATAATATATTTAGTTTATTTATTGTTTGTTTGAATAGTGAATCGTTTATTTGAATAGTTAATCATATATTTAGTTTATTGTTTGTTTGATTAGTGAATCATTTATCTGATCGGTGAATCATTTATTTAATCATTGGATCACGTATTTGATCTGTAAATCATTTAATTTATTGAATCGTTTATTTGATTAGTGAATCATATATTTAGTTTATTTATTGTTTGTTTGATTAGTGAATCATTTATCTGATCGGTGAATCGTTTATTTATTCAGTGGATCATTTATTTGATCTGTAAATCATTTAATTTATTGAATCATTTGTTTGATTAGTGAATCATATATGTGACCCTGGACCACAAAACCAGTCCATTAGGGTCAATTTTTCGAAATTGAGATTTATATATAATCTGAAAGCTGAATAAATAAGCTTTCCATTGATATATGGTTTGTTAGGATAGGATAATATTTGGCCGAGAAACAACTATGAAAATCTGGAATCTGAGGGTGCAAAAAAATCTAAATATTGAGAAAAGTCCAAATTAAGTTCTTAGCAATGCATATTACTAATCAAAAATTAAGTTTTGATATATTTACAGTAGGAAATTTACAAAATATCTTCATGGAACATGATCTTTACTTAATATCCTAATGATTTTTGGCATAGAAGAAAAATCAATCATTTTGACCCATACAATGTATTTTTGGATATTGCTACAAATAAACCCGGTGATTTAAGACTGGTTTTGTGCTCCAGGGTCACGTATTTAGTTTATTTATTGTTTATGTGATTAGTATATCATATATTTATTTATCATTTATTTTATTATGTAATCGTTTATTTTATCAGTGAATTGTTTAACCATTATATTTGATCCATAAATCATATGTGAATCTGTATTTACTGTACATGAACCATGCTAGTGAATCAAGTGACTAAAATGCATATTGTAGCTCATAACTACAGTATTTGCTGCTAGAAAAGCTACATTGAAAGCATTTATGTTACACTACTGAAAAACGTAAAGTTATAGCATCGCTACATCAACGCTGCACGCTGGTTTTCTCCCTGACAGCGTCAGTGAGTCTGTCAGACATGCGGTGACAGCGTCACAGACAGCCGTACACCGATGCTCTTTCCCTCCGCCGCTGTGAACGAGAGCTTATCATTAGCCAGAAATACCACATCACTCATACCACACACAAACTTGCACTTTCGATCGCTAAACGAGAACCAGACCGGCCGGTAAAAACGCTGCCACTTACAGTCTCTGTGATTCAGATTTCATTTATTTCCACTGCAAACACAACTGTGGAGACGTTCAAGTGCTTAGATTGGTTTTATGTTGCTCAAAGGCTCGTGTGACAGATAAGCGTTTCATCTCGGCTTGCTGTGATTTGATTAAAGGCAACAAGAAAATAAGCTTAGAAAGAAGCTGGTGTGTTTTAGGTGTGGAGGTCTGCTGCCCTCCGCTGTCCGCGTCTGAGCGCTGCATCCAAACACGCTGCTCTCATTTCTGTGTAGCGTGATAACACACATGCCAGTGTTTCTGTGTCAGGGCAGGTCAGTGCTTTATTATTAACACATGTGTGAGTAACGCACAAAATCTTGTTTTTGCCTCACAGCTGTACCGAGCGTCGGCTCTGTTCGAGACCATTCGTCATGAAGCGCAGCACAGCACCGACTACAAGCTCTCCCTGTTTGACCTGCAGACCTCCTCGTACCAGGCTCTCCAGAGGGTCCTTGTCAGCCTCGGTATAAATATTCTCCTCCTATTTCTTCCTGTTTATATCATACATTATCCATCCGGAGCACAGAACAGCTTATCTGTGTATGTAAGGACTAATGTACAGCAAAGTAAAGCGTGTGTCGCTCTGCAGGGGTTTGTTTTGCGATAATGACCAGCTGAGTGGACGTTAAACTGTTTGTTATGTGGCTACACTGCAAAATGTGACGTCTTGTTGGACTTGTTTACTAGTTAAAATCTAAAAATCTTTGAAACAAGATATATTTATTTATTAGTGTATTTTGTTTATACTGCACTGGCTTGTGGAAATGTGAAAAATATATTATGCAATGTTGCTTCTGAAGCAAGTTGATGTTTTTTGAGGACTTTTGAGGAGAAAAACTCATTAAAATAGGAGTTTTTGATCTGTACTTGCCAGTAAATCAATAAATGGACATGCACTACCATTCAAAAGTTTGTGGTCGGTGAGATTTAATGTTTTGAAAGCAGTCTCTTATGCTCACCAAAGCTGTATTGTGAAACATTTTTATAATTCAAATTAGCTGTTTTCTATTTGAATGCATTTTAAAATGTAATTTATTCCTGTTATGTAAAGCTGAATTTTCAGCATCATTACTCCAGTCTTCAGTGTCACATGATCCTTCAGAAATCATGCTATATGCTGATTTGCAGCTCAAGATATAGTTATTATTATAAATATATATATAAAAAAAACAGTTGTGCTCTTCCATATTTTTGTGGAAACTGATACATTTTTATCAGTTTGATAAAGTTTAGCAGTTTATCATTTGTTTGAAATATAAATCTTTTATAACATTATAAAGGCTTTTCTGTCAAGTTTAAGCATTTTAATGTGTCCGTTCTGAAAAAAATATTAATTTCCTACTGAAAAAGTCTTACTAACACAAACTTTTGAATGGTAGTGTATATATTGATCTGGGTTTTCCCCTTTTTCCATATAATTAATGTATACACAGACTGTCAAGATCCAAAAAGCATCATAAAAACACAATAAAAGTAGCTCCTTTGCTACTTTTCTGAAGTTATACGATAGCTTTATGTGATGAACAGACCAAAATGAAGTAACGCTCCACCAGTTGAGCACATAAGGTTTATTTTGGCCGTTATGATGACCTGTGGTAGAAATCACTGCTTTATGTGGCCTGCAGTTCATTGCATATACATCAAAAGCTCAAAGATCTCTGGAAATGAAGTTAGAAGTGCTTGGATGTGTTCGTGGTTTTATGAAGATCAGTGCTGACCTCTGACCTCCGCTCAGGTCACCATGATGAAGCTCTGGCCGTGGCGGAGCGCGGACGCACTCGGGCCTTTGCTGACCTGCTGGTGGAGAGACAGACGGGCCAGCAGGACTCTGACCCCTACACGCCCGTGACCGTGGAGCACATCCTGGACACTGTGAACGGGCAGCGGGCGCTGGTGCTCTACTTCTCTCTGGCGGCAGGATACCTGTACAGCTGGCTCCTGGCCCCCGGCTCCGGTAAGACACTCCGGTTCAAACCTCACAAAGGGTTGTTAAATGAACTCCCAACATGCCCTTGCACAAGCCCAAATACCAAGTAACATTCTGCATAACTTTAAAAAAGAGGATGAAGGGCCCTATGAGGTATGTTTTCTTTTTCCCAGATTCAGGTTTTTGCTTTTTCATTTTTCTGGATTCCGTTTTTGTTGTTGCTGTTGTATTTAATTATTCTGTTCAATTGTAGCGATCGAAAAACATGTCTGATAGAAATCATGAAACATTTCAAATTTAACAACAATTGATAAAAAGTGTAACAAATTATATTTTAGGGCCTTATGAAATCTTTTTTTTCCCACAAATTTTTTTTCTTAATTTTTCATTTTTCAATAACATTTTAGTAATGATAAAGCATGTGTAATAAATTAAAATGATAGAACTTACAGAATTTAACAATTTATTTAAAAATGTTTTAAAAAAGTAAAGTTTTTTGGTCCTATGAAATCTGTTTATTTTTTTCTGAAATTCCGTTTTTTATTTTTCCAAATTATGTATTTTCTGTTTTAATTTGTCTTTTTTCCAGTTAAATTTTAGTAAACAAAAAGCATGTCTTAAACAGTTTAACAAAAATGTATTAAAAAGGTATGTATATATATATATATATATATATATATATATATGGGGGAAAAGACAAAGATTTCATAGGGCCCTTAAAAAATATTATATATATATATATATATATATAATATTTTTTAAGGGCCCTATGAAATCTTAATTTTTTTCCCCCAATTTTTTTTTTTGTTTGTTTTGTTTAATAATTTCTGAATTCTCTTTCTTTTTTTCTTCATTTTTCATTTTTCAATTACATTTTAGTAATCATAAAGCATGTCTAATTAATTAAAATGATAAAACTTACATGATTTAATAACAATTTATTTAAAAATGCACAAAAACACATCTAATCAGTTTAATTCATAAAACTTTAACAATGTAATATAAATATATATATATATATATTTTTTTTTTTTTTTTTTTTTTTTTTTTACAATAATAGGGCTCTATAATTTTTTTTTTTTTCAGAAACTCCGTGTCTGCTCTTTTAGTTTTTATATTTAATATACAGTATATATATATTTTGGGGATGTGCATCTCCATAACTGAGAAATCTCGATGCATAGGCAACGATACGATACATTGAAGATACATATGAAGCAGCTAGCGATGTGATATGATTCACCTCTATTATGATGCAGTGCGATTCGATTCAACACAATGCTATTCGATCCAATGAAAAAAATATGATCGCTTTTATTTCTTTGGTTCAGACAGACAGCAAATCATAAATGAACTTATGTGTCTTCTGACTTCTAACGCGTCGAGACCGGTTTCATAAAACAAGTTTACCAAACAGGCCAGGCTTATTTCAGTTAGTCTGACTCACTGTCAAATGATTTGGTTCCATAAAGCAAATTTAACAAAGATCAACCTCAGTCACTGTGGCCTATGCTGGGAAGCTAACCTGGTTCAGGGCAGGCTAACTGTCAGGCTAAGCTGAGCTCCTCTAACACTGACCAACAGGAATGCAATGATATTACCACTGACTCTCTCACATACTGTCATAGCCACGCAGACTTTCTCTCTGGTTTATAACAGCTGTATCTTTTATAGTTAGAACAGATAGCATTAGAACATTACAATCTCACATTGCTCTTTAAAGCATTAACAATCACTAAACTAAAACTTAATTTTAACTGCTATAAGAAACACACATTAACTTATCTGAGCTTATTAATTAGGACTGTATAAGTTTACATTTTATTTACCCATTACAATAGTCCCTTTACAGTTACTGCTATAGTCCCTTTACAGTTACTGCTACCAGGTCCAGACGGTGTGTCACCAGCCTGCCTTAAATCCTGTGCTGACCAGCTAGCCCCCATTTTCACACAGATTTTCAACAGATCACTGGAGCTGTGCGAAGTCCCCTCATGCTTCAAACGCTCCACCATCATCCCTGTCCCAAAGAAACCCAAAATTACTGGACTTAATGACTACAGACCTGTGGCTCTAACGTCTGTGGTCATGAAATCATTTGAAAGACTGGTTTTGGCTTATCTGAAGGCCTCCACTGGACCCTTACTGGACCCCCTGCAGTTTGCCTACAGAGCAAACAGGTATGTGGATGATGCAGTCAACATGGGATTGCACTTCACCCTGCAGCATCTGGACAGACCAGGGACTTATGTGAGGATCCTGTTTGTAGACTTCAGCTCTGCTTTTAACACCATCATCCCGGACACCCTTCAGTATAAATTGACACAGCTCTCCATCCCTACCTCCGTCTGTCAGTGGATCAACAGCTTCCTGACAGACAGGCAGCAGCTTGTGAGGCTGGGAAAATACACATCCAGCACCCGCACCACCAGCACTGGAGCCCCTCAGGGCTGCGTTCTCTCCCCACTGCTCTTCTCCCTCTACACCAACGACTGCACCTCTAAAGACCCCTCTGTCAAGCTCCTGAAGTTTGCAGACGACACCACACTGATCGGCCTCATCCAGGACGGTGACGAGTCTGCTTACAGACAGGAGGTTAAGGAGCTGGCTGTCTGGTGCAGTCTTAACAACCTGGAGCTTAACACGCTCAAAACAGTGGAGATGATTGTGGACTTCAGGAGAAACCCCCCTGCTCTCCCCCCACTCACCATCATGAACAGCACCGTGACTGCAGTGGAGTCATTCAGGTTCCTGGGCACCACCATCTCCCAGGACCTGAAGTGGGACAATCACATAGACTCCATTGTGAGAAAGGCACAGCAGAGGTTGTACTTCCTTCGCCAGCTGAGGAAGTTCAACCTACCACAGGAGCTGCTGAAACAGTTCTACTCTGCCATCATTGAATCCATCCTCTGCACATCAATAACTGTCTGGTTCAGCTCAGCTACCCAATCTGACCTCAGAAGACTACGGAGGGTAGTCCGGACTGCTGAGCGAATCGTTGGTACAACCCTCCCTACTCTCCAAGAACTGTACTTATCCAGAGTGAGCAAAAGGGCTGGCAAAATCACTCTGGACCCCTCACATCCAGCACACTCCCTCTTTGAACTGCTGCCGTCTGGTCGACGCTACAGAGCTCTGAGCACCAGAACGACCAGACACAGGAACAGTTTCTTCCCTCAGGCAATCCATCTCATGAACACCTGACATTAACGTGGAACACACAACACTATTTTACAACTATTTATTCACCGCACATACATATATAATAGTTTTTATTAAAATTTTCCATTTCAAATTTGCACGTCAGACCTGTACACACATGATTGTCTGTATTGCATAGTGTTTTTTTGGTTTTTTTTTTACATTGCCTATTTGTATATTTGTATAGTGTTCTTTTGTTGTCTGTGTCCTGTCCCGTTGCTGTCATTCTGTTGCACTGTGGAGCTTTGTCACTATAACAAATTCCTCGTATGTGTAAACATACCTGGCCAATAAAGCTCATTCTGATTCTGATTCTGATTCTGATCATAAAATGCATATTTGACTCAGAATTATTGCGCTCCGTCTGTTTAGCTCTCACGTAAGCCCACTCCTGACAGCAAAATGGATATATTTTCATGACTTTCTAACATTTACAGATGAAAAATATACTCGTGACATGTCAGTTATGCACTGAGGAAAACACAACGTCTCAAATGCATTAAACAGCACAAATATATTCGCTGTTTGCCATGCTGGATCGATTTGATCCGTGATGCTTAAGAATAAGCGTGCACAAATAAGTTAGATTGTGTGAACTTACATTGTGGTTTATAACCGCTTTAGCCCTGATTGATTTGTTAGGTTATTTCAAGTCAGGTTTAGGACTTTAATCCCCACTTTTCCTCTGGTCTCCACAGTGTTGTTGTGATTCGTCATATTCACGCGCAGCGGTGATGAGAGAACGCGCTTGAGAAACAGCTTCGAGAGGAGAAATCAATCTTCTTCTTTTTTTTAAGATTTATTTTTGGCATATATTTTTAATGAAACTAGACCTTATTACGGTTTGATCAAGTGTACAGGCCTACTTCTGATTTATTTATCCAAAATTTGCCAAATTCTGTGGCATTCTGCATCATAGAGTAAATTCCATTTTTATAACTGGATTCTATGATTCTCTTCATGTTTTCCAGTGAAATGGTAGGATCCTAAACACAGATTAAAGACTAAGAGTGCAGTAGTGTGTGGTGTGTGTAGAGGCGGTGATGTGTGTGTGTGTGGGGGGTGATGGAGGTGTCAGACATACACAGCACACATCTGAACAGTTCATCAGAGCCTGATCCGGAGACACGCTGAGACGCTGTCTGTCTGTTTGAACACCGCTCAGATCAATAAGACACACACTGATCTGTGAAGCTGATTCCTTTCTCATGCTGTAAAGGTACATTTCTGTACCATTTTATGCATTGCATTTGACAAAGTGCATCTAGAAGTGTTAATAAATTGCTTTAAACCAGCTCAAGCTAAACTAGATGAGTATGATATTTTTTTTACATTTAAAAAAAAAAATCTTATTTTAAAAGTTAATTTAAAAAAGATACTGTTTTAAAAGCTATCAAAATTTGATGTCAGCTATTTTAAGCCATTTACTCAAAAGGCATCTGTTATACACCCAAACACACCATAAGTTTGTTTGAACCACATCCTACAACAGAAACAATTATTTGATCAAATCTGGAGTTGCTTCAATGGCAGGGATACACACACACACACATGCACATGCTCAGTTGATCGGTGTGTTTGTCGCTGTCGTATTCCTCACACCTTCTGTTCCCCGCGGCTTCATTGTGCCGCCTGCTTGTTTGGTGAAGCTGGTAAAAAGCTGTGAATTAACGTACCACCTGCCTCCATAATCCCACCCCTCACAACCACACACACGTAAAACACACACTAAGGGTGTTACCGTTTTACAGCTTTTATTTTAATACATATTTAAATTTCAGTTCAGTTTTAACAATGTTTAGAATTTTTACGGACATAAATATATTTCATTATATTATGGTATATTCTGTTTTTTTATATTTGAAATATGTTTTTTATATTTGTGATGTTTTTTTTCTTTAAGATTTATGTGTGTATGTAAATGTAACATTTTTACATTTTATATTTAAAGAGTTATTTAAATTTTTCATATATACAGTTTTTTCCTCATAAATGTTTATATTATATTTATATTTTATTTATTTTATTGTTTTAAATATATAACAATATAGCAAAAAGTGTGTGTGTTTGATTTTATTATATTACATTTTATATTTTAAATATGTATTTTTAATATTTTTAATTGATTTTTTTTCTCATAAAAATGTAACATTTTCACATTGTATATATTTTTATAGGTGTAGTTTTTGTTATTTTTATTTTTCATAGTTATATTTAAGCTAAAAATTAAGCCAACAATTCTGATTTTATTTAATTTATTTGTTTGTTTGTTTGTTTATTTATATTTATTTATTTATTATGTATTTTTGTAGATATATTTATGCAACATACTTTTAGTTTCAGATTTTTTTTTTCTTTAATAAAAGTGTCTGAAATCAATCATTTTCATCTTAGATTTAGTATACTAAGATACCCTGGACATGCACTCACACACGACTGCACACATCTTCATCTCTCTGGACTTGAAGCTCATTTATTTATTCCAGCATTGGCGTCTGTAACAGAAAGACAAGCTCATGCAATCAAACAGACATATATCTGAAAACGGGGAGTGCTTTTGCTCATTTACAATATTCACCTAACTAGATTTCAGCCTCTCGCAGGAGAGCGCTGACCTTGCTCGTGACTCTTGTGTGGCTCTATACGTTATTCTAACTTCATTATTACACAAAGCACGCGCGTTATGTCTGAAACACTGATGCTCTCAGGAGTTTGAAAGCATTCGGTCCGGTCTGAACTCTGCTGGATGATCGTCTTTTACATCTGACCTTTAAGTTTGATCATTTTAAGATTGAACTACTTTACCATTTGTGAAATCAGAAAGCTCTTATAGTGCACTGCTTTTTTAAAACATCACCAGCAGCAATATTCACCATTAATCACCATTGATATCATCTCTGTGCAAATCAGCATGAGCTCTGCTCTCCATCTCACAGGTATCCTGAAGTTTCATGAGGTGTATCTGGGTGAGGGTGCGTCGGATGGCAGTACGTCAGACTTCCAGGAGGGTGGTGGAGGGTCTGTGTCTGCGGGTGGTGGCTGTGGAGGCTCGTCTCTGGAGCAGCACATCAGTAATGCGCGGGAAGCTCTGGGTGTGGACTCATACTACAGCAGGTGAATGCTTCAATCACACAGCCTCCATACACCATGATCACACACACCACAGCTAAATTCTGTTGTCAGTTCACCTTTTATGTTCCACTTTATATTCCATTCATTTATTAAGTATATTTAAATCATTTCTGACTGTTATTTACGGTTTAAAAGGAGTTTCTCAATTTATGTAATCTGGTGATGTAATCTAGGGAATTGCTAGGTTGTTGCTAAGGTGTTCTGAGCTTTGCTAGGTTGTTGTTAAGCTTTACTGGATGTTAGGGTGTTGCTAAGTGCTTGCTAGGGCATACTTTTTGTTAAGTTATTGTTAAGTGGTTGCTATGGTGTTCTGAGCTTTGCTAAGTTGTTGCTAGGGTGTACTGGATGTTAGGGTGTTGCTAGGTGGTTGCTAGAGTGTACTAGATGTTTGTTAGGCCCTCGCTAGGTGGTTGCTAGGGTGTACTGGATGATAGGGTGTTGCCAGGTGAATGCTAGGGTTTTCTGGATGTTTAAGCATCGATAGGTGTTGCTAGCTGTTTGTACTAGATGTTTGTTAGGGTGTCACTAGATGGTTGCTAAGGTGTACTAGATATTTGTTTGGGCATTGCTAAGAGGTTGCTAAGGTTTTATGGATGTTTGATGGGGTGTAATAATGTTACAGTGTTGCTAGGTAATTTCAAGGGTGTACTGGATGCTAGAGCGTTGCTAGATGGTTGCTATGGTGTTCTTAATGTTTGTTAGGGTGTTGCTAGGTGGGTTCTAGGGTGTACTGGATACTAGAGCGTTGCTAGATGGTTGCTATGGTGTTCTTAATGTTTGTTAGGGTGTTGCTAGGTAATTTCAAGGGTGTACTGGATGCTAGAGCGTTGCTAGATGGTTGCTATGGTGTTCTTAATGTGTGTTAGGGTGTTGCTAGGTAATTTCAAGGGTGCACTGAATGTTAGAGCATTGATAGGTGGTTGTTATGGTGTTCCTAGTGTTTGTTAGGGTGTTGCTAGGTGATTTCAAGGGTGTACTGGATGCTAGAGCGTTGCTAGATGGTTGCTATGGTGTTCTTAATGTGTGTTAGGGTGTTGTTAGGTAATTTCAAGGGTGCACTGAATGTTAGAGCATTGATAGGTGGTTGTTATGGCGCTCCTAGTGTTTGTTAGGGTGTTGCTAGGTAATTTCAAGGGTGTACTGGATGCTAGAGCGTTGCTAGATGGTTGCTATGGTGTTCTTAATGTGTGTTAGGGTGTTGTTAGGTAATTTCAAGGGTGCACTGAATGTTAGAGCATTGATAGGTGGTTGTTATGGTGTTCCTAGTGTTTGTTAGGGTGTTGCTAGGTGATTTCAAGGGTGTACTGGATGCTAGAGCGTTGCTAGATGGTTGCTATGGTGTTCTTAATGTGTGTTAGGGTGTTGTTAGGTAATTTCAAGGGTGCACTGAATGTTAGAGCATTGATAGGTGGTTGTTATGGCGCTCCTAGTGTTTGTTAGGGTGTTGCTAGGTGATTTCAAGCATGTACTGGATGTTAGAGCATTGCTAGGTGGATGCTATGGTGTTCTTAATGTGTGTTATGGTATTGCTAGTGTGTTGCTAGGTGATTTCAAGGGTGAACTGAATGTTAGAGTGTTGCTAGGTGGTTGCTATGGTGTTCTTAATGTTTGTTAGGGTGTTGCTAGGTAATTTCAAGGGTGTACTGGATGCTAGAGCTTTGCTAGATGGTTGCTATGGTGTTCTTAATGTTTGTTAGGGTGTTGCTAGGTCATTTCAAGGGTGTACTGAATGCTAGAGCGTTGCTAGATGGTTGCTATGGTGTTCTTAATGTTTGTTAGGGTGTTGCTAAGTGGTTTCTAGGGTGTTCTGGATGTTACGAGTATTGTTAGGTGGTTCCTAGGGTGTTAGGGTGTTGCTAGATGGTTGCTATGGTGTTCTTAATGTTTGTTAGGGTGTTGCTAAGTGGTTTCTAGGGTGTTCTGGATGTTACGAGTATTGTTAGGTGGTTCCTAGGGTGTTAGGGTGTTGCTAGATGGTTGCTCATTATTAAAAAAATATTTAAAAATAGTATTGTATTTGTCATGATAGATATTATGAGATAATTTTTGTAATGTTTAAACTTTTGTAAATATATGTTCACAAAACATTGAACAAAATAATGTTACTCCCTTTGATCTTCTTAGTTTTATCAAATAAAAGTGAATGAACTATCAGCATCTTGTTAAATCTCTCTATTTCTGTTTGTTTTATGGTTTTATAAAATACGGACGACTATGTTGAAAGGCGAGATTTAAGAATATGCTTTTCCCAATAAAATATTACAGTAGAAGTGCCGCAGAGTGCAGCTGTGCTCGTGTTAGTGTGAATGTCTGCATCCTCCTAAATATATCTTGATGGATGCGGTCCTCGAGTGCAGCGGGGTGGAGTGTGCACGTGTGCGCGTTCATGCCCTGCAGGAAGCACATCTCAGCGCTCAGCAATGCTGTCATATGCCACGGTGAGGCTGGAGGCCACAGCACACTGATCTCTGGTTCTGTGGTGCTAACCGGGTGGCAGCTGAGGAGTTACTCACCTCTTGCATGGAGGAAGCACTGCTGGTGTTAAGTTCACTCTGACATGTAATTAGGTGAAGACGCTGGCAGGTTTGGAGGAGCAGAATGCAGAGAGAAGGATGTAGAACTTCAGAAGCTCTTGGTGTGAATTAAGCAGCAGTCTGAAACAAAGGCCATTATTGTACGCGTGTGGAAAGCCGCCGGTGCCAGCGCATTAGTCACTAGAGGTGTGATGGCTTCTCCCAGCGAGCTCTGCGCTCATCCCTGCCCATTAAAGGATAATTTAGCGCTTGACTGAGGGGCTGCGAGCAATCTTTTCCACTTGGTTGGGTGCAATATGCCACCTTTGAAGACCCCATTCATTGTGCAGAAAGAAAGAGGCATGAACAGAAATTGTGATTCCCGCGACCGGCTGCAATATGAGCGATTATGGCTCGTTTAGCGAGACCTCTTGCACCCTTTAGTTAAGACAGATCCGTGTGTGTTGACTGGAGTGCCGCTCATGAGATTCATTAGAATAGCTCTGATTAATGCACGGATTGTTCACGTGACTGGTGTTTGCCCATGCAAAACCCACTGCCATGAAGGGTGGTTCATGAAGGGTGGTATACAGGATGTTACTGTATAGTTGCTAGGTGCAAATGAGCCCATGCCCAAGTGTTATATTCTGGTCTCTAGATGTAATGGATATGATAGCCTGTTTTCACCTCTGAGTAGAAATTAATTATGAGATAAGGTTTAATACAAAAAAGTAGTAATATTGGAAGATATATAGTCATATGTGTATATATATATATAGAGAGAGAGAGAGAGAGTCATATTTGGAGTCACACTGTGATATAAAGAGATATAAAAGGAAAAATGTAATGTCATATTTTGAGATATATAAAGTCATAATTCAAGATATGTAAATATATACTTTGAGATACATAGTAAAATTATGAGATATAAAGTCGTAATTTGAGATGTAGTCATTTTGTGAGATATATGGTAATATTATGAGATAAATGGTCATATTTCAAGATATATGAAGTCATAATGTGAGATATATGGTAATATTATGAGCTATATAAAGTCATATTTTAAGATTGTGAAATAATATAATGAGATATTTAAAGTCAATGTGAAGTATTGTCATACTTATTCATAAGTCACATTGTGAGATATTTAGTAATAGCATGATATATAGTAATATGTCCAGAAATATTGTCATAATGCGAGATGTGAAGTCATATTGCAAAATGTATATAGTATTATGAGATATATCATATGTTGAGATAAAGCCATATATATATATATATGTGTGTGTATGTGTGACCCTGGACCACAAAACCAGTCATAAGGGTAAATTTTTTAAAATTGAGATTTATACATCTTTTGAAAGCAAAATAAATAAAAGCTTTCCATTGATGTATGGTTTGTTATGATAGGACAATATTTGGCTGAGATACAGCTATTTGAAAATCTGGAATCTGAGGGTGCAAAAAAATCTAAATACTGAGAAAATCGCCTTTAAAGTCCACATGAAGTTCTTGGCAATGCATATTACTAATAAAAAAATAAGTTTTGATATATTTACAGTAGGAAATTTACAAAATATCTTCATGGAACATGATCTTTACTTAATATCCTAATGATTTTTGTCTTAGAAGAAAAATTGATAGTTTTGACCCATATAATGTATTTTTGGCTATTGCTACAATTATACCCGTGCTACTTAAGACTGGTTTTGTGATCCAGGCTCACATATTAAGATATATAGTCACATTTTAATATATAGTCATAATCTGAAATATAAAGTAATATATTTAAGGTATAAAATCATATTATGATAAATATAGTAAGTTATGGGGAGTCATTTTAACATATTGTAACATTATGAGACATATAAAGTCATTTTAAGAAATAAGTCATAATGTGATATGAAGTCATGTAGTAATATTATGTGATATACTGTATAGTAATATTATTGAATTTGAACTTGACGTGTGGAACCTCACCTCAGTCGTGGTATTGAAGGTGGAGAGAGAGAGAGCGCTGGACATTCACTCCCCCCACCGACAATTCCTGCCGGACATGAGACTCGAACCCACAACCACGGGTTACAAGTCCAACGCTCTATCCATTAGGCCACGACTACCCCAATATTATTAGATATATTAAGTCCTAATTTATGAAAGGAAAATCTATAAATAAATATATAAAGTCATATTTTGAGATATACAAAGTCACAATGTAAGGTATATTGTAACATTATGAGATACATGAAGTCATAATGTAAGGTATATAGTAACATTATGAGATATATTAATTCATAATGTGAAATATGAAGTGATTTGCCTGTTTCATCATCCAGCAGGTGAAAATCGTAAGCCCTATTATCCTCTCTTCAGGAAGACACATGATTTGTGGAATCATTCATGTCTGTGGGACAAGTGTTGCAGGATGACTTGCACATTAACGATGGATATGTTTGAGAGTTTGATCATATCACTAACCCTCAGTATGAGCGGTAGTAACAATGATAGATGACCTGGTAAACACCACTAATTAGGGCATTGCTTTCCCAGGTCCATTTGAGTTTGTTTGCTTGCCATATAAGCTGAGATCTGAGTTATGGTTCATAAACCAATTCGGCCTAATTTGTGGAAATAAACTGCTGTTGATGATTTATAATTTGCATATTATAGACTAATGCATTCTTATTGCTGCTTGTCTCAGCAGAAACGGCTTTCAAACGTATCCGCAGCAGACAGCGTGTTCAATTTTAGTCGGCTGGTAAACAGCTTCCTCCTGCACTCACGGTGTTCCTCCAGAGGCGTAATCAAACTCAGACCTAGTGTGAACAACCTTAGTTAACCTACCTGATCAGGTTTGAGAGCCGCTTACTATAGGAAGGTTTTCCTTTCAGAGCATCCTCGCATATCTCTGCCTGCCACACGCGGCCCACGGCGCTGTCTCCACATCGGAGCCATCTTCATTTCCAATGCACGCTTCCCAAACAGATCCGCCCGCGGCCAGATCCGCATCCACAACAGCTCAGGTGCAGGAGCGCATATGGCCAGGTCGCAGATGCAAGCGTTTGCCCCATGACTGGGTCGAAGTCTGTCACTTTAAGCACAAATATATGAAGAGCAGATCTCATTCTCCGGCTCCTCCGGTGCTTTTCATTTCTGGTTGGCACCAAAATGAGATTATTCCCATCCTACAGGGTTGTACCCTGACAAAGAATTAAATTAACATTTCAACAGGATTTGGGACGGCTTCCGTCTCGAGAGGGAGTGCAACGGGTGCCGGAACATGTTTGCAGAGATAAAGAATGCAAAATGAGAAGAATGTTGGTGCTCTGACATTTTGGAATAGATCAGAAATCTAGAGAAGAGGATTAGCAGATGTTCCATTTCATTCTCAGAGCAAAGGGCTTAAACAACACGCGCTAATGAGCTATTCAGACGTCTGCAGAGCATTCAATATATAGTCAATGTAATAAGATAAGTCATGTTGTGAGATAAATAGTAATATTATGAGATAAAAGTAATATTTTCAGATATTTAAGTCATTGTGAAATACATAGTCATATTGTGAGACATGAAATAAATGTGAGATAAGAAGTCATTATATATATTCATAGGAATATGAGATATTTAAAGTTATATTTTAACATGTCATTGTGAGATATATAGTAACATTATGAGATCTATTAAGTCATATTTTGAGATATTAAGTCATATTATGAAATATATATTTATAACATATTTTGTCATATTGTGAAATATATAAAGTCATATTTTGAGATATGAAATAAATGTGAGATATGAAGTCATGTGTTTTATATTCATAGGGATATGAGATATTTAAAGTTATATTTTGAGACAAAGGCATATTGTGAGATACATAGTAATATTATGCAATACATGATCCTGTTCTGAGAAATAATAAGTCAATGTGAGATTAGTCATATTATGAGATATATAGTCAGTGAGATATAGTAATTTTGAAAAATATTATGTAAATGTGAGATATCAAGTGAGATGTATCTAGTAGTATGAGATATATTGTAATATTATTAGATGTATATAGTATTATGAGATATATAAAGTCATATAGAAATAAATAAAGCCATGTTGTGAAATATATAATAATATTATGCAATATATAGTCAAGATGTGAGATATAATGCCATATGATGTTGTAATGTGTGTATATAATATGAAATATATAAAGTTATATTTTGAGATACATTAAGTGATTGTGAGATGTGCAGTAATATTATGCTATATATTCATATTTTGAAGTCATATGAGATATGAAGTCATTGAGATGAAGTCTTAATTTGAGATGTATAAAGTCATAATGTAAAAAGTCAGATGACATTATGCATACAGTAATATGAGATATATAAAGTTAATTTTTGAGATATAGAGAAGAGGATAAGCAGACGTTCCCTTTCATTCTCAGAGCAAAGTGCTTAAACAAACACACGCTAACGAGCTATTCAGAAGTCTGTAGAGCATTCGAATCTCTTCATATCGACATGTTTTAATGCCATCTGATAATGCGTCCAAAATAATCAGCGGAACATCTGCGTCGTGCATTAGGTGCAAATGAAGAGCGCATTGTGTGTAATTGAGGTGAGGTGGATAAAACCTTATTAACCCAATAGAGGAATTCAAGTGTGTTGTCTCAGATGAGTCAGATTGCCGGAGAGATCTGTTTTTTCATTAAAGCTAATCAGAGAAATTTGCTCACGTGTTCTCCAGACGCCGAGAGACTCGTGAGTAATTATCTGTGATTGTGGCTGCCGTTGTGCTCGAGTTGTTTGGTCGTTTGTAAAATTGTTTCTGTTATTTTGCGTTGCATCTCAATGGACGCCGGGAATGAAAAGTCAACAAACATGTGCATGTCTGGATATAAAAGCGAGTGTGTTTGACAGCGGTATTGATAAGTGGGAGCGTTTCATTGCTCAGATGTTGTGCTTTCATCGCTGAAGAAACTTAATTAAGTTAGCAGTTATGTTTCTTTGAAATGTTGTGTCAGAGAATTAAAAAAAGACACAAATGAGTCAGAAGAATCAAGTATTTCAGGGTGTGACTATATTCTTTGGCAGAAGTGATGTTCATAGTTATTATTGTCATTTTACATCGTGAAATTATTTATTAGACTTGCTTTTTTACATCAAAAATCTGCAGTAATTGTGTCATGTTTTGTACCCAACAGCTTCCCTCAACTGTGGTAAAAGCAGTGTAACACATGTTGCTTGAATAAAGCACATTATGTTTGGTGTTTCAGAGCCTGTTCCAGCAGCGAGACGGAGAGCGAAGCTGGAGACCTTCTGGACCAGCAGTTTGAAGAACTCAATAATAAACTCAACTCAGTGACCGACCCGACCGGCTTCTTGAGGATGGTTTCCAGAAACAACCTCTTCAACAGGTCAGACACACAGCAATCATCATAGAAAGTGGCTCAGAAATCTCTTAAATATCGTTAAGATCTTTCTGAAAGTGTTTTTGAGACCTAGAAAGTGTTCTTTTTAGTGTAATGAAAGTAAAACGAGGTCAAAATTACAAATAAACACCATAAAATGGGTTAAAATGACTCGCCTGCTTTATTCTAAGTCTTCAAGTTATATGGTGGATTTGCTTGAGGAGGAGGCCAAAATTGAAGTGTTTTATTCTCTGAAAATCCACCTTGGCTCGTTCATAAGACTTCATGAGACAAGTGGTAATCAAATGATTCATTCAAAAGATCCAACTCAAAAGAATGATTGTAGTGAATCAGATGTTATTGAATTGCTCTTTTGAGTTACCTTTTTTTTAGTTAAAGGGGTCATATGATGCTATTTTAAAGATCATTATTTGGTGTAACAGAATATGTTGACATGTTTTAATGTTCAAAAAACACATTATTTTTCAAATACTGTACATTATTGTAGTTCCTCTATGCCCCGCCTCTCTCAAACGCGTTGTTTTCTACAAAGTCCCTCCTTCCAACAAGCGCAGTCTGCTCTGATTGAACTAATAACAAAACATACTTACAGTCGCTGATTCAGAAGCGCCAGATTGTCACAGCAAAGTTGGAATTAACCCTTTTTTTTTTTTTTTTAGAAATAGCCTTCGTGCACAGCCAGCCTTGTACTCTACTAGGTTCATGAAATGGTCATCCATAAAATGTGTTGCACAAATTCGAACATTTGGGTTGTGCTGTTCTGTTGTAAACAAATCTTAACCAATGATTCCTAACTGCATCTACTTTTAGAAGGACAAATAACGTGCTTTTGCTTTCGCATAGAAACACACAGCTTCTCCCTGACACGGCTGCATCAACACTACTGCGGTTACTGAAACCACGCCTTCTTTCTTTG
The DNA here is from genome assembly GCA_023376895.1 of Aspiorhynchus laticeps. Lineage (NCBI taxonomy): Eukaryota > Metazoa > Chordata > Actinopteri > Cypriniformes > Cyprinidae > Aspiorhynchus > Aspiorhynchus laticeps. The sequence goes on from CM041812.1 coordinate 26,914,025, forward strand.
CGTGAACATTTGGGTGGCATTAAGCAAATATATCCACATCGTGACGTAGACATGTGGGGGCGTGTTTGAATGAGCTGTTTTAGGGGGGCATGGCAGAGTCTTAACTTTGATAAAGAATATCTCTTTGGGTTTGAGACTTTAGTCTTTGCAGCTTCAGGGATCTTATCTATGCACAATCAGCTTGTAACACTCCAAAGAGAAAGAAATCTTGAAATCGCATCATAATGACCCCTTTAATCTTTTGATACCTGTCGGATTGTTTCAGAAGTTTTGGAATACAACACGAGTTGTGTTGACTGTTTATGGTGCAGTTGTTCCCTTTTTTGTTTCTGAGAGTATTTTTCAAGACTTGAACATATGTAACATCCTGTTCTTTTTAGTATAATGAAAGTGAACGAGGTCAAGTGGTTAAAATGACTAATTCCCTTTATTCTCTTTATTCTTCGGAAATTGAAGTGTTTTATTCACTGAAAATCCACCATGGCTCATTCACGAGAGTTTATTAGACAAGTAGTGATCAAACGATTTATTGAAAAGATCCGAGTCAAAAGAATGATTCTAGAAGTAGAAGTTGAATCTTTTTAATGAATCATTTGATCCAGGTCACAGAATCAGTTTGAATGATTCATTCACTGATCTGGTTACTGGAAGTAAAGATGATCAGTAAATATGATCAAGTAAAAGTTCGGTCCGATTGCTTCAGAAGAGTTGTAATATAGCTCTTAATATAGCAGTTGTGTAGACTATTTTTATGCCCTTCTTTGTTTCTAAAACTTTTTCAAGACCTAAACATGAGGTCTGCAAAGGTCTCATAAGCTGAGATACATCATCATTTTGATAAGCTTTCCAGTCAAGCTCCAAAATTACTAATGAGACATACGTGAGAAACAAACCCAAATTTAAGTGTTTTATTCATTGAAAATACACATATTAATGAGTCAATGGGAAAAATATCTTAATCAAGATAGATTTACTTGTGTAGCATCATAACACACCAGAGAATCTGAAACGTAACTTTTCTCAGTACATTGGTAAATATCTTTTTCTTGTTCTAGATGTTATTTTTTAATATTTAACCAAAATAAACCATTTGATATTAACCTAAAGAAAGAGAAACCACTCAAATAGTAGAGAAAAACTCAATCAAACACTAAATCATTAAGCAATTAGTAAACATGCTCATATTGGATCTATTTTTCTCAGTCCATTTGCAAAAACCAGCATGCTTTCCTTATTCTAGATCTGGCTCATTTGAATATTAACCAAAATAAGCCATTTAGTATTAATCTAAAGAAAGAGAAACCACTCAAATAGTAGAGAAAAACCCAATCAAACACTAAATCATTAAGCAATTAGTAAACATTTAGCTGGTAATGATCTAAACTCTGCCGGTGGGACAGAGCAGCTCAGACGGATGATAATTAGGGAGCCGGTACGGAGGGATAGTTCAGCATTCAGTCGAGTCCTTCACATCCTGATTCATTACGAGAGACAGAGAGATGGTTATTAGCACTGAAAGAGGGGGAGGGAGGAAGAAACGACAGCTAGGACAGGAACAGGAGACGAGGTTGTGCCGTGTGTTGTTAAAGACGAGCTCTGCTCCTCATTAAGAGCTCTCAGCGCCGCACATCTCTCTATATTCATTAAAACAAAGAGCCGTTCACTCCTCGTCTGCCCTAATGAGCACGTGCCACAAAACTAACAATTCAGTCAAAAACCAGGATTCTGGCATCGGTCACTCATCCTCAAACCTGTTTGGCTTTCTTCACAAACAAGGAGAATTTTTGACGAGTATCCGGCTCTTTTAAGTATAGTGAACGTGAAGCTGTAAACATCATTAAAGTGTCTTCCAGGTGCTTCAAAATGTCTTATTCACTATATTTTGTCTTCTGAAGTCATACACCATAGATTTGTGTCAGGAACAGACCCAAATTTAAGCGTTTTATTCACTACAAATCCTCATAAGGTTTCATGAGACAAGTAGTGATCAAATGATTCATTAAAAAGATCCAATGCAAAACAATATTTCATTAACAAATTCGGTATTTATGAATTCATTTGAGATGGATGTTTTCAATGAATCGTTTGATCCAGGTTGCAAAATCAGTGAACAAATATGTATTTATTAATTTATTCCTGATTGCTTCGTAAGAGTTGGAATATAGTGCATTTATCTGCTATTTTGGTATTTATTAATATTTAGATTTTTAATTTTAGTTGATTTTATGTGCTTTTGTCATTTATTTTTAGGGTCCCCCCCATTTTATTTCAGCTTTATTTCAATTAAAGAACGTGATTCTAATAGTTTTTTTATTTAAATCTTAACTTTAAGCAAGCATATTTTAGTGTTACATTTTTCAGAGAATGTTTTTTTTTTCTTTTTTTTCAGTTAAAACAGTTTTTAACACTGCTTTCAATTCTGAACTAACATTTATTTTTATATTTTCAGTTTTTGTCATTTTCCTAATATTTTTTTGTTATTGTTGTTGTAATTTTAGTACTTCAGCTTAACCTTGTTTTATTTCAGTTAGTTTATTTCAAGTTTTGTTAGGTTTTTGTTGTTAATAATTGTATTTTATTTCAGCTTTGTTACAGTTAGTGAAAGCATCTTTAATACACTAGGCTCTACTATTTTTATGGTGTATTTGATCTTTTTTGCTCCACACAGGATTAGAACGATATAACCTCAGAATTGTCATTTTGAGGTGAATTGTTTCTTTAATCCGCTTGTTCTCACACAAATGATCCTCCTCTCTTCTGCTCTGTCGAACCGATCGCTGATGCTCATTAAACACTGCGAGGCTTACGTCGGTTAACCTCCAGAGTTTGGGAGAAGCCGAGCCTCTTGTGCGTCTCTTATGATAGAGCTCCGTGACAGGAAGTGGGAAGGAAGTTGTCTGCGGAGCTCTTCGGTTTCCATAGCGATGGCGATTAGACCTGGAGTATGTGGAGTCGTTACACCTACACAGATTCTTTAATAACGAGGTGTTTGGATGTCATCTGTTGTAAGGTGTTGTGTGGCTTCTGTCTTTATTTCAAGAGATCCACAGTGACGTGTTTCTGCAGGACACAAAACTGATTAAAGCAATAAAGCGCTCGAGGCTGTGCGTTACAGTGATTTCACCACGGTAAAGAGCTTACCTATGGTCAAATCTCCAACACACGGCTATATGATAGATGACACTAATGATCAATAAATGATTATACTTTATAAGATAGTAATCAAGACTTGTCATGGCACTTGTATACTGTTGCTCTCTCGGTGGTCTGATTGCTTCTATTGTTCTCCTCATTTGTACGTCGCTGTGGATAAAAGCGTCTGCTAAATGATTAAATGTTAAATGTAAATGTAGTAATCACAATAAACAGTTCCTCTGTAACTAAAAACTAAAATAAATACATGTTATTAATTAAATAATAAATTATTATTCTACTAATAATAATAAAAAATATATTATTATTTGTTTTGTTGCTGTTAGTATACAGTATGTTATTGTTGTTTATTATTCTTATTATTTATCATTAGTTAGTATTAAAACACTTATTTATTCTTAATTATTTTAATAATAATAATAGTTAATGTTATTTGTCATTAGTATACAATGTAATTGTTTTACAAATATAGAATATTAGTATCCAATATGTATTATTATATACAGTATGCCATATAACACTGAATTCTTCTTGTTCTTCTTTTATCTTATTATTATTTATACTGCTGTAATTCTATATTATTTGTTGTTAGTATAGAGTATAATTATTAATTATTATTAATTATTCTAATTAATTCTATTAATTAATTAATATTTGTTATTAATATGTAATATAACACTATGTATTATTATTATTATTGCTACTGCTGTAATTCTGTTTTTATTCGAAGAGGTCCACAGTGACCTCTTTTTGTAACACATTTGTAACCCTCTTTTTTTTAATTGTGGATTTTATTTAAATAGCTTTTTGAGTGTTTTTACCTCAACAGTCTATCCTTGAGCCATGACCTGCTGTTATAAAACACAAATTATGTTTAAAAGAAATGCTGCTGTTTTTCAGGTGAACAGCGCCATCTAGTGTTTCAGTAACTAATAGAATCTGAGGTGGTGTGATATCCCATTTGTCACTATGAATGTCTTTGAAATATCACACTAAATACTGTTTTTATGAGGAAAGAGTCTGCATACTGTATTTCCAGTGTGATGAATGAGCTGGATACAGTATCATCCATTATATTTGCCATCTCCTTCATGATTCATTTTGATCCGACTGCCAAAAGTTAGGATTTTGTGAATGAAGTGACTGCACGCTGCTGTACTCTGTACAGTACTGCGCAGGACACTAGTGTTTCATGAGTGTGTTTGTGGTGTTGTTTCAGGAGCTGTCAGAGTATGACGAGTCTCTTCAGTAACACGGTGTCTCCGGTGAAGGAGGGCTCCTCGTCTCTGCCACGTCGTGCCAGTGCGCTCAGCAAACCCCCGCTGCGAGCCCTTTACGACCTGCTCATCGCCCCGTTGGAGGGGGTACGACTGCACCCACACTTCACCAGCGCTCAAGAAACAATTACATTTATTAGTCAGTCAATAAGCTGTCCACTAAGTGATAGTTCCTTCATTGGTTCATATATATAATGTAATACCCAGTGTTTTGATTATTTTTTTCACTACCTTAATGTTGGCTGTTCTTTTATTTTATGATGTATATCCAATATTTCTTGGCTTGTTTGGTGAATGTAATGTGATGTGTGTAGGGTCTGATGCACTCCAGCGGTCCGGTCGGCAGATACAGACAGCTGGTTCTGGTTCTGGAGGGCGAGTTGTATCTCATCCCGTTTGCTCTGCTGAAGGGAAGCTCGTCTAATGAGTATCTGTACGAGCGGTTCAGTCTCATCGCCGTACCGTCCATCGGCAGTCTGGGGAGCACGGCCAAAGTAGGCACACTTCTGACACACATATAGACCAGTGTCATATTTACTATTATTTATATACTATTAAAGTGTTTATTAATATAAGTAAAATACAACTAAAATAAAAAGTAAAACTAAAATACTAAAATAAAGAAATAAATTAATTTCTAATTAATTCAAAAGCTTCATTTTATTTTAGTTTTATTAATTTTGGTATGTTCTTTTTTTTCTTGAGGTTTTTATTTTATTTTTGTGTTTGTTTTATTTCTATTTAACTTAAATGTATGTATATCTATTTCAAATTTTGTAATTTTAGGACGTATTTTATTTCAGTTAGTTGCCAGGGCAACATTTTTATTTTTCTAGTTTTTCATCTAGTTTTATAGTGTTCTAGTTTTTCAGATATTTTATTTTACTTTATTTTATTTTATTTCAATTAACAAAAAATATTTTTAAATAGTTTTAGTTTTAGTTAACATTAACAACAGTGATATATACTACAATATGACTATTTGTATATTATTATTGTATTTATTTATTTATATAAATTTTCTACTGTTTTGAGTCATTTGTTTTGTTTTTTATTAAAGCATTACAATGTCAAGCTGTTTTTACTCTAATAATTTTAATGTATTTTCTGATTTTTCAGTTTGCATCCATAAAGTCCAAAAAAGAAACACCATTGTCAAAAATAGGCGTTTGACATGGTTATTTAATATATATGTTTTTAAATATACAATAAATCTAAGAATACAATTTGTCATTTTTAATTTATGTGCTTTTTTTTTTTTTTTTGTAGATTTAGTGCCTGATGGTATCTTGGGTTGTTTCAAAGACTAATAAAGCAATAAGGTCCATGAGACTTGAGTGCTACAATGATTGTACCATGATTAAGGAGTGTTGTTTAAACATTTACCCTCTTGACTGTGGTAAATTTATTGTAGTTTACCACCTCATTTGCCTTAATGATTTTATATGGAAGCAACAGCAACATGCCGAACATTAATTTTACCTTTGACCGTTTTTGTTCACGAACTCACGTGGTGTTTGTCTGGTCAGGTTCACCCTCGGCGGACCGGTCCGGTTCTGTGTAATGGAGGAAGCTCCATGGCCGCAGTGGTGGGGAATCCTCGGCTGCCACCATCGGTGATGGACCGCTGGCTCTGGGGCCCGATGCCCACGGCTGAGGAGGAGGCTCACATGGTGGCCGATCTCCTGGGCTGCCAGCCGCTGGCCGGTCCCGCCGCCACCAAGGAGCGGGTCATGAGCGCTCTGATGCAGGCCGAGTGCGCTCACTTCGCCACGCACATCTCCTGGAAGCTGGCGGCTCTGGTCCTCACGCCCAGCCAGGACACCGGCTCCGGACCGGTGGCAGCGGCTCCCAGCGGAGGAGCAGGAGGTGGAGAGAGCGGAGTCAAATCCAACTACACCATCCCAGAGAGTCTGCGCTTGCCGGACGACGCCAGCGATGCTGAAAGCATCTGTGACAGCCCTCCACTGCAGGAGTTCCTGCTCACCGCAGCCGACATCCTCGACCTCAGGCTGCCCACAAAACTAGTCGTGCTGGGGTCAGTAGATCAGTGATATTTCAGTATCATTGAGATTGATATTTTTTAATAATAGTTTGAGTTAGGTTTTAGTTAATGTTTTAGTAATTTGGATATGTTGGTGTGTTATGTCTGTGTAATATATGTATATATATATATATATATATATATATATATATATATATATATATATATATTAGTGCTGTCAAATGATTAATCGCATCCAAAATAAAAGTTTTTGTTTACATAATATATGTGTGTGTACTGTGTATATTTATTATGTATATATAAATACACACATGCACGTATATATTTTGAAAATATTTACATGCATATATTTATATTTATATTGTATATAAATATATTTAATATATAAACATAACATATGCCTCTTAAATATATACTTGTATATGTGTGTGTATTTAGATATACATAATAAATATACACAGTACACACACATACTGTATATTATGTAAACAAAAACGTTTATTTCGGATGCGATTAATCGTTTGACAGCACTAATATATATATATATATATTTTTTTTTTTTTTTTTTTAAATCATACATTTTATTTTGTGATTATTATCTTTTTTTATGTATTAGTATCAGTAGTATATAATATGTATTAGTATCAGTACTAATAATAACTTAAAGTCTAGATCAAATAGAAAATGTCCTCATAAAATGTCTTCATTTTATATTTGTATATAAATCACAAACTTTAATTTGTGATTAATTTTATATATTTTTATATTTTACTTTTTATAAATTATTATTATTATTAGTAGTAGTAGTAGTACTAATAATAATGTAAAAAAGTTTTTTCATTCATTGCATAATGTGAAGCAATTTTTTGTTTTATTGTTTTTTGTTTTATATGTTTTTGTTTGTCTACCAAGGTTCAAATTTTATTTTATTCTAAGCTAAATTAGGCATATTGTAATATATTCAAATTTCATATAGGCTTTCTTTGAATGCATGTAATTCATTAAGTCAATATATATATATATATATATATATATATATATATATATATATATATATATATATATATATTATTTTTATTATTGTAACTATTTTGTTAAACTACATTTTACATGTTTTTAATAATTCAATTTTTATATACAATATGCATATATTAGCTTAAAAAACTATATAAAAATATGTTATAAAGTATACAATTATATAATTGTATCAATATCATGTATTTTATTTCTGTGTGTGTGTATTGTTACCCAGAAATATTAAAACTCATACTGTTATATACGCTTTCGTTCATACGGCCCACCCTCATCTACACATCAGCGTTTTCATACATAACTTCTGTTTAACAGGCCGTACTACGACTGCGGCCACATCCACAGTAGTTTTACAGTCTATTGAAGATAATAGCATCTGTATTCCAGTGAATTACTGCTCCATGAGGCTGATAGAGTGTGTTTTCATGACCTGCAGCTCGTACCAGGAGTCGGACAGTAAAGTAACGGCGGACGGTGTGGTGGGTCTGACCAGGGCTTTCCTGGCGGCTGGAGCTCAGTGTGTGCTGGTGTCTCTGTGGCCGGTTCCTGTCACAGCCTCCAAGATGTTCGTCCACGCGTTCTACAGCGCTCTGCTCAACGGCACCAAAGCCAGCGCGGCCCTCGCGGACGCCATGAAGACCGTCCAGAGCAGCAAACAGTTCTCACACCCCTCCAACTGGGCAGGTATGATCGCAGCGCCACTGAAACCTGTGCAGTATATCACAAATACTGTATATTAAACAAATACAGTGAAGTCATGTAGCACACTGCTACATACTGTCACATGTCACTTTAAAATAATAGTAAGCAGTGTTGAGTATATAGTGTTTTTAAGGCTTGTTTGCTGTTCTCCTAATGATTTGAATATGTCTCCGCAGGCTTCATGCTGATTGGCAGTGACGTGAAACTGAACAGCCCGTCGTCTCTGATTGGTCAGGCTCTGGCTGAGATCCTGCAGTATCCAGACAAAGCCAGAGATGCCCTGAGGGTTCTGCTACACCTGGTGAGAAACACACACCAGCTTTACCAGGACCACTGGCCTCATTTACATTGACTAAGAATATATGTTATGCATGTGCATATAGTACATTCATTCATTCATGCATTTAGCAGACGCTTTTATCCAAAGCGACTTACATTGCATTCAGTCTATACATGTTTTATCAGTATGTGTGTTCCCTGGGAATCGAACCCACAACCTTTTGCGCTGCTAACGCAATGCTCTACCACTGAGCCAAAGGAACACTGCTATAGTACAGTATATAAAGAATATGTTATAAATATAAAATTTTAATAATATGTAATTACAATATGAATTACGAATAATTAATTTGTATAATTATTATTTTGATCTGACATTTTATATTTAGTAATTTTAGTAATTTTATCATTTTAATATTTGTTTATACTTTTCATTTGTTTTTCATTGTTTTTTTTTTTCCATAGGTTTAATTTTCATTCGAAAATGTTGAAATAGTAGTAGGAGTATTTGACTTTTTGTGTGGTATTGTACAAACAAATCATCTGTGTTTCTGTGGCTCCCCCAGGTGGAGAAATCTCTCCAGCGCATTCAGAACGGCCAGAGGAACTCCATGTACACGTCTCAGCAGAGTGTGGAGAATAAGGTGGGCGGCGTGCCCGGCTGGCAGGCTCTGCTGACCGCGGTGGGATTCAGGCTAGACTCGGCTGGAACGGGCCTCCCTGCGGCGGTCTTCTTCCCCACCACTGACCCCGGAGACCGACTGCAGCAATGCAGCACCACCCTACAGTCACTGCTGGGTACGACACGCTGCCACACTCATTTACTATTAAACAAGAGTATGAGGGAGAAAGATTGCCAGTTCACAGAACGTTCTTGGACAGATGCATGTTGCACACAAAAATGGCAAAAAAATGTGTTTGCTGTGTGCAATGATCAAACAAGTTAGAGTAGGAAAAGTAAAATGTGTAAATTCTCACTTATTGCTCATTGGAATTGTTTTCAAAAATGCTAGTTAATGTTATTGTCTTGGACTAAACTTAACTGACTTTGCTCACACAGGGTATGACAACTTCCCAAAATAAAAACAACCCCCCCCCCCAAAAAAAAACCAAACATTTTTTAATTTTTTAAACCTTTTTACGTGTGGTGATTCTACTCAAAAATGACTGACCCACAAAAAGGTCCTTATATATTACTTGTTATGCTGTATTTTTACCAAATATTGGATTTAATGTTTATATCAACTTATTTTCGTTCAGTTAGCACAGGTTTTGCATTTTGTTTTGTAACTGATTGATTGTAAGCCCTGTTATTCTGAGCTTATGCATCTCAGTTTATGAGTGAACAATGCCAAAATTATCAATAAATAATGTTTTTTTTTCGCTGAAAAACTGACGTGCATAAGCTCAGATCAGTGAGGCCTCAGTTGAGGAATCAGTTCCAAAACCAATACAAAACCTGGGCTAATTGAAAGAAAACAAGTTGACAAAAAGATTGAATACAAGATTTGGTGATAATATTGCATAATGAGAGATTTACAAGGACGAAGATTTTTGTCCGGGATCACCAAATGAGGTAAAGGGTTTTCAGCACAGCACAAGGGTTTAAAGAGTTATTTGTCCTTCATGTTCGCAGGTTTGCCTCCTCCTGCTCTGCAGGCGCTGTGTAAACTGATCACAGCGTCAGAAACCGGAGAACAGCTGATCAACCGGGTAAGATGTCACAGAATATATGGAACATTAAGCCAACTATTCTGTGCTCATGCATCTGATCTATGCGTAACTATACTGCTGTGATGAGTGCCTGCTGTATTATTGAGATGCTCGTGTTTGCTTTTTAACAATCCTCTTTCCTTCTCTTTTCCTAAACTTACCATTAAAGGCTGTTAAAAATGTAGTGGGAATGGTAAGTGCTTAAATATCTGCTTTCAACTAACTCTATGCTAATTAACTTGCCAATGATATTTTGCTGTGCTGTTTTATTGTAAATAATAATGAAATAAGCCTTTTGTATATTTGACATCATTAATATCTTGCTCATTTTTCCGCAGCTCCATCAGGTTTTGGTGCAGCTTCAGTCTGGAGAGAAGGAGCAGGATTTCTCTCTCGCGCCCATCCAGGTGTCCATCAGCGTGCAGCTCTGGAGACTTCCTGGCTGTCATGAGTTCCTGGCCGCTCTGGGTAAGAGCAGCTTCAGCACATGAGTACTGATCGAGATGCTGTAGTTCATGCTGAGGGCTCCGTCTTTCTCTTTCTCTCAGGGTTTGACCTGTGTGAGGTCGGTCAGGAGGAGGTGGTGTTGAAGACGGGCAAACAGGCCAACCGTCGCACCATGCACTTTGCCCTGCAATCACTGCTGGCACTGTTTGGTGAGCATCACTTCACCCTCACACTGTTAATCACAACAACAAAACTGATTCATTCATTTAAAAAAAAAATGATTTAGTAGCTAATATTTCAGTGTACTTAAATAAGCTATTTAAAAAAATAAAAAAAGTTGTTTTTTTGTTTTTTTATAGACGAGGCAAGTTTATTTATATAGCATATCTTACACACTCATAAAATAGATTTAAAAATAATAGTAACAATGCATATGCAATACAATTAATCTGTTATTTTTTAAATTGTTACTTTCAGGAAAAAATGCAATTTCAGTCAGAATAAAATTAACTAAAATGAATAAATTTGACATTATATATGTAAAGGTATATTTTCAAAAGACAATGACTATGGTTAAAACAGGGTTAAAAAACGGGGTGAAAAATATATATTCTATATTTCCATCATACATCATTACAATACTGATAAAAAAATCACAATATTTTTCAAAAAATGCAGTGTGTTGTAATCATTTCACAAAACATATGTTGATTCATTATTATAAATACAGTCCATTTTCGTTTAGACAACATTAGAATAATTACATAAATGCATAAAATAAACTTTATTAATGGTACTCTATTTACCACTAATATATAGGTAAAAAAATATACAACTTTTAAAATGATATTATTTTTAAAAATAGTTATTTATTATGCTATAAAAATTGAGTATAAAGATATCAATATCTATACACCCTAAAAAAAAAAAAAGTGAAATTTTGACTAATTTAAACTTTTGACTGAAAAGTTAGCAAACTAAAATTTTACTTAAAAAATGGGCAAAAAATATATATAACCTATATTTACATTATGTAATCATTTAACAAATTAAAAATAATATGATTATTAATATTATTATATATTAATCATTAAATTAATTAATATATTATTATAATATAATAATAATATTATTTAATGTCATTAATTATATGCCATAAATAATCACTATTAAAAAAATATTTTAAAAATGATCTATACTCCTTTAAATATATAACATGTTATATATAACATCTGACTTTGTAATAATTGCACTGTAATGTTTTCCTCAGACTCTACTGAGCTGCCGAAGCGTTTAAGTCTGGACAGTTCATCGTCTCTGGAGTCACTGGCTTCAGCACAGTCTGTGTCCCACCAGCTGCCTATGGGCTACCCCAACCCTCCCTTCTCCCCTCCTGACAGCCTGGCCTCCGACGCCATCTCCGTCTACAGCCTGAGCTCCATCGCCTCTTCCATGAGCTTCCTATCCCGTCCCGAAGGCACGTCCGACTTCATCAGCCAGCGCTCACGGCAGCAGGAACTAGAGCGCCATCGGGGCGGAGCCGGGCTGTTTGCGTCCCACCGGCACACAGCGGTGCCCCGCAGCCGCTCGTCCCCGCACGGAGCCGTAGGAGGGCACGATGATGAAGAGTATGAAGGATACAGTATAATCAGCAGCGAGCCGTTGGGTAGCCAATGCGACACGCTCCCTCGTCCCGCAAACCACAGGAACCATCGAGGCGCTGCGCGCGGCGGGACCGGCAGGGGTTACGCGGTGTCCGTGTCCTCCAGGGGAAGCGTCAGCACCCCGACGTCTCCGGTCAAAGCCACCCTGGTTCCCAGCCCCAACTCGCCCTTACAGAAGGTCGGGAAGGTGAGCAGCTCCGACACAGGCGAGTCTGATCAATCCAGCACAGAGACAGACAGCACTGTGAAGTCCCAAGAGGAGCGTACGCCTGGAGCCGCTCTGGACCCACAGGAACTGGCGCAGAAGATCCTGGAAGAAACGCAAAGCCACATGCGGGCCGTCGAGACTTTGCAGAGAAGCACTGGGAGCATCCCGCCAGGCGACGGGATGGGCGGCGGAGGTCCTCCGACCCCAACCGGAGGTTCTGCTTTCCGTTCCTCGGAGACGAGCGCGTTCAGTCGCCCTAGTAGCCGGGCGAGCATCAAGGCGCAGTCGTCTCCGCTCTCGACACGCCCCAAACCGCCCTCGCGTACGTCGTCCCTACAGAAGATCAGCTCGGGATACAACAGCCCCGCTACGTCCGAGACATCCCTAAAGGAAGGCAGCCAACCATCGCCGACTTCCGACAGTCACGCCCAGTTTAGACTCAAGTATCCCACCTCGCCCTACAGCGGCCACATCTCTCGCTCGCCCAGCAACATCTCGCCCAGCTCGGGCCACCAGTCTCCGGCCGGCAGCGCACCCTCTCCGGCATTGTCCTACTCCTCGACGGGCTCAACGCGCTCCAGTCCGGCAGACGCCCCGGATATCGACCGACTCAAATTGGCAGCCATTGACGAAAAAGTCCAAGCGATCCACAATCTCAAGACCTTCTGGGCCAGCGCCACCCAACAGCAGCACTCGGGACCAATGCGGGCGCTCCGCGGCGGTAAACTGACCACCGCCAAACGAGATGTCCTGGGCCTTCTGAACCTCTCGCCCCGACACGGCGTGACGGGACAGGATACGCCGGGCCAGGATGTGGCGCTCGAGCACAGAAATCCGCCCAACGGCCATCGGAAGATCGATCCCAAGAGAGTCACACCTTCTCCGACGTCTTCCACTGGCAGCAGTCCGGGTTCGCATTCCATCCGACTGCCTTCGGGGAATGGATACAAGTTCCTGTCGCCGGGACGGTTCTTCCCTTCGTCTAAATGTTGAGATTCTGTCCCTCAGTGACTGGCTTCTCTTGATAAAGGAGTACTTTGAGTATTTATGACTCTTGAAAACAGTGAAAAGGACAGTCTGGGTGAGGAAGTGCACATTCCCAGAAGCCTCAAACTGCCTACTGTTTTATTTTCCCGTGCAGAGAGCATATAATCCTTATGCTTCCACCTACACTGTAAAGGACCGTTTATATATGCAGACTGATCTTAGACTTGCGCAAGGCATGTCAGACAAAAAAAGAAAAAGAAAAAAAGAAGAGATTATACCAAAATGGTATTTCAACAAAAAGACAAAAAGGCTCGCTGTTTGTGTTAGTGAAGATGATGCGGCTTTGACTGGTTTTCTTTAGTTTTTTCTGTTTTTCTTTTGTTTTTTTAAATATAATTATTGTTATTGTTATTATTATTATTATTATGGATGGTAATTGTTATTACAGTTATTTGTTTTGTAAATTAAATCAACGTTTTGCAATCAGTATTATACGTTTTTATATTGTTAAAGAAGCAAACCATGCACAAAAAAAGTTGAAAAAACATTTTCATATTTTTATTGAGATGGTGACGACGCACCTGACCTGACTTCTATGTGAATTGAGTGTCAGTATTACAGCATGGGTTCTCTTGCTCTCCAGTGATTCAGTGTCTTTTTAACAGAGATTTTGCATATGTGGACTCTCATCCAGACATATCTCAGTCATTTCTCAGTAAAATGGTCTCAATAAAAAGTTTAATTTACTCTCTTGTGGTGGTGGTCTTCTGTTCATTTTCATATTACTATACATCAGAATAGAAAGGTTATAATAGCTTCATAAATCAAATGAAAATATTTCCAGGTAAATCCCTTAAATAAATAAATAAATGATTGATTTGTAACTAACTATTTTGTGCACTTTCCTCACAGTATTTTTAAATAAATAGGTTTAATGATTACAAATTGTTAATTTTTTTCATATTTCTAGACAATTGTATCCTTATATTGATTCAAACTTCACTATATTCATAAATATTTTGTTCAACAAATGTGTACCTCCTGTTACCTTCAGCAAATGTGGACTATGTTCTTTGGTCAGATATAAGGACAAGGCTCGTAGAAATCTGAACATTAGTGTTTGTATCTTACAAGACAATAAAGCCAGGATTAGTCACTGAATGAGTAAAGTGCAAATTATTTCTCATATAAATCAGCATGCAGAGATAATATTCATAAATTATTGGAGTATTATCCGACAGAGAGACAATTTTTGGTTTTAAGATTTCTGTGCCATGTCGTTTACGTATCAGTATTTTGTGCAGGTGAGTTATTGGTTCTTAATGATTCAATAAGAAAAACATTCTGCAAAATGACTAGAAAAAAGAAGCATAACAAATCTACACAAACAAATGGTTTTTAAATATATTATAATAACATGTTCCTTGATATTCCTTAATATGTTATTATTTTAGTACCGTGGTAGGTTCAAGGTTCACAACAAGGTATACAACAAGCAAAAGGTTTGTATAAGCTTAGCTGGATTTATTTATTTCTGATTATGATTATGTGAACCCTCTGATCTTGGACTTATAAATCAAACACCAAATATAGTGTTCCCATAGCTCAAACAATAGAGCTTTTGTTTTAGCTAAACCAAGGTCATGGGTTCAGTTCCCAGGGAAAGTATGAACTGAAAATGGGTCAAAGACGAGATGTCATATAATAATCATACATAAACATACAAAAGTGATTTTATATACATAGAAAACATATATTAAATTCAAGTGCTTTAACATTTCAAATACCTTTTTAGAAAATAAAATGTCAAAACATGGGTGAAATAATGTTCCGTTGTCATCATCAACATATATTTATGTCAAAATGAAAGAACTTATTCTGACCTAAAATATATAAAAGGTAAATGATCGTGCTAAATTTGATTGTATTTTAAATGATTAAAACATCTTGCTGGCAAATGGTAAAACCTAGTGGCTTGAAGGATAGTGGTAAAGATTTAAAGTGACTATTCATTTTTCTTTTAATGTCATATAACGATTCTTGTTCTACTGTAAATATGCCTGAAAAGAGTTTCTGGTATGTAAAATGACATTTTAGTGTCTTCTTTAAAAAAAAATGAACAGAACACAATCTAATATACCAAAAAAACTGTTGAACTTTTGTTTTGATGCTTGAAACTTTGAATAAAAGTGTGTGACAAATGCATAAATGTAAACAGAAAGTGATGAAAAGCATCCCAAAATGCATCTCATGAAGTTGGTTGATAGATGTCCTGAAGAAGAGAATGGCCCTCTTCACTCCTATTTGTGTTATTTCGTAGCTTTTGACTTTCGTGGCAAATCAGAAGTCGTGCCACTTGATACCATACTCATGGTATACATAACTTTTTGTAAGGAACAGATCAATTACATGAATTAAATCACGCATACACTTTCAAAAGCTCAGTGGTTTATGATTCTACACATCCTTTCTGAATCCATGTCGTTTGTGAAGCGCGTCACCGTCTGTGTGCGCCGGAATCACGTGGCTTGTGACGTCGGCAGGCCTGCGCGCAGCCGTAACCGGTGGAAAGAAGATGGTGCACATCAAGGAATAGTAAGTGCAAGTCTTGTTTTTCCCACCTTTCCAGCCAAACATTTTATTTGCTTAGTAATTACAAATAGTAAATGTGTATCTGCTGGTTCTTGACTACTTTTGGAGGGTGAAATGTGGACGCGCGGAGGTGGACTCGCTCCCGGGAAGTGAGCGAGACACCGGCACGCGCAATGAGGCCCAGCTTTAGCCGCGCTAGCATGTAGCGTTAGCATGCTAGGCTAAGCGAAACCTCTCGCCATTCATTTTCAACGAGAGGTGCGTTAGCACGCGATGCTATTAGCTGTTAGTTATTAGCCGTCGAGATTAAACGGCACCAAATCTGATTGTTCCCTCAGACTGGAGATAACGAAATAGTCATTGATTTATACAAGCTTATGTTCTCAGAAAGTGTCTGACTTTGACGTTAGCGGATTTATTATCACAAACATGTCATTTTGTTGTAAAAACTCGCTTTTTAGTGATTTTTTTTTCTTCTTTTGCCGGTTTATGTAAGTGAGGCATAACTTAATTAATGACAGTAAAACCGCTTAACAGTTCAGCAACTTTTGAGTAAAGTCTGAGTAAAACTTTTCAGATTATAGCTCCACAATTTAACGTTACTTGCCTTAGAAATAGTGCCGACGTACTATATCATACTAATTTAGTTTATCATTTAAATAAACCTAAAGTTCATGTTTTTAAAGCTGTTAATGGTAGCAGGTTGATCTATGTAATTGAAAAGTGTTTAATGATGATGATAAATTACTCTCTGGCTTGACAACACGTTTGTTTCGCCTCGTTAACCGCTTAATCTAATTATATTCACTCGTGTGACTTGGTTATTTTTAGGCATTTTCTGTTTTAGACATTCTTTGATGCATCCAAATTGGACTTAAACGTCAGTTTGACAGGTGACTCCCGTTTATATGGGCCTGCAGTCACTCATTTCCAACCTGTTCTTGTTTCCTTCCAGGTTTTATCTTTCTGTTCTCTAGGGATCTAGTTATCACATTTTAATTAGGTTCTCATCTGTTGCACAGGACATGACATGCCAGAAAACAGTAGCTGTATAGCCTTTAATCTGAGAGATCGGATCAAGATTGTCACAATGTGCCACTTTATGAAATCCAGCACCTTTTAACCTTCTCTGAAGGTTTGGACTCAGAGTATACTATCCACCCTTTAGGTTTGCAAGAGAATGCAAATGTGAGTGATCCTAGCCATGTTGAGCAGCAATGCAACACGTTTGCATGGGTTTTATTCCGGAAAACTCACTGCCAAAGTTTCCAGCGTGTCTCTGCTAGGTTTAAATGGTCAAATGTACTAGAAAAACTCAGTCTGTCGCACAGCCTCTGGATTTCTGAGTCATTCAGTAGATAGGAGAGCATTTTAGCCTCTTGAGGTTTACAGGGGAGTTTCCGTATTGAGGAAATGTTGGGTATTATAGAAACTGATGTCAGTTTTTCTTTAAGACTGTTTATATGGATGAAATCTGTAGTGTTTTGCCTGCCCTGTCTGTAAATTGATCATTTCATTATTTTCAGGATTAGCTCATATAGCAGGGATTGACCTTTATTAGATGGACGGTCGAAGGATGTTATTGAGCAAAGAGCAGAGATTGATTTGTCGTCTCCACTTGGTTTGGTGTCATGCAACTTTTACATGTTATTTAATGTGCATGTCAAATCAAGCTTCCAAAGAGCTCTCAAGATGAGCAGTGATTGTTTATAAATGTATAAAAGCTTACCTTACAGTAGGAATTATCATTACTTGTAGTAATAGAACAATACATGATCCAGGATGATTATTTGTGCATGTTTGGCAGCAGTGTCTTGTGCACATGCTCGTAGAAGAGCTGGTGACTCACAGGAAACCAGGTTTACTTTTGAACTGGATCATGTGCTGATCTCGTTTCCCCTTTCTCACCCTTACTTTACTGTCTTTTCTACAATTCTGCTTTCAAAATCCCCCAAAAATGTAATTTACTGTAATTAAATTGTATTGTGTGTGCATTATGTCTTTGAATATTGGGATCAGCATCAACTATTGAAATTGGTTGTTCACTAAAAGTGATAGACAGACATCTAAATCACCCAGGCTGATTATTCACATGATCTTTTACACAGTTTGAAATCATCAGCATTTTCTGGGGTTTTATATAATATAATGTAATATAATATAATACAATATGTCATAAATGTTTGTTTAAATCTGTGTTTATTTATATATGTATATTTTATAATATTAATAAATCTATTTGTTCTGTTTATATTTTATAAATAAATGTATTAAACTAATATATTAATATTTATAAAATTAATAACATTTAGTGAGAGCACATGAGTAATTTTTGTTTTAGTAATATATTGTTTTTTTGTCATTGCACTGAAAAAAAAATCAGCCACGAAAATAAACTAAAGTGTCTTAGGTGGAGTGTTATTTTATTTGTGTGTAAAATTAGTGTTTTCTTTCTTTATTATTATTATTTTTATAATTATTCTTGTTTTTTCTTTTCAGTCGTGTGGTCTTGCCATGCTCGGTGGAAGAGGTGAGTCATTTTTCTTATTAGTGCCCCCCCCCAAGTCCTAATAAGTTAAGAATGGACTGTAAATGTGCAGCATCACTTTGACCTTGAAAACCAGCAGAGATGGTTCATTTCCTGTGGTTTAATAATGCTGATGGGTTATTAGTTCATCAGTAGAGTCGGACGGCTCCATCTGAAACTTTTTTTTTCTAGAGTTCAACTTCACAACAATCGCATAAAACCCCAGCGTTTTGAACTCATCTGGCACGTCGAGTATTTGATCAGAGCAACAAGGACAAGATAAAGCATGTCACGCATGTAGAACACGCTCGCCCTCGGGGAACATTTGAGTCTCGTGCTGTTCTGAGAGAAGCAAACTTGATGCTTGCTTGATTGACATTGTTTGATATTTTGCATTTAGGATGCTGTTGATTCGTAGCATGCGACGTATAGTCAGAAGTCCTTTTGCAGCCTGACAGCTGTCAAGCAGACTGTTTTTAAGTGATCTGAGATGCAGATGCCTTCATATGTGATACAAGGATCCTCTTTCTGTTCCAAAACTTAGTGAGCTGCCTGCAGTGCATGCATGTTATGGCATCATAGTAGTAATCACTTTTGCATTGCAACAAGCTAAGTGGGAAAATAAATCCAAAATGGTGGAAGACACTAGAATTTTGATATTTTTTTTAGTCAAAATTCTAGTTTAGTTGTTTGTAATTCTGTATTATTTTTTGGTTTTTATTTTAAATGTCTAGCAGTTATTTTAGTATCATAAAGATACTATTGCAATTTTTTTTATCTGTTTTAAATTTGTCCTTTTCATTTAAATTTTTGTTCAATTTTTTTGTAACATGGTTGTCATTTTTAGTATTTTTATATATATAAATAATAACAAAATACTAACACTAGCTTTTCTAATCTTTTTGTATTCTATCTATTTGTTTTCTTTTTATTTATTATGCAATTAACAAAAGCAAAAAAGGCCTCTAACATTAGCTTGTTCTATTCTTTTTCTATTCTATCTGTTTTTTTATTATATATTTAAAAAAACAACAACCTTGCTACGTGTACTGTGTTAAGCTAACAGAGACTTGTCATAGCACTTGCATATCATTGCTCTTTTGTTGATTTTGATTGCTTCTATTGTCCTCATTTGTAAGTCACTTTGGATAAAAGCGTCTGCTAAATGACTAAATGTAAATAAATAAATAAATATATTGCTTTTATTTCAGCTTTTATTTTAGTACATCAAGTTAAGCTAACATATTTTATGGTTTTAGTTTTAGCTACTTGTAATAACCCTGTTTTAAAGCCTAGCTTAACTCTTCATGCATACATCTACATCAGTTCCCTGTTTGCCTTTGTAAAAGTGGTTTTACTATAATGTCCCTCTAAGGCATCAGTCAGTCACACAATGCAAAGCTTTGTCTTCATATCTGGAACTGCTGGAAGGGACGTATTTTAATTATACGAGAGCTGTTTAATTCCACAGATGCTGATCTGAGTGCTTTCCTATATGAAGTCTGGGGTTTGTGTATTCATGCATGTGAGATCCACTAGTACTAATTTTAAGTGATAAGATAAAATAAAAAAATAAATAAAAAAAACTTATTTTAAGATTAAAATCTGTTTTCCAAGAGGACATTGTAGGAGTGCACTAGCATAAAGATGACCTCAAAGACACGGACGAAACAATCTTATTTTAGTATCAGAGAGATACTATTATAGTTTTTATTCATATTCTGAATTAGTTTTTTATATTTCTCATTTTAATTTTAAAGTGAGATTTTTTTTTTTTGTCATTTTAGTATTTTGTTCATCTGTACATTTTCTATATAGTTTCTATTTTTATTTCACTTTTAGTAGTACATCAAATTAAACTAAATAAAAACATTGCCTTGACAGCTAGCTTAAATAAAATGTTTGTTTGTTTTATTTTATTTAATATATATTTTATTTCAGGTAACCAGGGTTATTATAGTTAACCTGGAACTAAAATAATAATTAAAAAAAGTCATTACTTGAAATAAAATAAATGTTTATATAAATATTCATATAATTAAGTAAATAATATAATACAAATATATAAAAAAATCATTTCAGCTAGTTGTCAAGGCAACATTTCTCATTTTGATTTAGTTTGACTTGTACTAAGATAAATGTAAAAAAATGACTTAAGTATATAAAAAAAGAAGCTACTAAAAATGACAAAAACATGGAACAAAATTACTTAAAAACAACTTTTTTATGGTTTCAGCTTTAGTTAACTATAATAGACCTGGACAAAACTCCAGTTCAAAGAGAGGTCAATAGTCACCTTTGATTTGGTATGGAGCTTTAAGTGTGGTTGTATCATCTCTTACCATCTGATCTATCAAAACTCACCTTTTTCTCTCTGCCATTGCAGTATCAAGTCGGGCAGCTTTTCTCGGTGGCTGAGGCCAGTAAAAACGAGACGGGTGGAGGAGAGGGCATTGAAGTGCTCAAGAATGAACCCTATGAGAAGGAAGGCGAGAAGGGACAATACACACACAAAATCTACCACTTAAAGAGGTAAAAATTTGTCGTTTTATTCTGTACGCCAAGATGCGTTCACCAAACTTTAATAGTTTTGTCAAGTTAGTAATTTTCTGTAATTGCAGAAATGTTTTTTAATTCTTGATTCCTACATTTCACTACTGATTATACCCTGTATGATTGTGTATGTGACAAATAATAAAGAACCTTAAAGAACCTTGATTCTAACACCACCTACGGTTTAGTATTGTCAGACATTATCAGATGACAAACCATTCAACTTAACGCGAAGCTGTAAATAATTACTCGGGCTTTGCTTCATTGCTCTTGTGTTTTGCGCTCATCTAGTAAAGTGCCAGGCTTTGTGAAGATGATCGCACCAGAGGGGGCGTTAGTTTTCCATGAAAAGGCCTGGAATGCTTATCCATACTGCCGCACAAGTGAGTGGAAACCTTTTCATCCATTATACCACACAATCCGTCACTATCATGTTGTTATTGCATACGACAATATGTAATGAATTACATATTGGCACAGACGTCATGCGTATACAATGTTTTTTGATTGTTTCACAAAGTTCTCACATGTGCCGTTTGGTAAAGAATTAGGCTGGAAACATACTCGGCAAGAATGCAGACACAGACATGAATACTCAACCAAAGCATGCCTAGCTAAACCCTGTTGTTTTTAGCAAACATTAAGGTGGTTAAATGACTGAGACTCATAGTGGCTGATACACTAAGAAGGCAGTGTGTACTTGACTTGCATTATGAATTGACCTCTGACATATTTCGTAGCTGTAACAGTTTGCATTCTTCTACTCGGAGTATGTTTCGGGCCTCATTTGTTTTGGTCTGTTTTGACAGTGGAAATATGAATGGTTTATTTGTCACCTGATTATTTTTCTTTTTATTTTTGCATGCTGCTCCATTCTCCTCAGTTGTGACTGTAAGTACAAACACTAGCTGTCATCATTAATGTTCACTAAACTTTAGTGCATGATCACTTACTATGAAGTGCCTGCAGTTTGGAAAAGTTGTTTTTCATCGAGTCAGCCATTTAATTGAGTCTAAGCGTGTGAATTGACACACTGACCTTATAAACTATTCAGACATGCTTGTAAGTGTGTGAATGTCATTGCATCAGATTAAGTGTCTGTATCTGCATGTCTGTACAGTTTAGTGTTTATTGTAACTTGTTTTTGTCAAAACTATTACTTGTAAAATGCACATGTGCCGTCTTTGTTTGATAAATAATTACTTTACCGTATGTGTTGACACTCCTACTTCTAAGTGTGGCTTAAATGAATAGTTCAGCCAAAAAAGAAAATTTGCTGAAGATTTACTCACCCTCAGGCCATTCAAGATGCGGACAAATTTGTTTCTTCACTGGAACAGATTTGGAGAAATGTAGCATTGCATCACTTGCTCGACAATGGATCCTCTGCAGTGAATGGGTGCCGTGAGAGTCCAAATAGCTGATAAAAACATTACAATAATCCACACCACTCCAGTCCATCACAATGTCTTCTGAAGCCAAAAGCTGCATGATTGTTACAAACAAATCCATCAAGACATTTTGTTATTTTTGTTATTATTGTTGGCAAAAATGAGTCCTCTATCCATAATATTGTTTTCTTCAAAGAACAAGTTTTATATAAAATAGTCCAAAAAAGCTCAAAACAAATATGTGTGTGGATTTTGATATGGGAGGACAACAGGAGATGGACTTTAATGGACTCATTTTTTGGTGATGTTTCAAAATAAAAAGCTAATAATGAAAAACGTAATTAAAACGTAATAATGGATGAGTTTGTTTTACAGACACACATCTTTGTGGTTCCCAAGATGTTAATTGATGGACTGGAGTGGTGTGGATTGTGTTGTTTTTATCAGCTGTTTGGACTCTCATTCTGACGGCACCCATTCACTGCAGTGATGTAATGCCAAATTTCTCCAAATCTGTTCCCATAAACAAACAAACTCATCTACATCTTGGATGGCCTGAGGGTGAGGACATTTTTAGCAAGTTTTCATTTTTGGCTGAACTATTCCTTCAAGTGTCCGAATATGTTTTGGGACCACTGTATGTGTGTTTATTTTAGTTCAGCACACCAATCATAACACCAGTTTACCTAGAACTTGGAGTACAGCCTATTTACTTCTTGTTTTCTAGGAACTCGTTCCCTCCAGCATTAAATCTTAAAAACATGCGGTTTGGACCGCTCTAAACTTGTTGGACCTCAGATTACTCTTTAGAAACATATTTGCATTGCATGTGCTGTTAAACCACAGTTTAAAGTGAACTCATGCTGCTGTTGGTGATAAAACCACATTTCATGAATGTAAACATCACTGTATCTTCTCCTCAGAACGAATACATGAAAGATGACTTCATGATTAAAATTGAAACATGGCATAAACCTGACATGGGGTCTTTAGAGAATGTGAGTGAGACGTTTCTTTGTTTTTTGAAGTTTTGAATGCATCTGTAATGTCATGCTCAAGCTGATATGTTTTTTTGTGTTTGTTTGTTCCCAATTACAGGTACATGATCTGGATCCCACCACATGGAAGACTGTGGAAGTCGTGCATATCGATATAGCCGATCGGTCTCAGGTTGAACCTGGAGTGAGTTCACTTTACATCAGTCTAGCAATGTTCTGATCTCATTTGCACACATTCTTTGTGTACCCACTTTGAATATAAAGCTTCTAGTCCATCCCTGCTGGTCATCCTGTGGTCAGCTGGCCCTCAAAAATGGACTATTGATATCCAACATGTGGTAACTAATTTGCATAACCCCGCCCTCTGCTGCAAATGCATTAAGCTGTTTTTGCATTAGAGGTTTTGGTGTGATGTTCTCTCATTTGTGAGTCCTTTTTGGATAAAATCACTCATTAAATGAGACCATTGGAACTATTTGAGGCTCATTTAGTGTTCAACCATTGTGCTTCTGTTAATCGCTCATGCGTAAATGCTTATCGGCTGATGCAGATTATCTCAAACTGGCAAAATCTGATTTATACACTTAGTTTAATATTGTGTTTTACGTAATATTCCCTGCACAAAAAGTTTGAGGTCAGTAAGATTTTTTTTTTTTTTTTTGGAAAGAAATTGTCAGTAAAGACATTTAAAATGTTACAAAATTTTCTATTTCAAAAAATGCTGTTCCTTTGAACTTTCTATTCATCAAAGGATCCTGAAAAATAAAATGTATCACAGTTTCCACAAAATATGATGCAGCACAACTGTTTTCAACATTGATACTAATCAGAAATATTTCTTGAGCAGCAAATCAGCATATTAGAATGATTTCTGAAGGGTCATGTGACACTGAAGACTGGAGCTGAATGATGTCGCTTTTTCAGCTTTGCATCACAGGAATAAATTACATTTTACAATACATTCAAATAGAAAACAGTCATTTTAAATAGTAATAATATTTAAGTTTTACTGTTTTCACTCATTTATTTTTAATCAAATAAATGCAGCCTTGGTGAGCAGAAGAAACTTAAAAACATTAAAAATCTTGCTGACCCCAAACTTTTAAACAGTAGTGCATGTACTTTGTAGCAACACAGCACTATTTATCATATTACTATGTCATAATATTGTCTTAATACAACAAACCCCTTTGTTGCATGTTGTTTGTTTGCTTGTAAATATTAGTGTATCTATTGATTAGGTTCATACAAACATGTCACAAATTCCTCCTCCTGTAGCACAGTCAGTGTTAGCCTAAAAACATGCACATTAAAGATCCACCAGAAACAGCACTTTTAGCCAACTGTTTCCAGTGTGCTGTGATTTGGGACGTGCTAATACTTATCTCGCATGCTATTTAGGCTGGCTAGTGTGTGACTTGTGATTCAGCCTTTAGCCGGCGTGTTACATAAGACTGGATTAGGGTGACATGACATTAGAGTGTGTGGACCATTGCCCTTCTAACCTGCATTACTCGAGGTTCAATAGTTTACCAAGAAGGCAGCTTTTTATCTTTATTTACTGCGGGGAGACCTGAACCTGATGTAATTGGCAGTGTTTACTGCACAATCTGGTCTGTTTGAAGCTGTAGACATCGCTGCTAAAAACTCAAGCCTCAAGATCAAACAAACAAGCTGCCGGTGCCGTGTACTAGCAGACACGCACACTGCGTCAAACATCAGCTGCTTTGAATAAATCCAAATAAGTTTCCATGTGACCTCATTCTGGCTCTGTGCCGAGTGCATGAATACTGCTGCATCCGTTTGACTGGAGTCCAGCGTCATGGTGTGTTGACTAACAGGAGTGTGTTGGTTATCTGCTCCTCTTCATCTCCTGCTGACCGGCTCACTGTAGAGGGGCGCTGAAGTGACTGCTCCTCCCAGGCCCCAGCGCTTTTATGCTTCATATCTTTAATTAGTTAAGTGGATCAGTCCTGGTTCAGGTTAATCCTTATTCCCATATGTTCACGGTACTCAACGCCGAGGTTTGAGAGATTAAAAGGTTGCGTGCGAGTGTGCGCACTAGTGTGAAAAGACGGAAATGATGGGAATTCCCAAACTAGAGGTGGTGGGAAGGTGTTTTTTTAAGATAACGTGTATTGTTATCTTTCAGACACCTTTAGCAACTTATTTTTTTCAAAAAGCACCTACTGACAAATCAAGCAACTCTCTGAGTGATCATTATGATTTATAGTATATGAAATTTACATTAAAAGCAATCTTACTGACCCTAGACTTTTGAACTTTTTAATCTCACTTTAAATCTAGCGACTCTTTTAAGGGATCATTTAGCACTATATTTGTTTATTTATTTATTCATTCATTAATTCACTTATTCATTTATTTCTCTTCTCACACACACAAAGCTAACTACAAATCTAGCGACACTTGAGGGATCATTTCACATGCACACTGGTCAAAAGTTTGTAATTTCTTTTTATATTTTTGAATGAAATCTTTTATGCTCCCTTATGCTGTTTTTATTTAATAAAAAATATAGTAAAAACAGAAATATTACAATTTAAAATAACTATTTTTAATATACTTATATTCTCTATTTGCTTATATATATATGCATGCAAATATGGTATGATTTCCTTAATATGTTAATTAGTCCATGGCGTCATCTAGCAACTGTTTAAGCAGGCTTTAGCTATTTTGAAAGTATTTGACAGCAGTGATAACATGAAATCAAAAGTGGACATTTTTACTTTCTGAATTTTCCTGGTAATGGTAATAAATTAAAATGTTTTGATTTTATAGTTTTTATCAAAATAAAATATCCATCTCTGAAATTGCATCTAAGCTGACTTAACCTGGGCAGTGTGGAGAAAAATTAACCATAAAGAAAACATAAGTGACCCAGTTGTTGTTCTCACAGGATTATAAACAGGATGAGGACCCAGCAATCTTTCAATCAGAGAAAACAGGCCGGGGACCTTTAGGACCGGACTGGAAGGTGAGTGGCTGTATTAGTTCATTTATTGATTTTTGTTTTTGTTTGTTAATTCAGTTCCATATGAAGCCCATGTGTGATGTCTCCCCAAACAGAAAGAGCTCTTGGCTAAGCCGGATGCCCCTCGTATGTGTGCGTACAAACTAGTCACCGTCAAGTTCAAGTGGTGGGGCCTTCAAACCAAAATAGAAAACTTCATCCACAAGGTAAGAAACGACACCCATTCAAGCAAGAACTTTATATTCTTTTCTCCCTCATGTTTTTTTTAAACACATACAGGACACAAAAAGAGATATTTAGCAGTCCAAAGTGCCCCTTTTCACACCCATGTGATGCTGTCATGCTCCAAAAATTACAAAAAAGTTCCATGGTCTTAAAAAAAAACGTGTGCATATTACACTGCACTACATTACATTACATTTTACAATTACAAGGCACAGTGCCAGATTTGATGCTAGTGTTTAGAGGTCGACCGATTAATCGGTTTTGCTGATTAATCGGTACCGATAGTTGATTTGCAGAACAATCGGTTATCGGCAAAAATCCATGCCGATAGTTTTCGGTGTTTTTTTGTTTGTTTTGTTTTTCTGTTTTTCTTCGTGTTGCGTCTGTTGCTGGAGTGGTTGAGAATGGTCTGCTATCATTATACAGTATGAGAGCGGCCTCTAGAGGCGGAAATCACTGACAGCACATGTTGTTTGTTTTGGCATGTGACACTGCGCGCTGCACAGAGCGGGAAACTTCAAACGCGCATTTAAATGCAGCCGACAGAAAATCCTGCCGCGGAACAGAGCGCCATTCACATAGTTTCCCATTAAATAACATTATAGCCTATTTGTCCCAAATCATTGTTAACCTGTTAACTAGCACCAGGACGCCAGCGTCCTCAGAGCTCTTTGTTTGCACACGCCATTGTTTTCAAACAGATAAAGTAAAACAGGACAAAATGAATCTTGACAAACTATATATCATTTTGAAGGTCTAAGCCTCTAGCATCGACGACAGATCGCTGTTTTTCGATAGAAAGCTTATACGGAATGTATTTGCTAAATTTGTGTAAGCAGTACACATCAAAACATGTAGAAAATATCCCGCAGCACATACCATATTCATCCTGATAACGACTCTCAAACGTATCCACTGCTGTAAATCCTGGTTTTGTTTGAAAGATAAGAGTCCAGTGAACAACATCCCATCGAGCACTTTTAGTCCAAAGAAACAACAACGCTGTAATTTAGATCGTTAATCCTTTGTTTACGTCTCATCTCTTGAGGGAGAGCTATTGTTTGTGTCCGTTATGGAACAAACTACGCTCAAAAACAGCGTCTTGGTGGTAAAAAAACAGCACGATTTTGTAGCAGACAATGTTCCAAACAGAATGAAACCATCCAAAAAAAAAAAAGTCAAAGATACACGGAAGATTGTTTATTTGAATTCTGGCGCTCCCTCGCGACGCGCATGACGCACGCTGTGACGCACCTGTCATCTGATGGGGCGTAACTTAGCGATCTTTTAGCACTATAAAAAAAAAAGAAAAAACATTTTTTTTTTCTTCAGCAGCAGTTTTCATATATGTTTGCGTGTTTTGTGGAGAATGGGCCTGTATCTGTGTGATTAACATCCGTATAACTTAGCTGATAATCAGCATCTGATTACTGACTGTTCACAGATATCAGTGTGAATGCAGTCTATATAAAAGTCCATTATAATGTGAATATTGACTATATTGGGCAGCCATCAGTATGATTAGCATATGTATGAATGATCATCAGCAAGTGATTACTAATGTATGAACAGGAGAGCATCTGTTTGTCAGGAAATCAGTATGTACTTAAGTTATTTTTTTATTATTATTATTGTTTTTTTTTTCATCACTCAAAAATTATTATTATTGTATTTTTCTAGTGCTCAAATAAATCACTTATACGATGTCTAAGATTCTGTCTACTGTTTTATAATTGAAAAACTGCAGTGGCATGTATAAAGACTAATAGTTTGTAGTAGAACCCTTCAATAATTTGGTAAATATTTTTCCTCAAACAGGGGGGGGGGGGGGGCTAGAAAAATGGCTGCAGGAATCTCATTTTTCATGGTATCTTCTTCAGATTTGAAATATAAACTCATGAGACATGTGGCTTTCAGCCCATTACTTTTCTGGATTTCTCCAGGATTTATTTCATGTATTTTTATATTAAATTTTAAAAAAATTCAGTGTGGTACAATTTTTATCAAGGCACTTCAGTGTCTATAACTTTTTATATTTTTGAGCATCATCAACTCTGGATGATGGATAGTAAAGGTCAAAGGGTCTTCTTTCCAAAAACACCACAATTGTGTGTGTGGCACACTGAAGTCAGGAGCTGTTACCATTTTAAGTTAGTTAGTCATTTTCAGCTGTGATTCCCAATATGGGGGGTGCTAGTTAACAGGTTAATGTACATAATGACTTTGCCCTAGGCTATAAATTATGTATTGTGCATTTTTCAGCAAAACTTTTATCTTTCCGTGGCTCTAATACAGTCTGTATGCTTCATATAGAGAGCTGTAATACAGATCGCGCTTTCTCTTTCCGTTTGCTCTGTTATTTAAACACCGAACTTCAAACTCATTTATGACACATAATTCATTCTTGAAGCAAACTTATGTCCGTTTGGTGATTAAATAAACATTTTTAGACCGCTGCTTAAATTGAACGTGACGCGTCTGGTGTGTGTGTGTGTGTGTGTGTGTGTGTGTGTGATACCCGTGACTTCTCCAAGACACAGCGCTGTGCTTTTGCACAGTGTGTCACTCACTTGCATATTTGTTTATATTTTAATTAGATAATCATGCAGTGTTCTAAAATAGCAGAAAATAAAGAGTGCACATACAATATCAATAACCTGTGCATGTAATTTTAATATGGCCTTTTGTAGGTATTTCAAGATGGCCATCTTTAAGCATGACTGTTGAAATGAAATGGTAATACTTAATAAGAGTCCATTTGTAACATTAACGAAAGCTGTAGAAGTATTGTTCCTTGTTAGAGTGTGTTCATTTCATTTCAACATTTACTAATAGGCTTCATTTTTAAATTTTAAAGTTTCTTCTAACATTTGTAAACTATGAAATAACTTTAATAATCAATATAGTAATACATATTAATACTAAATTTTTATTCATTTATAAAGTATAGTTCAGTACTGTTACTGTTTTTTTTTTTTTAAACAGTAAAGCTCTATTTAGTTTTCATTCAGTATCTATTTTAAAAACTATCGGTTGATTAATCGGTATCGGCCAGTGTGGTCCAACCTAGCTATCAGTATCGGTAAAATCCACTATCGGTCGACCTCTACTAGTGATATAAAACATTTCCTATGTGTCTCTTCATTGACATCAAACCTCAAGTAATGCCTCTCAAATTTCAATGAGATTTAATGTTTTTTTTCCCATCTCACAATGCTTTGCAGTAAAAGACTGTATTTTATCTGCGCTTGCAGCAAGAGAAGAGAATCTTCACCAACTTCCACCGTCAGCTCTTCTGTTGGATTGACAGCTGGGTGGAGCTCACCATGGAGGACATCCGCCGGATGGAGGAGAAGACGCAGCGAGAGCTGGAGGAGGTGAGAATGACATTTGCACAGAATTATGGTCTGAAGCATGAATATTTTCCTCAATTGCATTTGTTCCCACCCATCCTTGGCAGACCTCCTTATTCCCAGCAGTCCAGATCATGAAACGCTGTTCTTTTTCTTTTCTTTTTTTGGTCCATTTATGAATGGTTTTTAAAGGTCAAAGGGTTCATTTCTGTGCCTTTAGTATCAGAATATGGAATTGCTATCATTTAAAAAATAATAATTAGGCTGATTTAAATGTCACAAACCCCCTCAAACTAGTTTAAAATTGCTTTTAAATAAAACTACGTCTCATTTTTAAAATAATGACTTGCCACAAATAGTTGAATTAGGTTCATTGAGTGATTGTTATTGTCATTCCAACTGATTCAGCAAGTGAGTCCAAATGATTCACACTCATTTTAGTTCAATTTTTGATAACATTTTAGTTCCTACAGTGTTTTAGTATCATTGATACACTATTATAGGTTTTAATTTTATTTTTATAATTTCTGTTTGACTTTCATTTTTGTTAAAATTGTAGTAATTGTGTTAGTCATTTTTATTATTTTATTGTCTATGTAGGTTTTTATTCCCTTTTAAATTATTTAATTAAATTTATTTTTTTTATGAATTTTTTAAATGTAAAAAATATTACTTCAAGGTAAACTGAAAGAAAATGAGATGTTGCTTTGGTAACTAGCTGAAATAAAATATGGAAAAAAAAACCTTTCATTTCAGTTAACAATTTTTTTTTATTTTTAGTTCAGATAACTGTAATAGCTCTGGATTAAGTCTATTCTATATAAAGATAACAAGTGAGTTGTCCAAATGATTGAGGCTAAAATAGTTGATTCATTTCCATTTGAAATTGAGAACACTAGTTGAATGCAATTGCTGTTGTGTAACATTTTTATGCAAAGTTTTGGTAAAGAAATCATGTAGAAAGCTTTAGTTTTATTTGGTCTCTTGTCATTAAAAATATAAAATAGCAGTGGGTCAGTGCGCTATTGAGAAACACTGTATTCGTAATATACATTTACAGTCTGTTCATCATCCTACAGTGCACATCTGGACAGATTTTACAGCGTAATATAGGCGTTTATAAGCAGAATAAAATGTTAGTACCTATGATATTAGCACCAGGGGTCATTATTTGACTGTAGACACAAAATAGTAGTCGTTGAATGTAATCCGGCTTCTGGACGTTATTGAAGGGGTTACAGATTTGAGCTATATTGTTTTTTTCCCCGCTGGTCACCGTTGGCAGCGCGCTCATTCTCTATTTTCAGTTGTGTGTTTTTGTTGAACGCACCCCAGCTCAAGTGTATAGTATTTGGCCCAGATTCTTTCCTCTACCCAGTAAATATGACGATCCAACGGCACGCAGTCTCTCCAAACTCTGACACGCTCTGTGATCGCTTTCAGCATGCAGCCAAGGAAAACCACAAACTCCTCACTGCCTGGGAAATATCGATCAGTACTTTCTCATCCAAATCCCGAAGGCGTAGTCGCTTATTAGTTTTATTCTGAAGCGACGGTTGGCCAAGACCAATAAAGTGATTCCTTAACCGTCAACCCATCAGTCACGTTACGAGTTATATCTTTCTCCTAACCAGTTCATCTGTAATTGCCTTCAGTTGTAAAGTCTGGCATTAATAAAACAAGCAGTATATGTAGTAAAACTTTATATTAAACAAACAGTTTTTTTACACCGCTACTATCCAGTTGCCAAGCAGAAAGTATGTATTTGGACTAATATTTGACGAATTAAGTTTACTTTGGCTTTGCCGTGCTTTACAGAAACCTTCCAGGGTATATATTTTTTCAAAACCTCTTTTATGGAAATGATGGTGAATATGTTTCCAGTGAGGATTATGTCAACGTTAACCCATTCATTGCCTCTTTGCTGACAGTCAACCGTTAAATGGGTGACTCTCACAAAAGCGGTTATAAATGCATCACATTTCTCCCTAAAATAAAGAAAAGAAAGCCTATTTTTAATCAGTAGCTTGTAGTGGGAATAAATAATCTAATTCACTTTTTTATATTTAAACTATTTTAGTATAATATATAAAATATATATATATATATATATATATATATATATATATATATATATATATATATATATATATATATATATATATATATATATATAAAAAAAACATTTAAATGTTAAGATTTTTCAGTAAGGTTCAGTAAATGTTAAGATTTCAATAAGTCCATATCAAGGTGGTACTGAAATTGTGTTTTTAATTAGTTGATTGCAATTTCAAAATAATATTTTTTTTAGTTTAATAAATATAATATTTTAAGAAATATAATAAAATAAATTATAATTAAACTGATTACTTGACATAAATGAAAAATCATTTAATTTTTTTTTTTTTTTTTTTTTTTTTAATCTTTTGTAAAAAATAAATAATTTGATTACTTTTATTTCTTATGCATCTGTTGTGGTCATGTAATGATTATTTTAATTCCTTTTTATGTCAAAAACCTTGTATTACCATTGTGTATGAAATGTGCTATATAAATAAACTTGCCTTGCCTAATAGCCAAAAAATGACTTGGCTATTTCTAACCGAGATTCCCTGAAATATGCTTCTCATGTTGTGTTATTGGCTATTTTGATGTTCCATAACATTTTCCTTCCAGCTGGACGTCAGCAAGTGGTAAGATTTCACCTAACGGCATGTTTTGTTTCTAGATGCGTCAAAAGGGGACCGTACGAGGCACGACAGCAGCCGAAGAGTAGCTGAATCCTTTTTAGTAACACGAGGCAGGTGGAGAGACTCCGTAAGTGGTGCGGGAGGAAAGGCGGCCGCTCCGTCGTGCATTCTTTCTCACGTTCTTTTCATCCGCGCCACCCACTAACCCATCACTTCACTGCCTCCATTTCAGCTAACCACAACTAACTTTTCTTCTGGTGTTCTCCTCTCAGCTGACGGGTGGATGAATGTAACCCGAGTTAAAGTGTTAGTCATTTCAGACAAACTCTTGGCTGAACCGCCCAATAGCGTTCGCTCAGGCCAGAGGAAAATAGTGCCTCAACGGCGCAAATTGAAAGCAGGTGTTTGCAGCTCCTTGAAAAAGCCTCATCTGCAAGTTCTAATGGTTTTAGACTCCGGTTGAAAGGTAAAAGAGGGTTTTTTGAGGCGTTCTTGATGTTTAAAGCAAGTGTGGTGGCCAATGCCTGTAGCTTCCAAAAGCAGCATTCTTCTGTCGAGTTGTTGATCTTCTCTCTAAATGGAGGCAGGTTGCGATGTTTACAGGAGCAGCTGCAATGGCCATCTTTTTCTTTTCCAGTGTTCTCGTCCTGAAGGGTTAGTGCATACAAAAATAAAATGCCATCAAGTCGTTCCAAACCCGTATGACTAACTTCCTTTCATGGAGATGTTTTTGAAGAATCTCCACACTTGTTTTCCATACAATTAGAGCACACAGTGGCCACAGGCTATCAAGTTGTGAAAAAGCATCATAAAAATAGTTTGTGATTTATGTGCTGTATTTTAAGTCTTCTGAAACCATAAGATAGCTTTGTGTGAACGAAATCAATTTATTTTATTTTAATCATTGCATTGCATTGCAGGTTTGAAACTTTTTCATTCTTAGGAAAATTTCAAAATGCAAAAAAAATAAAATTTTTGGTAAAAAATAAAATACTTAAAGCTTACAACTTTCTTAAATGTAGTTTGATTCCCATTCAAATTTATATATATATATATATATATATATATACATATAATTTTAATTTTGCATTGCAGTTGTGGAACTTGGTTATAATGTTTCATTGTTATGAAAATGTCACAATACAAAAATAATTGTTTGTTTGTTTTTTTCTAGGTTAAAAATCTTTCTTAAAGGTAGTTTGATTCCCATTAAAAAAAATACAAAAAAAAAATATTTTTTTTTATTTTTGCATGTAGGATATGTCTCAGACAATAATTTTTTTCATCACATAAAAGGTATCATTTGACTTTATGACTTGTAATGTAGTGCAAGAGTTGTATGGACTACTATTATAGAGTTTTTGCGAGTTTGACAGCCATTATATACTTTCAAACAAGCATCTGAACGTTCTGCTGAACCTTTCTTTGGTGTTCCACAGAAGAAAGAAACTCGTGCAGGTTTGGAACAACAAAGGATGACAAAACATTAATTTCTGGGTGAAATATTGGTTATTTTGGTATTGGTCATGTGGTTTTCGTCTGCTCGAATCTTGTGTTGATCTTGCAGCGTCTGTAAGTCAGTTATGAAGTTGATTTTATAGACTTTACTCAGAACGGAGCACAGCCGCTTCATATTTGTTATTCTCCCTCCCTCTGCGTTTGGCTCTGCCGTAAAACGATCTGGAAGAGATGAGGCTCTCCTCGACTGCTCTTTCCAAGCGTCTCTGCCCAATCTTGTTTTTTTTTTTCCTCCTTCATTTCTCATTTCTCCTCATCGCCCCATTGCTGCTTCTCTGCGCTGTGTTCTTGGTTTCTAATCACCGCTTTTTGTGTTTGTTGATTTTTCCAGAGTATGTTTGTACTCTGCGCATGTGAGTGTGTTTCTGCTCTCTTTTATTTGACTGAGTGTGCGAGTGTAAAAAACCCGCCTGCCGTTTCTTGAATTCACACGGTGTCCTAACCAGGCTCGATGAAAACTTAATGCTACAGTGATGCGACAATATCCAGCCTAATTAGTGGCGTTTACTAAGGCGCTATTACTTAGTCATACTTGGTGTTATTGATACAAACAAACCCCGTATTAAACTTTAATATGTTAGTCGCCCCTCATTGTTTGTTTCCTCAAATCATCTTGCTGCTTGTTTGTAATTGATCAGACTTATAATTTTCATCTTGTAGATGAAGAACGGATGTAATAAATCTGACATACTATCTAGAGACTTGAGGGTGAACTCTTTTGACTTAAGTCAGTAAGAAACCACCTAGAAATGTGCCAAAAATGTAATAACCTCTGTAACCCAGTGTTATTTTAGTATTATTTATGAACTGATATATTATTTATTAATTTGAATTAGGTTCTATTTTTAGATAATTTTTTTCTTCATTTTAAAGTTTTAATTTTAAACTTAGCCCTCACAGGAGACTGTGCATTTCTAATTTCCCATGTCATTATACAAATTTATGTCCTCATTTGTCACAAGCACACACACACACACACACATATATATATATATATATATATATATATATATATATATATATATATATATATATATATATATATATATATATATATATATATATAATATATATATATTATTATGTACAGTGTTACATATTTATGATTAAGTTTTTAATCTAATATTTGCATTTTAATTTATTTCGTCTGTTTCAATTATCACAAATGATTTCGAGTATTTTTCATTTTAGTTAGCATTAACACCACTGTAGACAAACACCATGCATTTTCTTAAGAATATATGATGTTATATGCAACCAGTTGAAACCAAGCAACCAACCAAATGCACCAAAACTTTAATTAGCATTGTAGAGATCATCACCCGTCACGATAGGTCACTTCATCATTTCGTGCCTGGTTAGGACAAAAATGTGGAATGATTCAGATGGCATGCATTGAAAAAGCTGCTTGAATTATGTTTTTTTCCATGTTCTTAACGGTCACTGTTTTCCTCTCCCATTCTCTTAGCTTCGTAAAACTGGTCAGGTTCGAGGCACCAGTGCTGCTCACGAACAATGAGGCTAAACTTCAAGAATCCAACCACGGCGACACTTGACGAAAGACATCACCGCATCCAACCAAACCGGCCAGTGGCGGCACCGCCGTCCTCCACCAGCAGACTGCAGAATGACACAGTGATCAGTAGTACTGTACTCACACACCTGCCGACAGGGTGGACACACATCACGCTCGACCTGTTTTTAGATTCACGCAGGTTGATCCTGTGACTTTTACCACTTTGTTAGAAACATCAGAGTATTGCTGTATGGTTGTGTTGTTCTATTGCAGAAACAAAACTACTTAATTTTGGCAGGCATCGGACCAATTCTTTGTGTTTTTGTTTGGTTTTATCTGTTTGTAATGGTTCAGATCTTTATTTTCTTGTCTGTGTTTAGTCTTTCCCCCAGATGAAGCACTTCTTTTGGTTCCTTTAAAATCCTTATTATGTTTTAATTAGTAGATTGTCATTTCGTATCAGCGTAGTCCTGCCTTTCTAAGTAAAATTTGTGATGCTACTGCACGGCATGCACATTTGTGCAAAAACACGTCCACCTCACAAAAACTTTTCTGCGAGTGGCTTTTGCATGAGCTCAGGCATGTTTTTGAGAGGGTCTTCATGTTCTTACGACACTTCGTGTGACGTAACCCCTCAGGACTCTTCAGGTTCTCCTCACCAAAATCCAAACTAATTACCAGAGCAAATCGCCGCTGCTGCTTTTTCTTATTTTTAGAGTCGCTTTAGGACAGGCAAAGTGCTTTTATATCGCTAATCTACCTGTAAAGCTCTCAGGGTTCCCACAGTCTTGGAAAATCCTGGAGATATCAGGGAAAAATTGTGATTTCCAGGCCCGGAAAAGTCTCAGTTCATAACAAGCATGCATACATAAAATAATTTACCTCAGTACATTATAACAACATTTTAAAAAGAAAAGCAAAAATCATAATTTCACTATCAAAGTTGCAATGCACATAAACCACGTTGACGTTTAAAAGCTGAAGTGTGATGATTCTTGTATTTGATCTCTAAAGTTGTAAATATAAATGGCCATTTCTGAGGTGTAGCTACTTTTCCAGGTGGATGAATCTCTGGTTACTGACATGCGAACAGTGACTCCTTTCTGGAATCCTTGCGCATATTATGCAAATGTTACTGGCGTTGTCATGACAACAGATTTAAATTCGGTGTCACTACACAGGCACAGGCAGTAAGAGATTCTAGTGCACAAGTCTCATGGTTTTAGTGTGCACTTGAATCTTTATTGACCAGCCCTGCATTATTTTTGCTTTTTAACAAAAACGGACAACTTTAAATTTTCTACAATCGACATGCTGCCCCAAAACCTTTCTTTAATGAAATCATAAGGCATAAATTGATATATTTATATAGGGAATATTGCAATCTCTGCAAAATAATCGATCAGAACGTGTGGGAACCCTGAGCTCTGCACCTGAATGTGTGCGTAGATGCCTCAACAGACGCTTAGGACAAAGAGAAGAACTTTATAAATGCATTTTAAAGAGCTTGATATTTGTATATTTTCTATATTGTACCAGGTCGGAGTCGCAGTCTTCGTCTCTGGCCGTCCTGCACCAGCTCGGATCATCCAGCCTAGCAAAAAGAGTCTGCTGTTTGCACTTGACCTGCAGTGCAGGGCTGTTTTATCTTCTCGTTTATTAGTAACAGGTTTTTAACGCGTACGGTTCTCTGTCCCGGTCGAGAGAAGACAGATCAGATTTTTATCATATATTGTGGCCAGTGCATTAGTTTTAATAGTTGGGCTTTCATGGACAGCTGACGGCTGGAGTTTGCACAGTCACACGCAAACCAGTGCCTGATGTCTGCGTTGAAACGATTTTGATCGTCTATAGTTAGAATTGCACATTTGTGATAGTTTTCAAGCCTGAACGTGTACAACATGTTTTTTCTCGGTTTGCGTGTTTTGTTTCTTAACGTCCCTCTCATTTCAAGGTCCACGAATGTTCACGCAATCATGCAACCCGTCAGGTTCGACGTCAGCGGCACCTTTATGGCAATCAAGAAGATGTTGTCACGTACCTGTGTTCCTCCTCTCAGATACGGATGGGAGGAAGTCAGGTTTTGATTTTTGCTTTTTCGTATGTTCTCTAGATCATAATTGAGCAATCAGTGCACTGACTGTCTCGAGTCTCACGGATCATGTGGTTTACTTTTGTACACGTACATGGCTTTTAGGCTAGCGGGGACAGGGATAGGCAAGGGTTTCAGATATAATGAATGAATCATATTGTAATTGAAGCATAACTGTGCACTTGGAGAATCTACTGTTTTGTTTTTTTCTTGGGGAATTACACTGTGCTGTTTTTCTTTCTTTTTCTGATTGTTTGTTTGAAAATCAGGGGAAATATCAGTGAATGTACAATGGTGTGATTTATTGTTTTTTTTGTTTTGTTTTTTTTCTGCAGCTTTTGAATTGGTTATAAATTTAACCGTTAACAGGATATCTAATAAATTTCGACACCAGTCATGCTTGGTCTTTTATTTTGAGTTTTATTTTCTGTGGTTTTGCATGCTTTAATTAATGTTACCTTTAGATTCAAGTCGACAGAAAACCTGTTAGCATCAGGTCATTTTAAAATTAAAGTATTTAGGTCTGGAAAATCATTGAAAGGTTATTTTAGGATTAAATATCCTAATTCAATATTAATAAAATATTGTTAGAATCTTAAATGCTTTATTTTATTTCTGCATCTGTACTTTGTGGTCACAAATGTCTAATGTGAATTTCTCCTAGTTGTTCCTGACAGCAGCACTAGATGGCACTGTTCCGCTTTGCCAAAGAAACGGAACGATTTCTTATAAAGACCAGAGGGACCTACAAAATAAGTCTTATGGCTTTCCATTTATTATCCTTTTATTAGTTTAATTTCTTCAGTCATACCTATCAATAAATGGCCACTTACATTTCCCCATAAAACCTTTCAGTAGCCTAATGGTTGTATCGTTCCGTAGTGGGTTTGCAGGACACAGTCTAGGTTGTAGTATAAGGGTTTTTATTTCTACAATTTTGTAATCATTGTTCATTAAAAAGCTTTTGTTGTAAAGATAAATAATTTGACCCATGCTGCAGCAGTGAGTTCTAAAAATACATCACAATCACCGGTTACTTACAGGAAATTAACCCTGAAGACACATTCATTATCTCTAGCTGCCATTAGTCACAGCTTGAAAATGAAGCCTGTTTCATGCATCTGCTAATTTACTAATTAACTGCTGCATATTTACTACAGTATCTGTGTATAAAGGAATATAGCTGTTTTACATATGAAGGATTTGGGAGTGACTGAAGATTTACACTGATTTGTATTTATTTCATATTGCATTTAAACGTAAATTGCTTAAATGTACAGCTGTGTGTGTAAATAGATTTAGTATTTCACACGTAGAACAATTAAATACCATCGAGCACTGATGCATATTTCTTGCGAATTTCTATGTACACGTTTTTATAATACGTAAATTGTGGAGAGATAAAATAATCCCTGTGTAAAAACGAAATCTAGATCATATATTTATATGTAATACCAAATGAAGATGAAATCATTTAAATTATTTTTTATTAGCTATCTTTTTTTTTATTGATCGTAAAGAAAAATATGCACTGAAGTGTAAATAAGAAATATAGATCCGTTCGTAAAATAGAGTATCACTGAACACATTGTTTTATTATTTATGCCTTATATTATATATTAATACGCTATATACATCTCTTTTAGACTTCCTTAAGCTAAGCCCCGCCCCTTGTGCGTCAGACTCCGCCCTGGAGCACGAAACCCCGCCCCCTGCGCATGTGTGCCTGTGTCGGCATTGGTGAGAAATCAGCGCTGGAACAGATGAGGGAATGTCAAACTTGTTGCCGATGCCCACGGCTCGACACATCCGAGTCAAGGATAAGCGAGAAAACCCTCCTGGAGCCAGAAGCGTTTGATGGAACAGCGCGTATCTTATGGACTATATTAAAGAAAATGGCGATTAATTTTTGTGCTGAATACATTTCATTCTGTGACAACAAAAGGGATCCAGGGCTCTCCAGTTACTAAGCGCGCGCACCCACAGCGGCGCATCGAGTCTCCTCACAGGACTGAACGCACGCTCGAAGTTCTCCTCAGAGGACCGTCGATTTAATGCATTTATCGACTCTTTCTGAATTCACGTAAGTGTTTTTAATATCGAATAATTAGTCGGGATCGCGCGCATTGCATTGGAGATGTGAACATGGGACATGTGCTCCGCGCGCTGGTTTGCACTCCTCTGGATTTGTGTTGAACGACTTGGAGACGTTACGCATCGAATAATGATGTAAACGAGGAGTTTTTTAAGATGTGCATTTTTCAGGGTCGTTGCTCTAAGGATATACAAAGAGGAGTTCGCGTTTTTACGCTTATGCTGGAATTGAGGTACTTCCATTTGTCATCTGATCTCTTACTTTCGCATCATTAAATAGTTATCAATAAGCACATGCATGCAAAACGTAAACTTTTTTTTTTTTAATTATTATTAAGATGCTATTGAAAATGTATAATATTTACATTTTTAAATCAGCTGCTAACATGGGCCCCTGAGAGACACAAAAGAAAAAAAAATTGAAAGTACAAAAAATATATATTTGTTTGATTCAATTGTCTTTTTTTTTATTTGCAGTGACAAACAAACAAAAGGAATTTAATCCCAGTGGACTGAAAATGAACTCTAATTATAACAGTGCAGGATTTCATATGAAAGGGCCGTCGGTAGCTGTGGAGCCGTTGATGGGTCCACTAAATGAATCCCCCATGCAGGGAGTCAACTTTGTCTCAAATAGAGACCAGTATGGATTCCAGACTCATGGCCATGGGGATATGCTCGCTATGGGAGTTCAGCCACAACATCAACTCCACATGCAAGGACCGTTCAACCATCAACCTCCTAACCACGACCAGCATTCACATCTGTACCAGGACAGCGTCCCCTCTTGCCTGCACGGGGACAGACACATGGGCTTCAATAACAACAACGCAGGTCACCCGCATATGTTTGAAGGAGGATTCGGTCAGCAGCTTGCAGAGGCGCAGTCGCGAGAATGCATCTCGCAGCAGCAGCAGCAGAGAATGGCCGCAATGCCTGAATTTCAACCGCATGGCCATCCGAACGGTAACCACGCCGTTCCAGCGCCGTGTCTTCCACTAGACCAGTCACCAAACCGCGCCGCGTCGTTCCACGGCCTGCCGTCCTCGTCCCCCGAAACCCACAGACTGGAACATTACAGGCTTTTCCCACAGGGAAGGATGGGGGGATCAGAGCACTGTTTTCCCTGTGATCCTCTGACGGGGAATTTTGATATGACAGGATTCTCCACCGCAGACTCTTCAGAGCACAAACTGCCCTATTGTGAAACGGGGAACCAAGTGGTCGGGGGTCATTTTTCCACTTGTAATCGAAGTGGCTCCCGAGGGCCCATGATGGGCGGCTCTAAAGTCGATCAGCAGCTACCTCAGCAGAACGTGTTTTCAGACCGATTCGGGAACCGGGGGAAAATGGATCCGGGGGTTAACGCTAGACACCACCTCATGCCGCAGCAAAGACCAGGACCCGTCGCCAGGCAGAACCCCGGTTCCCCTGCGCTTCCGCGGTTTTATCACACTCCGGACTATGTAGCGAACAATACTGACGTTCAAGGTGGCGGCCCGATGGTCCATGTTCAACACGGCCCCCTGGACCGGCCCATTCATAGACTGAACAACCATAACATGCATCCCTTCGGCGAGCCGGTGTTTGATGTCCCCCAGCTAGCCCCTCAGCCCCCACATCACCCTCACCTCAGCTCACTGCCTTATTTGAATATGGCAAAAAGGCCACGGTTTGATCTCCCAAACGGCTCTGCTGGAGAGAGCTGCAGCCCCCTAAGCAACAGCTTACATAATCGGCCCAATCTTGAGAACCACCTCTCCCCCTCAGCTTTCCCCTCTCCCATGGGGGACTTTGCATCTCATGTGACGGATGGGTTTCCATCAGGCCCCCTACCCTTGAGCTCCGGCCCGCAGCAGCA
Organism: Aspiorhynchus laticeps; assembly: GCA_023376895.1. Lineage (NCBI taxonomy): Eukaryota > Metazoa > Chordata > Actinopteri > Cypriniformes > Cyprinidae > Aspiorhynchus > Aspiorhynchus laticeps. Next base: position 26,955,897 of record CM041812.1, read on the forward strand.
GCAGCATCAGCAGCAGCGGCAGCAGAACGCGGCGATGATGATCAAACAAATGGCATCGAGGAGCCAGCAGCAGAGAATGAGACAACCCGACCTGCAACAGTTAAGTCTCCACGGGGACGTCACATCAAACGGCATGGTCTGCCGAGGCCCTCTGGGTAATGTGTCTCAGTCCAATTTCGAGAAGAAGCATAATTTTCATGGAAACTTTGACAGCCCCCACCTACCTCAAGAAAACTCATGGTTTCCTGAGCCGCAGCAGCATTGTAGAGAAACAAACACGCATGCCTTGGAGCAGGCAGAGAATGGACACAACATTATTTTTAGGCAGGGCGTCACAAGCATGGACATGCAGTCTTTGAATTCTCCGGGAGTGCATCATCCGTTCGAAAATAATGTCAGCAATCCTCTGCAGATGCAGTCTCCCGACGAGAGCAACATGCAGTCAGGTGCACCCACGGACAGGAGGCCGGCTGAATTCGGAGGAATGGCGATGAGGAGGCAGCACAGCTTCCCTCCTGGAGGGCCGAGTCAACAGGGAGCCCCCCAGAGCAATCCTCCAGGATTTAGCTCCTCTCCAGGGAACTATCCCGCCCATCCCGAGTACCTCTCCAGCCAGCACCTGTCAGTCAATAAGCTTGGGGCCCTCTCTTTGGGGAATTTGAACAAAGCCAGTACAAAAGACAGTGTGTTTGGCCAAAGCTGTCTGGCAGCTCTTTCCACAGCCTGCCAGAATATGATCGCCAGCCTTGGGGCCCCGAACCTCAATGTGACTTTTAATAAGAAAAGTCAAAATGAGGCCAAACGCAAAGCAGGTCAGGTTGAGCAGGACATAAATAGCAGTGGCAGTAGCGGCCCAGGGGCAGAGTATTTCCAGAGCAATGCTTCTCAGAATAATCAAACGCCTTGCTCTGGGAATAACAACAATACGACGGCAGGTCAAAGTGGTACGGGCCAGATGGTGAAAAGGGAAGCGAGCACCCTTTCCCCGAACGATAACATGGAGTCTGGATGTGAGGGGAAAATGGCAACAGGCAATGGCAAGGGGAGGGGGAAGAAGAGACGCGACAGCGGGCACATCAGTCCCGGAAACTTCTCCCCTCCGTGCGGTGCTAACCCCGTCGTCAGCCCGAGTCAGCAGGGTTCTGCTTTGAACGTGAGCATGGAGGGCCGCGGTAAGACCCCGGAGAGGTCCCTGGTCTCCCCTTCCTTTGGAAAGCCCGACCTCGCCACCTCGATGGACAGTGGGATTCAAAGCGTGGGCAAGTCGGATGGCGTTTCGCCGTGCATGGATTATTTAGATGAAGCCAGCCCCAACTACAGCGCCGAGGACCCGAGGCCTTGCAGAGCTGGCGTGAAGTGTAATTCTGAAAACAGGGCTGGCTACGGCGACAATCCGTGCATGGAACAGGTGCGGACGCCACTGAGCAACCCGGGCCAGGACGAGGTTCATCCTCTGGAGATTTTGCAGGCTCAGATCCAGCTGCAAAGACAGCAGTTCAGCATCTCTGAGGACCAGCCGATGGGAGGGAAAACGGGCAAAAAGGTTGACTGCCAGGCCAGCCTGAATGGAGAGTGCGCCCTGGCCGGTTCCAGCCCGGTCGCAGGCAAGGGCTCTGTGAATACCATTGACCTTGACTCTCTCATGACAGAGCAGCATGCCACCTGGTATGTCCCTGGCAACAAGGCTCTGATAGAGGACCCCAGTAATGACAAGTGCCTGGGATTCTGGGATCGAGCACGGGGCCAGAGTGACAACAAAGAAGGTAAACTTCATTGACTTGCAGTGAGAGCATGATGAATTGGTGTTTTTATGGACTGTTGAGTTTACTTTGATGGCTTAATGGTTGAATAATGAACAACCCAAGGTAGCTTAACCTCAGGCACAGGGACCCATTTACAACTAATCTGTCACCCAGAAGTGAGCTTTAATTAGCACACTTTAAAACACTCAGTCTTGAGCTGACAGAAAACAGGATGCAAAATAATAATTAACTCACTGACAGCAGAGAAAGTTTGTTCGGCTCTGCAATTTGCATTACAATAAGTCACAATAAAATATGAATGTTAATATATAAAAAATTTGTATAGTATTAATTGGGATATATATACAGTATATATGTATATATCCCACTTAATATATACACACACACAAACGTATATATACAAATTAATTAGATTAAATTATGGGAAAATATTATTAGTTTATATTAGATTAAATAGATTAGATTATTAGTAGTATTAGTAATAATATTTTTGAATATTTTACACAAGACATGCAAGTGGCTAACATGATGCAAACTGAATGTTTTGAATCCAGTTTATTTGTACTTGCATTTAAGTTTTATCTAACTCTAACACAATTTTAATGAGATTTAAGTACATTCAGGTCTTAATTACAGATCCTCTTTGTGTTAAATCTAAGTGCAAATAAACTGGAATCAAAACCTCCAGTAACTCTTCTTGCTGCGTTTAGAAAATATGTCTGCAGTATTTAATATGTTCCTGGTAGTGTAAGTGTTTTTACCCCAGGCTTTCTTCTCAAATTATTTACTGGAAACTTTACACGGCTGTTCAGATGTATTGTCAACGGTATAAAATATCAGTCAAGAGCATCGTAGGTCACAAAGCTCCAGTTCCTTGAATTTCTTGTTGAATGCCACAGCAAACACACGGGTGTTATTTTGGAAACAAACGTTGTCTAAGGAGGTTAGAACAGCCAAGTTTGCGATTAATTTGACTGCAGGCACGTTAGAGCTCGCAGTGGCGTTATTAACCCGTGAGGCCTGACAACAGCGCTGTGCGAGGGTTAAACGCAGGCGTTAGGCGCGTGGCCAAGATTCAGTGTTGTTTTACCTCAGAATACTCTTTCCTGTCACTTCACGCTTCGTGATTGGTCCCATCGGTCCTGTAATTGTGCGCCATCAGATATGTCATAATCAGACGTGTGGCATGGTATTCATGAGGGGACGTGTTTGATTTTCACGATAGTCGAGAGGAGGGTCAAAATAATTTTCTTAACAGGAATATCTCAAGGACTTGTAACTTAAAACATCCAAATGCTGTAACATAGCCAGTTGCACGGTATTCCCTTCACAAAAAAACACACCAGAGACCACAAATCTGTTTTTGCATTTATCTCTATTTCCATCTTTTGCACCGGGTATTGAGTTCCTTACTTTATTATTTTTTTAAATTGCTTTTTCTGAAATGCAGTAGCTTTCTCTTTGTGCACATTGGACTTTATGAAGTTTTGCAGCAGTTTTAATCACAAAAATGTGTTGAGCCGTTTTTATTTTGTTATCTGCTTTAGATATATAATGTGTTTTTTTATATTTCATTTTAACAGCTCGATGGAAGATACTGTATAAAACTCTGCAATAATTTCAGGGACGTGATTTAAATGCATCTCGACCAAATGTAGAACAGATGCAAGCTGCAAAAATCACGTTATCAGAATGCAGTCCGATCAGAAAGCTCCAACACTGAGTGTTTTTCACTATTTTGCCTAATAAATGGAGACGGTTGTCAGATGCAATTTCTCAGACGGGGCTGTCGGATATTCTGACAGCTTTGTGGCTCTGAGAATAAACACTAAAGGCCAGAACAGACAGAAAACAAAGGAGAAGATGCACTGGTCTCCTGGGAAAACGACTCAAAACAACACTCCACAAACAGGCTGAGAACACAGGTATAGGGATGCGTTTTGTGAGGAAGGGACGTCAGTGATGTGAAGAGAAAAGAGGGCTTGATATCTATGTGGAAAATATCAGCAAACAGTGTACACTCCAAACGCTGTGTAACTTGCAGATCCTTTATAAAAATGAGTTTCCATTTCTTTGAACCTTTTCCCTGCTTGTCAGAAAAGCCAGATATCTTAGTGGCTCTGGAAAAACAAATTTGTAAACAGTGTACACTTTGTGCAAGTTGCATATCCTAAAATAACCATCAATGCCTTTGAACGTTTCCTCATTTATCAAAAGTACTCGTTTGTTGTAATTTTGGCTGTCATTTGCATACAATATAGGCTCTTTAAATTAAATTGTAGTCAGTTTTACAGCTAATATCTGCGTTTGCTTGATGGATAGCAATTTGAGCATTGCATACGCAGATGCACACCTTTCAATGGGAGTGTTAGTTTGCCGAGCAGAATTAATTAGTGTCTTCTTGTGTCCGTGTGATACACTGCATTTTTCCGTGAGGAATGTCAGGGTGGAAACGAAAAAAAAAAGCAAGATCTTGTCTTGGCATGTATTGAATTCCGCTTTTGTATTTTGTCGAGGGACAAGCCTGTATCGTCAGAGATGCATCGCTTTGATTTGTGCATCATCTCTCAGTGCTAAACATTAAGGAGCAGTTCAGCTGAAAATTCAAATTCTGTCATTGTTTATTCACCATTATTTTTTCCTTTTTTGGTTAAGCATAAATGGAGATGTTAAGCAGAATGTCCAAGCTGCTCTTTTCCATTAAACAAAAATAGAGGTTTTTGTATCGCCAAACCTCAACATAAGTCTCATTTGCAATATTATATCACTGAAAATTCCCATCAAAGCTCTCTTTATAATATTATCACCCAGCTTTAATCTGCTAAATGTAATAAGGCATGAAGATATTATAACATTAATATCATGATTTTTCTGTAAAGAAAGCACTTTGAAACAGTTTGTTTTGTTAAAAGCGCTATACAAATATATTTGACTTGACACAAATATTATTTGTAGTCACATTCTTAAAATGTATTTTTTTTAATCAAATGCAACCACTAGAGAGATTGAGAGCTTCTGTGGAGAGGATGATTTTTGTGTTTAACAAGGTAAAGAAAAGAAAACAGCGCGAGTTTAAATGATTTGGAAGTAAAGAGTAAATTCTGGCTAAATTTTAATTTTGGGATAAAATACTTCTTTATCAAATAAAAATTGCAATGGAAAAGGCAGATTGTTCAAGCTGCTCTTTTCCATAAAACTAAAAAGGATGTTGATTTTTATACTACCAAACTCAGACAAAAAAAATCTATATTCTATATATGCTATTTTTAATTATATAAAAAAAAATCCCATCAAAAAGCTATGTATTACTTTACATCATCGCCTAGCTGTAATCTGTTAAATGCAACTATAAGAAATTAAGATATAAACATTAACATTATGGTTTTCTATAAAGAAAATGCTTTAAAAAAATGTGTATTGTTAAAAGCACTACACAAATAAATTTGACTCAAATATCATCTTTATCATTTTTAATTGTTTTACAATCAAACAAAAGCATGAAAGAGATTTGAGCTTTGATGGAGAGGAAGATTTATGTTAAAGTTAACAAAAGAAAGAAAAAAACATGATTTTGAATGACTTGAGAGGAAGTAAATAATGACAGAATTTTGACTTTTGGCTAAAATGCTCCTTTAAGTATGAAAAATTGCAGTGAAAAAGGAGATATTAGGCTGAATGTCCAAGCTGCTCTTTTCTATAAAACTAAAATTATTTTTTTTTTCATACCGCCAAGCTCCAACATAAGTCTTAAATGCTATATTCTATCACTGAAATTATTTTAGACTATATTTTTTTTTTTTAGATATGAAAATATTAAGATGCTATAAACATTAACATCATGATTTCTGTGACACTGCTTTGAAACCATGTGCAGTGTGAAAAGTGGTATAGGAATAAATTTGGTTTTCATATTTACTTTTTCAAAAAGCTCAATTGAACAGAGAGCTTTGGTGGAGGGGAAGATTTTTCTTTAACAGAAAGTAAAGAAGAGAAAAGAAAATAGCATGAGGGTGAGTGAATAATGGCTACATTTTAATCTAAAATACATCTTCGAAGATTAAAAATGTGTGTTTTGTGGCTGTTCTTAAAGCCGCGGGCCCGTTACGGATAGGTCATCCCTCAAGCTCCGATCCCAGATGTAAATTTTCCGCATCACCTCATATGTTGTTGTTGTCATACGTGTCTCTAAGATCATTAATGTTTCTTCATAGCAACCCCACCCACAGAAACATAAACCAACAAGTTTCTCCCCCCTCATTTGTAAGTGGCCAGAGCCTGCCTGTGAACGGCATATGGAGCAGAAGGGTGTTGCTTTTCCAATGCGTACGCTTTAGTGCATGTGTTGCGCTGGCCAAGAGAACACGTCTAAGAGCCAGACAGAGCAGTCAGCCATCCAGACAGCAGTCAGCCATCCAGACTGGGCCCCACAGCTGGCCCTCTTTCCCAGCCCTTCCCCTCTCCAGATCCAGGCCCGGCGCTCATGAAGGCGATCCCTGTCCGCTGCGCGCCGGAGGAGGAGGAGGAGGGGGAGAACGGCCCCAGGGCTCTGATGTGAAACTCCTTTAGTGCTTTGGGCCCTCGAAAACTGTGAAAAGCTCTTTCATATCCCTTGGCCTGGGTCCCGCGCTCTCTTTAGAATATTTTAGAATAATTTCATTCTAATTTGTCAATGGAAATTCAAACCATATAACAGCATATAAAAACAGGTTCTAGAGGGACTAGTTTATGTAAAAGAGCGCGCCGGTGCCAAGCTATTTCCACGCTCTTGTGTGGGGAGGCACCCACTGCGTCCCCTGCAGTTCTGTTGGCTGCTGTTGAGAGTCTCGCAATATAAGCGCTTAACAATGATATGGACACAATCCTGGCGTTTGAGTAATGAAGTCTGCACTGTCAGGATGATTCGCAAGATGGAGTTTAAAAGAGCAGTTCGTGCAAAAACGAGCGTTCTGTCACTGTTTGCTCACCCTCGTTTCTTTACGAACCGTAGGGTTTCTGTGGCGCACAAAAGAGTTTGAAGAGGGTCCTGGCTGCTCTTTTCCACACAATGCATTGAATGGGGAGTATGAATGGGGAATATATTGGAGTCATTTAGGGGCTATATAGCCCCACTATATAATAAAAAAATGAAATACTCATGACTGGAGTTAGGTAGGACTTTCCTTTTACATCTGTTCTATATTTGGTCAAGTTGCTTTTAAATCATGCCCTTTAAATTATACATTAAAATATCAATTGTGTACTGTAAACTATCTTCCATTAATCTGTTAAAATAGAAAAAGATCACAAAAACTATATATGTGCGTGTACACAACATTTATTCCTAAACTATTCATTCCTATTCCTTCACTGTAATGTTTCATCCTCATTTGTTTTTCTTTATTCCAAACATGTGATGTGATTTTAATGTTTTTCATGTCTCCTCACAGGACATGGGTAGGAGCGCTCCTCTGCTGGCTCTCCTTAGCGTTTCACTAAAAAACAAGGTAAGACAGTCCAATCTATCAGATATATATCAGTCAGTCGGGTTTCAGAAGTAAAATTGCGGTTTTAAATAGAACTTTCAAGATGAGCTCTGAAGTGACATTTGCTTATGTGATTTCAAATTCATGCAAAAAAAAAAAATCATGTTTAGTAGCCAAATTCTCTGTGAAGATCCAAGAGAACAATCCACCAATCAGAGAGCTCTCTGTTACCATGGAAACAGAATTTGCTCCAAAAAAGCTCATCAGTCACCGCCCACTCCCATGAAGCATTGCGAATGATGTAATCAAGTCAGCTTCCTTAGACTCTCAAACTACTTCTATATTAGAATGTTGCAATAAACATTTAAATGTATATAATATATTTAAAATCATGTTGTTTATAATAGATGATTCATTGTAATCATTCATTTTTATTAGTTTTTAAAATATGTCTGTATAGTTATTTTAATTCATTTTTATTTCAGTTTTAGCTTTCTTTATTATAGTGATTCAAGTTAAACTAAATGAAAATGAGAAATTAGTTCCACAGGCTGTCAAACTATGTGTATATTTGAGTATTTTATTTCAAATATATAATTATATTAAAAATCATTTTTAGGATTATTTTAGTGTCATTGAGAATCTATTATAGTTTTTTTTTGTTTTTTTTTCATCTTTTAATTTTATTTCTTCAAGTTACAAATTTCTACAAATGAGAACTAGCTGGAATTAAACAAGTTTTTATATTTTATTTTATTTCAGTTGGTTTATTTTAAGTAATGAAAATATTTTTTATGGTTTTAGTTAACTATAATAACCTTTATATTCTGATTCTATACTAGTCTGCAGTTTCCAGTGTTTTTAATTTGAATACATCATTCACAATGCATCATGGGATATGAATTCCTTTGGATCAGAGTTTGTGTTGTTGTATTTCATCTCAGAGCTCGTTGGTTTGGGGTTGTTGTTTTTTTCAAATGTGAAAAATACTTCGCCAACCAAGGCCACCACGCTCGCCGTCGTGCGCCGTGATCTGTACGACTCACTTAATTTCCACGGAACGAGCCGCAGCCGCCGCACCATCTGTCTCCCGCCGTTTGAGCGCGACGGCTCCCGTTGCTATTCCTGCGAGCCGTCCATGGCGACAGGATGACTGACATGTGTCGCATCTCTCCACAGGTGCTGCACAATCTCGCTGTGAGGGTGGGGGTGGGACCTGGAGGAAGCCACCCGCGGTGTCCGGAAACCTCGGGACGCGGGGGTGGGGAGGGGGGACGGAGGGGCCCCTGCTGTTCCTCTCACTTCCAGATGCGACTTAAACTCATCCAGAACAACTCTAACCACTTTGGGACCTTGCTGGCTGCTTTCTGTAACTGTAAGGATGATGGCCGGCTTGGTGTTTTCCAGCAGTAATTGGATACTTTTTTTTTTTTTTTTTACTAGCCCCAGAGAAACCACAAACTCTCCGGGTGTCCGTAGAGCAAGTCTTCGGGCCAACAAAGTCTCTTTAGATGGACTGGAGACGAGAGACAATGGGATACAGGAAATACACAAGCACATCAGACTGGAATCTTGGACAGCGAGGCTCAGTTGCTTTTAGTGTATTTTTATCTTCTATAAAGTTCCACTTTTGCTGGAATTACCTCATTTTTTTAAGACTTGCAAGTGAGGGTTTAACTAGTTAGTCCAAGAGCGCGCTGCTCTCTCTATAAATATTTATTATCCCTGTTTGTTCGGCGAAGCTCCTTTATTTGTGAACTTCAGCGTCACGTTTAATCCATCTTTTTCGGTTACGTTATCTTCTCTGTCTCTCTTTTTTTTTGGTTTTGTTTCCAACTCCCAGAATTCTGACAGCGAGCCGCCATCCAATAGAGACCAAATTCCTTTGCACGAGAGGGAAGCAGCGTGTTATAAAGCTTCCCATTCTCTGGGGTCTCCAGCAGCAGGCTCCGTGTCTGTGGTGGGTCAACCTTTTGACTTTGAAAGGCCAGTGGGGGTTCTGTCCTCTCCCTACTGTTTTTGGAAATTTGATATTCACCCTGAGAACATCCCTTTGTGACCTGCCTGGCCGGCATCGGAATGCCATTGTTTCAAGTCGAAACTCTCCTTTGCTCGGGTTTTCCCTCTTTACCAAGCCTCCATTGAGACCCCGAGCTTCCCTCTGCCTTTAAACCAACTGATGGTGAATATGTTTAGTTGGAATTGGCAGGCTATTCAAGCGAGGACAATGGTTGGAGACAAAAGACTTTCCTTTTAAGAAAATAGGTTTTCTTCTGGAGAGAAAAAGGTCTTTAACCAATTTTTTGGTCTTCGACACCTCTCTGTTTCCTTGTTCTACCTCTTTTCTCCGTTTTTCTCTCATTATTGTGATATACACGAAGCTTAAAGTGAAGTTATTTGTGCCCCCAGAGTTTTTTGTAAATAACCTGTATATTATGAATCACTTATTAACAATAAATATGTTGTAAATTATGCTTTTTTTCCCTGATTCCTCTGTCCTCCGCTGTCATCTCATTCAATATTTTCCTATGAAATGTGGCGTTTTTCCCAAGAGAAAACCTAAATTAGCACGCTCTCCATAGCTACTGCTTGAAGTTCCTAAATGGCGATGAGGATTGTTTTAAAAGTACGATTACATCCATTTTTGTTTGATTAGGGGGCACCGGGTTTCAGATACGCCTGAGAAATGCCGTCTTTATGTTTACCCTGAACTAATCTTAAACAGTGGGAAAATACTTTCAACCGAGAGCGAGCGAGAGAGGGGGAGAAGTCAAACGAGGAGACTGTTTGTGAAATGCTCGGCTACAAATCTCCAGTGGTTTGGACGAGCTTCGAGACCGCTGGCTTTGGGTGGTGAAGTCTCCAGAGTATCGATCGTGATTACTCCGGTATTCATTATGTAAATCATTGCTTATTGATAGTGGAACTAGTTCAAGGATGTAAAGTGAAAATTGCAGTGTGTTTGCGAAGGGCCATTTCTAAACCTTGGAAACCATTTCCTAGAAGAATGTATAATGTGCATGTGAACGCACACAACATGTGCTCATTACACTAAGCAGATGTTATAGTTCAGCGCTCCTCAACTGGTTTTGTTTCAGCACTCATATTGAACAGAAATAAAACACTGACATTTAGTAATATTACCATGAACTGCATTGGCCCAAGAATGAATATGCAAAATAATTAACATGAAATGACATAAACAACTTTGTAAATGCATAAACATCAACAGAATGTGATCTACCAGCTGAACACATTAAACAAACACTTTGGATTTTATTAGCAGAAGAATTAGTGACATGAGTTTGTGCCCTATATATATATATATATATATAAAATCAGTTTTTAATAAGCTTAAGTGAGACATAATGACATCAGGAGGCCAGATTAATTAAAATGCAGAGTATGCGGATCGATTAAACCTAACTCTGGGGCTTTCTAAAAATGTGCATATCTAATTTCAGCATTTAGAAACTTGTCTCGTCTTCTCTGTGCTTTAAATCGACAAACTTTTTTCACTTGTACCAAAATCAAATAATATTTTCATAAAATAATCAATAAATAAATGCATTCATATATTTATTCAAATATATTTTTTGTTCAGATTCATCTAGAATATAGATGCATGCAATCAAATTTATGTGTGTGTGTGTGTGTGTGTGTGTGTGTGTGTGTGTGTGTGTGTGTGTGTGTGTGTGTGTGTGATTGCACAGCCTCACATGAAAACATGGTGTTTTCTCCTCTTCTACAAGTTAAGCATGTTAATTTTATTATCCCAACTATGCATGTCTATATAGTTAGTTGCATTTTATTATTTGAATTTAGCATTACTCTTGATGATCACACCAGACCTGCAACAGATTTTTTGGGTTGTAACCCACCAGTTGATTTTGACTTATATTATTTAAATGAAAAATCTTGAGAAATAGAGCATAAATGTAACAAAAACTTGTGCTGAATTCCAGTTGCAATGTCACAGTGTCGTATCAGCAGTCGTGTGTTTTGTGCTCTCTACACGTCTTCGCTGATATTTGCTTCTCTATTCCAGCGCAACAGAGAGAAGCAGTCAATACCATGGCGATTCTGATTCCCAGGAGTGACGCACCGTCTAAGAGACGGAATCTCTAACAGGAAACGCAGTCTGAAAAATGTCCTAGTGCAGTTAGGCCGAAGGTGCATTTTCTTTGGCTGGCGCCAGACATTCTTGCTCTTGTTTTTCCAATTTACTGGAGCTACAGTGAGACAGTTTTCCCATTTGGAGATGACTGCAAACCTCTGCTTTTACTATTGTTGATTGTCATTACGAGAGCCGCTTTTAGGCGTATTTACGTAAAACTCATTTGGTTCTGGTGCCAACGTGAAAAAAACGTTCAATCGCAGATGAGTTTCTAAATGCTCAAATTAGATCTGCACGTTTTTAGAAAGCCCCAGAGTTGGGTTTAATCGATCGGCAAACTCCGCATTTTAATTAATCCGGCCTCCTGATGTCATTACGTCTCACTTAAGCTTATTAAAAACTGATTTGATTTGTTCTGCATCCAACATTAAGCCGTTTCACTCTTCCAGGCAAGATAGCGCTCGGGTTCTCCGTGTTTGTTTAAGACGCCAATGGTTTTGCCATTCCCCACGCAGCGCGTGCATCGGCCAGAGCGCGACCACATGGTTTAGTCCTCACATACATGTTAATATGCAACACAAGTGGCTCTAAAATTGCAGGCCTTTGAGAGCTTTGACAGTCTGTGCATTCATTCAGTCCCAAAGCAGGTTTTCCTATTCATCTCCCCTCACAGAGGAACACCATGGTGGGACTGCTGGAGAACGGGACAGAGAGTGGAGGAGGAGAAGGAGGAGGGGTATCTAAGCCCAGCTTGGCTTCAAGAATGGGATTCAGCAATTGGTGTGCAAATGGCAGTGTCTCCCACAGTCCGGCGATCCCTAAGGAGCCCAACAGTGGAGGGCCACTGGCTTGGGTCTCTTGTCTGTCCTCTGAATTTTTCATAGGTCAGCCTTCACAATACACACTTAAATAGCTGGGCAGAGCCGATGGAAATCAGCATAGAGAGAGAAAGAGAGGGGGAAAATCCACCCCCCACCTCTCGAACAATGGGAATAAACAAAGATTTTGCTATCTTTTTAAAGAGAGCTCATCCAAAAGCAAGCTGCTTGAAAGGGGAGAGACGTTTCTCAGTTATTTTTTTTTTTTTTTTCAGGAGAGCATGAGGAAAGGGGGATGGAGAGGATCTCTTGTGCTTGGGAATGCTTCGCAATCCTTATATTTTTCTTTCCGTCCCCATTAGGGTGGATGTGCACCCGGGTCGTCTGAAACTTCCTTTTGTTTACACTCTATGGGCCGAGGAACCCGGTGGCATTGGCTGCTTCAGGCTGCTTGGATTCACTTAACGCTTCTATTATCTCTAATGGTTTTGGATGGGTTGTAAAGACTTCCATGTGCCTTATCTGGTTGGGTGGCGGTGGGAGGGAAACCACGAGACATAATTGACTGATTGTTATATGGAGCCTTCATTGAGAAAGTAAAAGCGCTAAATGTCATTGAAGACGTAGTAGCATTTACTAACATTTGCATTTGCATTAAATATGTGCATGTGAAGTGTGCCGCTGATTTATTTGGCAGGTCGTAGATCATCCAGACCAGCGGCCCCTGGTGGTTTGGCTTCAGGACTCTGGTTTTAGATTGGACGTCAAGTCACGACTCAATACGGTCGCCAAGTTATTTATTGTGAAATGTCTTCTTTGGTTTATTATTGGTTTCGTGCAAGCGGTTCTCTATTAGTTAACATCCGAATGGCACTTGCTCGGCTGGAAGCACACTGCATGCATCTTCTGCACATTGTTTTAGTCAATCACCTGAGCCGTAAATGTCACGTGACTAATTACCCTGCATTTATTACGTCCTGACATTGCTGATTGACTGATGGCACTATCCTGAACTGTGATGTCAATTTCACGCTTTTAAGAACCTCAAAAAACTATCAGGAACTTGTAAAACATATGCTATATTGAAATATATATATAATAAATGTTTACTGCACAAAACCTTGTTGCAAATAATGTAGTTTGGTTCGTATTTTCTTTTATCATGCATATTTTTGTTACGCAACCTGTTCATGTTGGTGTCTATCTAATTTGATTCGCTTCTATCAAGTTACAGATTATTTCTACCTTTGACGTCAACAAAATAAGATACGGATGTGTTTTCTTTTAAAAGTTGATGAGCCTAATTTTATGCATTTGCCAGCTGCGTTTATCAAAAGCGACTTACATTGCATTAAAGGTATATTTTATAATTGTTTTTTTTTTGCATTTTTTGCATTTAACATCATTTTGCTGTCCGTGACACTTTCCGAACAGACCTGCGAGCCGTTTGTGGGTCGCGCCCCACCGGTTGAGGATCGCTTGTGATCCAGACCATATGGATATGGATTTGGTGGACCCCCATCCCCCCACGAGCTTGACTTGTGGCTCTTGGTCGGTTGCCGTACGTATGACTCAACATGGCTTGGGATTCAGGGGTGGAAACATCAATACAGCTTTTTCTTTTCGCCTCTTTTCTCTCTTTTTCACTCCCTTTCCCTCCAATTCCTCAAAGCCCCCCACCTTTAGCTGCTGGCTGACCTCTCCTTGTCTTCCAGAGAAGGCCTCAGCATGTCAGGAGCTTGGGGGGAGCTGGGGGTCTGTGATGGACTGAAAAAAGCAGCTGTGCTGCTGTGCTGACGGCCCACTGAGCGTCTCTCCCCCCGTCACACTGAGCGAAGGCCTCCTGCCGTTTTCCTCTGCCAGGCAGCCACAAACTCCTCCAGCAGCCCCTCGCTGTAACCCGAGCTGCATTTCAGCTCCCCGAGCTTTGATTAGTGCAGGAAAAACTATGCTGTTTTATGCTCCTTTTGGACGAAATCAGCGCTATCAGTGCCTCAACACCTCTGACTTGTAGCTGTCGGTTACTGTGGCGGATACCTTTAGTAAATGGTAAAACATCTTGTAAAGTGGGTTATTTTGGCTTAAAAATCAGTTTTATCAAACCAAAATACCTGTGATTGCTTATCAGTTGAACTCTGAATGACATTTTTCCTGTGCAAAACTCCCACTATGATGCATGTAAGTAAAGCATTGGGTGCTTAAATGTTTGCTAAGGTGTTACTAGGTGTTTGTGTACTAAACTGAGGAGTTTGTCCTCATGTCTCTATGATATTTTGGCCATTTTATTTTCCGCCAGGTGAAAACTGTAATTCTGGTCACTCGCTAACCTGAAAGTTACTACAAATCATTAAAACGCCAGAAACGTCATCTGCAGTTGCGCTAATGAACTATATATGAATGATTACTTTTTATTTTGTTAATATTATTATACATTATTTACTAATATTATTTATTTATTTATTTAGTTATAAATTCGTTATCGAATTACATTTATTAGTTAACTGAGCAACAATTTACAATACGGTTCCATTTGTTCCATGTCTAAAGAATTTAATAATCTTAATCTTAGTTAATTTCAGCATTTATTAATATATTTTAAAATCAAATGTTGAATCTATTACTATTATTTAATAGACCTGAGCTGACATGAACTAGCATTAACAAAGATTGATAAATACTGTATATTGCTCGCTGTTGGTTTATACATTATTTCATGTATTATATTAAGGAAAACTGTTGATTTGAAAATTGGTGTCTTATATAATCCTTCTATCGCCGCTGTTAGCATTAAGCTACTCGATTCTGTGTGGTACATTTATTTTACCACAGTTGACCCTTCACAAAGACCTGCACCCCTTTCGTTACTGTTGTTACATCCAACAAGCCATGCTGCTCTCTCGCCACACATTGTTCTCACGCAGTGAAAAATACATTGCGGAGTAATGAGGAAACTGACAACGCGCTAACAGACAAGACAGAGAAGGTTACTTTAGGTATGAAAAAAGTCTCAGCTTCCAAATTTGGTAATTTTTTAAGAAATTCAAACAATAAATACAGTTTTGTGGCTCTTTAATGTGTCGTGACAGATCGCTGTAGTGCCTCAAGCGGCATTTGAACCGATCATCTCTTCCCCTTTACTAGTTATTGCACGAAATAAACATGAATGAACATAAGAAGGTATCTTGGTTTAACTGCGGTAAGACATCAATACACACCATTGTTCAAGTTCAATTCCACCAATGTTAATCTAACATTACTTTCTAGTCTGGTTTGTTTATCAGACAAAATGGCAGATTCCCTGATAAGTTGGTCAGATCACCTGTCAATCAAACTCCCTGCAAAGGGTCAATTAAAAGGTGTTAAAACAGCTTTTAACTGATGAAACTGACTTGTTTCTATAGATCTGTGCTGGATGCTAAAGTCTGCAAAGATCTGCTAGCATTGCTGCGTTAAATTCCTGTTGCTTTCATACTCAGTTTTAAGAAAATCTCTACTCACGTAGGCTTTGTTTATAACCCCGAAGTCTCTAGCTGATGTAATGCATTATTATTATTAATAATTAATCATTTATTAAGAAAAAAGATTTATAGAACATTGTGTCTCATATCATACTGGTACTGCCAATGTTAGCATTAAGCTACTTGATTTTGTGCGGTTCAGTGATTTTACCACAATTAAAAGCTGTTAAAGGCAGAACTTTGTTGGTTTAGTGTTTATTATTTTATTAAGGATCAAAAGCACAATGGCTAAATAAAAATGCTAATTCAAGTAATGAAATGCAGTTGTTTGTGCTGCGCTAACTTCCTGTTGCTTTTTCAGTCAACATCTCTACTCACTTGGGGTTTGTTTATGATTCTCATGTCTCTAGATAATTTAATGCAATATTATTGTTATTATTAAGATGAAATGTATTGAACATTGGCGTCTTATATCATACTGCTGTTGCCGCTGTTAGCATTAAGCTACTTGATTCTGTGTGCTGCAGTTAAAAAGGTTTTAAAAGGCAAAAGGTATAGTGTTTTTGCACAATTAAAAGCACAATGACTGTAATAAAAGATGCTAATTTAACTAATTAAAATTGATTTGTTTCTACAGGTGTGTACTGGATGCTAACTAGCAGTGCTGCGACTTAGCAACTTCCTGTTGCTTTCAGACTCCATTTTAAAGATAAATGCAAAATTCAAGTCGACGTCTTTACTCACTCGGGCCTTGTTTATGACTCTGAAGTTTCTAGCTGATTGAAAGTTGTATCCAGCGCTACAAAGAGATTCAGCGAAATGCAAACAGTCCATTTGCCTGGCTCTCAGATAAACCCCAGCAGAGAGGTGCTTGATGATTAATTAATCAGCGAACTGGCAGTCATGACTGAATAATTCATCCCATGCCCTGTCTGTAATTTCTGCATCTCCATATTAGATTCCGGATCTAACGGGGAGCGCGTGGCTCGGCGGCGAGGTTACCTGCTCCGCGGCCCCTGTCATTCACATGCTTAATGAGATGACAGACTCAAAAGTATCTGATTCGCTTTCTAAAATAATTAACCCAAACCCTTACAAATTGGCTCAGCTGACGCAATGCCCGACATAACAAACGTGCATGGTGAAAACGCTCTTAATTACTGCTAATTATCCATCTTAGCTAATTAATGGCTACCCCACTGGGTCACTCATTAGAGTCTATGCATTTTGCATCGACTCAAGGCTTTACGTTACAATAGAGTCGCTTTCTAGGTCTGTGCTGTTCAAGCTTTACTCTGCTGGGTGACTTTTTGCAGGTAGGTTACCTGATAAGGAGGCTGGAGACAGAGACCTTAGGCTGAAACAGGAGTCGTTACGGAGTGAGAAAGCCAATCCGCTGCTGGGGGGAAGCGAGCTGAAGGGAAGTCAGCAGCACTAGGCGTATCAGATCAAAGGAAATGATATTGGGACATGCATGAGTTTATATCACCTGGCATGTGGGGTTATTCATATGCCGCTGCTAAACTGTTTCTTCTTTCCTGCAGGAAAGAAAAGCTGGTGAGGTTGGTCAACCATCGTGGTCTTATGTGGCAAAAGTGGTCGACCACAGAAGTCTTGTTGGTTAAGCTAGTTAAGAAGCCTGGTAGGGTCACCAGCACTGGTGAGTTGAAGAACAATAATGATAAATGCACTCATTTTCCCCCCAACAGCAGTCATTTTGTTGGCTTTATAATGTCTCTCTCTATATATATAGCAAAATGTATCTTTTTTTAATATATATATATATATATATGTATTAGTGCTGGGCAACAACTAATCGTGATTAATCGCATCCAAAATAAAAGTTTTTGTGTACATAATATATGTGTGTGTACTGTGTATATTTATTATGTATATATATATAAATACACATGCATGTATATATTAAAGAAAAATATGCTATGTTTATATATTATATATATATATATATATATATATATATATATATATATATATATATATATATATATATATATATATATATATATATATATACATGTAAATATTTTCAAAATATATACTGTATGTGTGTGTCTTTATATACAGGTATATACATAATAAATATACACAGTACACACACATACTGTATATTACACAAAAACTTTTATTTTGGATGCGATTAATCATTGCACAGCACTAATATATATAGGTGGGTGGGTGTATATATATGTATATAGGTATGTGTGTGTTTATGTATATATATATATATATATATATATATCAAACACACATATATATATATATATATATATATATATATATATGTTTGATATTTTACCATTGCTATTGGGCTGCTGAGAGCTTGAAACCATTGACTTCTAGATATTTAGAAACCAATAAAAAAAACAATGAATAAATTTCAATGTTTTTCAACTAACAGTATTCAGCCACTGCGTGATGTCTGATGTATAAAATCAGGGTCTTGAAGCAAAACCAGTTGAGAATCACTGAACACAAGTTGGTGACCCTGCTGTGCCTGTCTTTTCAGCACAGTTTATTTTGAAGGACTCGACACGGGGCCACTTGGCATCCTATCAAGCCTAAGAGCTTAAAAGGGATCATATTGTGGCGAGGTGGTGGTCGGATCAGCATTGGATTTCCTCTGTTTCTCTTCCAATGAGAGCGCTTGTGTTTGCCGTGTATGCACTCTTGACGTAGCTGGTGTAATTAGACTATTAGCGGCGCTCGTGTTTCAGGGTCACGGCTCCATCGTCTTGTCTGCTGCTGGCTGAGGTCCAGTGAGACGGGAAGCACCTTGATGTATGTGTTGTCCCATCATTTAGCAATCCGTTTAACCGCAGACAGCACTAAATCCACTGGCACCGACATGGTGTTGACAGCGACGACACTCAACTGTTGCGTTCTGTGATCACAAACAACGCGTCTCACCTCTCGCCACTGATGACACCTTTGTTTCCCCAGCTCAGATCTCTGGGAAATAATTCAAGAAACAATTATGTTACTGTATGCGGCCACTGCTTTATATCAAATATACAAAATCGGGGTTGGTGAAATATGTTTGTATCTTCAGCACAACATCTAAAACAGTGGTTCTCAACTGCTGAGTTTAAGAAAAAGAATGCTAAATGTACTTTAAAAAACATAATTAAATACAGAAATTTTCAGAAATTGAAATGTATTCTTTCTAGTATTGAATGGTTTCATGCTCTCAGCAACCAATAAAAGCATGTTTACTGCATATAACCATGCAAGTAAACATGTATTTAATGTAGACGGAGTTGTATTTTGATTTTTTTTGTTGTTGTGAATTTGCAGCAAGATGTTTAATTGCAAAAACTGAAGAGAATAATTTTCTAAAAGGCGTTTCTTTTTTAATTTACCTTCTATTTTCTACTTTTTTATCTATAAAAAAATTATAATGGCAAAAAACTCAACATTAACACATTTAGCATTATTTTTTACTTATACTTATATACATTAATTTATAAAATATATAATACAGTGTATAATTATATTGCTATATATTGCTAAATAATGCATCTATTTATTTATTTTTATTATACCTATAATATATATTATATTATTTTATTTTTTTATTTTATTATTATTATTATATATATTAAAAAAATGCTATTTACTTAAATATTTCGAAACCAAAATCAGATAGAAATCAGATATTTAGAAATCAAAAAAAAAAAGTCAATATTCTTCAACAGTAAAAAAAAAAACAATAGAATAATAGTATGTTTAAAAAAAGTTCTTGTTTTTATTTTGTTACACATGCATATATATGTTGGTGTTGACCTGCTTTTTTGTATTTTGAATTTATTGTAATTGTCAAATGGTGAGTTTAAGAAAAAAATATATATATTTTGGCTATAGCAATTTTGCTATATAATGCTAAAAATAATGCATTCTTTATTTTTCTAATTAATAAAAAAAATTCCCTTGATGTATGTGTTGTCCCATCAATTGGCAATCCGTTTAACCGCAGACAGCGCTAAATCCACTGGCACCGGCGTGGCGTGTTGACAGCGACGACGCTCAACTGTTGCGTTCTGTGATTCCCAACAATGCGTTTCACCTTTTGTTTCCCACCTCTCGCTCGACCGCCAGATCTCTGGGAAATAATTCAAGCGCCACAATAGACCACGTTCTCGAGATTACCTCGTCTAAAATAGCTGCTTGATACCATTTAGTGCGAGATTCTCAGCGGGACGCTAATGAGCTCCAATCTGGAGTAATCCCAGACGACCAGCCGGTTTTGACAGCCAGCCCTGCGGCTCTGGGGCTCCGGGTGCGAGGCTGTCTTACGCTTCAGAACCGCACGGCCCCCGCCAGTCTGCGGCACCCAGGAAACGGCGCACAATGGAACCATCAAAAAGCTGCCAAGCCTTATGGGAGCCGAGGGAATCGGGATGATTTCTGTAGTCCCGATGGGAATCGGTTTCTCGTTCCGGCGCTATTCAAATAAACGTGATACGTCATAAACAAACAAAGCAATAAAACCGGCCGAAGTTCCTTCACAGCTTCTCTGTGATTTAACAGGAGCAATCAAGCGCAGTCAATTAAGCAGAAAGGCAAACAAATTGGGTGAGAGCACATCTTATGCGATGTCCTGCGGCAACGGGGAGGCGGAGGAAGAGACAGATTTCTCTGTTAAGTAATACCGTCTCGGGGTGTAAAACTCCCCTCAGCGCTGGCTAAATTAATTTGCTCGCACTAGCGGGGGACACATCTATTATAGACGAGTAAAACGGCTTTTCGAAACAAATTAATAGGCAATCCATGCCCACGCATGCAACTCGCAGTAATTCCTCCTAAAATGACTTGATTGCATTGAAACGTTCCCAAAAAGCAGGTGAGCTGGTGGCCCTGCCGCCGGTGACAGCCCCGCTAATGACCCCTCTCTCGTGGGTGAGTGGGCTGTTGTAAGAAACCGCACACCCGTCGCAGAAAAACAGCTCTAATTGGTCTATTTATAGTGGGACCTGGAGAAGCTCTCCTGAGGATAACGCGGTAAGCTGCTGGAATCCACTGAGGAATAGAGTCTGAGGACTGAAATGACAGCCCACACCGACTGCAGCACAAACAAACAAACAAACAAACGCAGTAATTGTGCTTTATCTGTAATATTATTGAGATAAACGCTACTTTGATTTATGCGCAATTATGTGGCAGCCTCTCTGGAAAAAATCGACCGGCTCAATTCTCAAATTCTTATTGTGCACTACAAATTTTTACCATTGCACAGAATTTGTTCAGCATTTTTATCTTTTCAAATTTACTTTGTTTATTTGTTTCTATTATACTTAAAGCAATGGTTCACCAAAAAATGAAAATTAGCTGAAAAATGACTCACCTTGAGGTTATCCAAGAAGTAGCTGAGTTTGTTTCTTCATCAGATTTGGAGAAATGTAGCATTCCATCACTTGCTCACCAATGGATCCTCTGCAAGTGAATGGGTGCCGTCAGAATGAGAGTCCAAACAGCTGATAAAAACATCACAGTAATCCACACCACTCCGCTCCATCGATTAACGTTTTCACGAAGTGAAAAGCTGCATGTTTTGTAAGAAACAAGTCCATCAAGACATTTTTAACCTACCTTTGTTTCCAGCAAAAACTTGAGTCCTCTTTCCATAATATTGCTTTCTTCAGGGAAAATGTCATCTTGTCTGAATCAGGAGAGAAATCTGCACAGATCAAGCACCGTTTACAAGACAGAAACAGCTCTAAACAAATGGATTTTGATGAGAGAAGACAACAGGGGATGGACTTTCACTGGAGGAAGTGTTATTATGGATCATGGACTCATATTTTCATAGTCCAAAGGAAAACTCACAATTCTGAGAAGAAAAGTTCAAATTATGATATATAAACTTGCAATTGCGAGGAAAAAGTCAGAAATGTGAGATGAAAAGTCACGAGTACCTTTTTATTGCTACTTTTTGCTGCATTTTTATTACTACTTGCTATTTTTGTTGCTCCTTTCGTTTTTGGGATGACAGGAAGAGGAATTTATCTTTCTGTACATTAGGATTATAAAAACTTCAAACTTCAAGGCATTTTTAAAGTCAACTTTGAAACATTGTCTCGACAAACTTTGCTTTTCTTTGAATTTCAGTTCATTTAAATTCTTCTTCCTTACATTTAGATTGTAAACCCTCAGTTCCAACTCAAATACTCGAGCACCATACACACATTTGAGATAATGATTTGAGTGTTTCTAAAATGATCTAGCATTAAACGACAGTTGAGTCATGTGGTGTGGAGCGTCGTCACTCTCTGATGAAACTGCTGTTCAATAATGCTGGTATTTACAGCAGCGCTGAGACAGACAGAGAGTGTCAGGTGTCGTTCTGTGTCCAGCGCTCTGGGGCTCAGCGGCTCCATTTCATTAGGTGTTCACCTCAAAGAAGGATAGTACATCGCCAGGTCTTTAATTTAGAGTTTAGCCAAGGGCTGTGTGTGTGCGTGTATTCCACTGCTGAAATTCTAAGACACCGGATCACCAAAACACTTCTGAATTTGACTCGAACAGGACAACCTGACAAGTTGGTGTGCATCTTCAGCTCAGCATTAAAATTAACTATGTATTTTCTGAATTCTTCTATTCCTATTGTGAATGATTTATCAATGCAAATTATTCTAAATATTTTTGTCTTTCCTTTTCAGCTGATGTCAACCACCTGTCATATAGAGACACTTTTCACCATCCCATCAATCCCTGGTGGGGAAAAAAAATATTTCATTTTCTGAATTCCTTCCTTCCTTCTGTAGCACTTTATTTTACAGTCCTGCTCCACATGTACGTACTACATACTTATTATAGTAATTACAATAACTAGGTAATAACTACTAACTCTGAATCTAACCCTAAACCTAACGCTACCCCATGTTACCTTATATTTCAGTACTTTCTCATGTAAGTACACTTTAACTACATGTAAGTACACATACACTAATTTAAAGCGTAACCCTTATTTCTCACAATTTGGACCTTTTTTTCAGAATTGCTCATTTTTATCTTGCAATTGTGAGTTATTATCACGCAACTGTGAGTTGAACAGCTTTTTTGTTTCTCAGAATGACAAGTTCATATGAGAGTTCTTTCTTTCTTTACTTCTTTTCTTCCTTTCTTCCTTCCTTCCTTCTATAAATTTAGTCCTGTTTGACACTGTTCAGAAATACATAAATTCCTGATGAAAATGGCTTGTCTTTCATACGAAACACATTAAAGTGATTTCATGTGTGGTTTTCCTCCAGGATCTGGTCTGGTCTGGTCTGGTGGCCAGGTTGTCTCTGCAGTGCTGGAGGAGTCATGTGGTGTCAGATGGTAAAATTGTTTATGACTGATGTATTCATAACCTTAACAATCACATTTAAATGAAATTTCAATGAATCCCATAGAACAAAGATCACAAATAAACCAGAATTGTATCCACAATTTTAAGCATCTCTAAGAAAAAAAATGTAATTAGGCTTGATATAAAAATAAAAAAAATCAAGCATTTGAGGCTTGCTATAGTATATATCGTTTTATAAACCAGAATTATAGCCACAATTCTGAACATACCTACATAAATATACGTATGCTCAAACATAAATTTAGACTTAAAAAATGAAAAATTAGCATTTTTATTTCCAAAGTAATAATTTAACATTCGAATGTGGCATGATGAGATCATATGACAACAATTTAGCATTTTGTTCATTTGAAATTTTATTTTCTGTTTTTAAAATATAGTAGTGTAAACTACACTGTAAATAGTAAGCTAAAATTATAATGGTCTGTGAGTAACGTTTCATTTTAAACACAAATCAAAGATATTCACCCTGCTTAATATCAAATATAGAGCTCCAGAATGCTGCAATTAATGCACATTTATTATTTATTCATTTATTTACTTAAATTTAGCCCTGTTCGGTTATGTTCAGAAAAGCATGCTACTATACTATATGCTCTATGAAAATAGGTACAAAAATTTCACTGGGACCCTTTTAAAAGGTACTTGTATGTACAATTTAAGGATAAATAAGGAATAAAGGTATTTCATACCAGTTATTTTTAGTATCACCGAGAGATTATTAAATTTTAGGTAATGCTTTTTTGTCATTTTTATTATTATTATTATTTTTATTTTTTTTTTTTTTTTTTTTGGGGGGGGGGGGGTAACTGAATTAATTATTTTAGTTTTTATATTTTATTTCAAGTAACAACTTTATGATTTTAGTTAACAATAATAACCCTACATTGCACCTTTTTTTGAGAGTGTACTATAGTAGTAAGCTTTTCTACTATCCTATTCATGCTATTGCTGCTGTATATTTTCAATTTTCAATTCAATTCAATTCAATTGATCTGGCAAATTACAGACCCATCTCAGTTTAAATCTAGATTAAAGACACATCTCTTTAGCCAAGCATTCATATAATGCATTCATATAATGTATCTCATAATCTTGTAGTGCAGTTATATCTGATCAAAACGCACATTATTATTCTTTAGCTTGGGTTGAACAAATAATTTTTGCTTGAATGGAACAACAGCTATGCTAATTATGTCTCTTTGTTTATCTGTTTATGCCACGGGATTTACATCCCGTGGTAACTAGGAGTTCCACAAGCTTCAGTCTGGATCCAGCCCTTAAATGATCTGAGATGACCAAACACCTGAGAAGAGATGATGCCGACCCCTCGGAGGACCTCAGAGGATGCCAACCTCTGATCCCCCAACAACATGCAGAATTAACAAATTTTGCCATAAGTTAATATATTAAGCTTCTACAATGTATAAATATATTGTAGAAACTTAATTTCCTGTAAAGCGCTTTGCAACGATTGTATCGTAAAAGGCGCTATACAAATAAACTTGAATTGAATTGAATTGAATATACTATGCATACAGTACATACAGTATTCGCCCAACCTAATTAATATTGAATATGGAGCTCCAGACCGCTGCCATTAAAGCAAATGTGTGGCACTGCTGGGGTGCTGGTCGATAGGTGTTAAGTGTTGTGTAATGGCCCTGATGAGGTCATCGTCCAAGCTCTGAAACCCCGAGAGCGACTGGTGTTTAGTGGCAGTCATAAGACGGCGGTGGCTGGCGTCGAGATGAGGCTCTGCTCTCAGAATAGACAGCGCTTGCTTCGCTGGGTGCTCCAGTTGGCTGCTCTGGAGGGCGGTGATGCAATGCAGCCAGATTAATCACAAACAGCCTCTCTCTCTCTCTCTCTCTCTCTCTCTCTCTCGCTCTCTCTCTGTATCCTTGACACCGGCCCTCACTTCTTCACGACGAGTCAATCTCTCGTTTTGATTGTGCTCGGGCCGTTAGATAAAATTAACCGGGCGCTGAGCACCAGCCCCCACTCCTCGTCCCTGAAACGATCACCCTCTACTCGCGCTCACTCTGTCCTCATGCTAGGCCAAAAATACCCGGTGTACATCATGCTCATAAATACACCCACAACACTGGTGATGCACATGCCTCGGATTTCTTCCATGGGGACTAAAGTTTCTGAAATAAACCTGACCCGTGTGGCACCGATGATCTCAGACGCGACACACCGACTGAGTCTCACAGGACATGGGAACACTGGAGAGGCACTGGCAGTGTATAGAAAAGTTGTTTTGCCTCATTCGTGATAAAAATGTATTAAAATAATGTTCCCCAAGTATTAAAATTCAAATCTAACTAGCCCTGCACCGTTTGTTTCAAGCCAAGTCAAGTTAATCTTATTTCACTTTACTGAAAATCTTTGTTTAATCACATTTAGCAGAGAAGTCCAATAATATAGTTGCATTTTGATATAAACACTCAAGCTGTTGAGATTTTCTATAAAGTAAGTTATATGTTTTACGTGAGTAGGCTATACTGTATACAGACATGGTCAGAATTGTTGGCACCCTTGGTAAATATGATCAAAGACGACTGAAAATGAATCTGCATTGTTAATCCTTTTGATCTTTTATTTTTTTTAAATCACAAAAATCTAACATTTCATTGAATTTAAACAATTGAAAATGGGGGAAAATCTCATTATGAAATAAATGTTTTTCTCAAATACATGTTAGACACAATTATTGGTACCCCTAGAAATTCTTATGAGTAAAATATCTCTAGAGCAGTGAAAATTCCCATTTCCACCATCAGGGCAATTATTAAGAATTTCCAATCAACAGAAAATGTTATGAATCTTCCTGGAAGAGGACGTGTGTCTATATCGTCCTAATGCACGGTGAGAAGGAGAATTTGAGTGGATAAAGACTCTTCAAGGATCACAGCTGGAGAATTGCAGAAAATAGTTGAGTTTCGGGATCAGAAAACCTTAAAATAAAATGGTCAAACAGCACCTACATCACCACATGTTGTTCGGGAGGGTTTCAAGAAAAATTCTCTTCACTCATCCAAAAACAAACTCCAGCAAATTCAGTTATCAGACACAACTGGAACTTCAAACGGGACTGGCTTCTATGGTCAGATGAAACTGAAAAAGGATCTTTTTAGCAGCAAACACTCAAGATGGGTTTGGTGAACACAGGGATAAAAAAGTACCCCATGTGTACAATGCAATATACTGCTGTATTTTTGATGTTGTGGGCCTATATTTCTGCTGGAGGTCCTGGACATCTTGTTTAGACACATGGCATCATGGATTCTATCAAATACCAACAGATAAAAAATCAATAAGTGACTGACTCTGTTAGAAATCTTATAATGGGACATGTTTGGATCTTCCAACCATACAATAATTCAAAAACAACACAAAAATGGGTCACTGAGCACAAAACCAAGCTTCTGCTATGGTCATTCCAGTCCTCTGACCTGAACCCTGTAGAGAATGAGTGATGAACTGAAGAGAAGAAGCACTAACATGGAGCTGTGAATCTGAAGGATCTGGAGAGATTCTGGATGAAGGAATGGTCTCTGATCTCTTATCAGGTGTTCTCTAACCTCATCAGGCATTATAGGAGAACATTTAGAGCTGTTAAACTGACAAATGAAGGTTTCAAAAAGTATTGAATAAAAGGGTGCCGTTAATTGTGGCTGATGTGTATTAGAGAAAAACATTTATTTCATAATGATATTTCCCCCCATTTTAAATTCTTATTATCCAATGAAAGGTTAGATTTTTGTGAATTTAAATAAAAGATCAAAAGGATTAACAATGCAGATTAATTTTCACAGCCTTCTTTGATCATATTTACCAAGGGTGTCAACAATTCTGACCACATCTGTATATGCAAATAAAATTGGATATAGCTACTCATATATACTTACATTTTACACATGTATATACTGTATATGTGCAAATAAAGTTGGAAATACTTATATATACAACTTTATATATAGAGCTGTGTGATAATATAGATGCATTTTGCAATTATATAAACAATTAAGCAGTTCGTATTTGCTATATATTATATATTGCTTTCCGTGTGTACTGTATAAAGTTGGATATACACATATATCCAACATAGATCTGTGCTTTTAATAGATTACATTTAACAATCAAGCAGTTGAAACTTGCTATATAAAATGAAGATTGTTTTATGTGAGTATACTGTCTGTGAATAAAGTTGGATATATGTATATTCAACTTTATATATAGAGCTGTGCGATAATATAGTTCACATTTTGTGATGATATAAACACTCAAGCAATTAAGATTTGACATTGTATATATCACTTTACATGAGTGTACTGTATGTGTGTGAATTTGAATATATATATATATATATATATATATATATATATATATATCAAAATATAGTTGCAATTTTTGCAATGATATAAACAATCAAGCAGTTGAGATTTGCATTATATATATTATTTTAAGTGAGTTTCCTGTATGCACATGGGTAAATTTGGACATACTTGTATTTTTATACTAATATCCATCGTTACATACAGAGCTGGATTTGCGTTGATAATCAAAATCAGGTAGTTAACATTTACTATATATATATATATATATATATATATATATATATATATATATATATATATATGTGGTTTTATGCGAGTTTAATGTATGTTTGTGAATAAAGTTGGATATATAAGTATATACTTCTATACGTGTAACTGAGCTGTGCGATAATATAGTTACATTTTACAACGATGAAAAAAATCAAGCCCTTGAGATTTGCTATAGAGTATATCACTTTGTGGCTATATATAAATATATATGGCTATAGCTAACGCTGTTTTTAAAGTTTTTATTTTATTTTTAAAAAATCACGTTTTTTATGTTATCATGTTTTTATTGTGTTAGTTAGCTGTATTTTTAAGTTATTTTTACTTAAAGTAACCCAACTGCAGTTTGATTGAGATTAATTGGAATGCACAATGAAAAAACATGATTTTTGAACATTTTTAAGAACAGAGTTATCTGTTTTTGTAAATGAACTCTTCATATTTCAATATCGATATATAGAGCTGGGTGATAATATAGTTACATTTTGTGACAATATAAACAATGAAGAAGCCAATATTTGCTTTATAATATATATTGCTTTGTGAGTTTACTATACGTATGCAAATAGAGTTGTATATACGTAAATATCTAACTTTATGTATAGAGCTGTGAGAAAAATATAGATTATACTGTATTTTGCAATGGTAAACAATCAAGCTGAGATTTGCTATATATTGCTTTACTTGAGTTTACTTTGTGTGATGTAAAGTTGGATATACTTCTATAGAGAGCTGTGCAGTAATATAGTTTGATTTTTAAACAATCATGTTGCAGCCTCACAGTCTATAGTTCTTATAACTGGTTTGTATACATGATGTTTTACAGGTCATATTACTGTATAACAGCTAAAGCCCTTTTGGTTGGCAGATTTCGTGATACAGAAAAAAAATATTGAAGTTTTATAGTGTGGTTTATGCATTTATGGGTTATTAAACACAAAGCGTCCAGCATCAGTTTATTCCAAATGTGTGAACAAACTACTACCTCATGTGTTGGTTCATGCCTCGTGAAAACAGTTCCCGACCATTTGTATATTTGTTTATTTTGTTTATTAATGCGAGGCAGTCGTAAAACGTCACCGCAGTGCTGTCCAAATGTGTGTGTGTGTGTGTGTCTGCTCGCTCTAAGCCTTTTGTGTATATTTCTCCAGCATTAGCTCATGTCTGGATTTTCACTCAGGCGCTGTGGAGGACACACTCCCTATTGATTGATGCATTGGTGGGGGCCTCAGGGCAGCGTTGGAATTAGTTTTATTTTACATCCAAAAACCTCCTGCTTGTTGTTTGCATATATTGCAGCAGGCAGACAACTGTTAAATTCCATAACCCAAATTCAGTGCTTGAAGAAATGAATACTTTTATTCAGCAAGGATGCATTAAACTGATCAAAAGTGATAAAGTCACTTAGGCCTATAATGTTACAAAAGATTTCTATTTTAAATAAATGCTGTTCTTTGAACTTCTGTTTATCAGTATCACTTTTTTTTTTTTTTTTTTTTTTTTGGCCTGTCAGTAGCACAGATAACACATGACAGTACATATGCGTGGCTATGCTATCATCATTCACAGCCTTTTTTCTTTTTTTTTTTTTTTTTTTTTAATTAAATATATATATATATATATATATTTTTTTTTTTTATATTAATTAATTTAATTTTATATACCCTTTTACTTAACCACACTGTGACAGACAAGACCAGGGGACAGAGAAAACAAGAGAGAGAAAGAGGAAAGAAGAAAGAAGAAAGGAAAGTATCACGTTTTCCAACAAAAATATGAAGCAGCACAACTGATTTCAACATTGATAATAATGATAAATATTTCTTGAGCAGCAAATCAGCATATTAGAATGATTTCTGAAGGATCATGTGACTCTGAAGACTAATGATGCTGAAAATTCAGCTGCGCATCACAGAAATAAATGACATTTTAAAATAAATTTAAATAGAAAACACTTATTTTAAATCGTAATAACATTTCACAGTTTTACTGTTTTTATTGTATTTTTCTCAGATGTTGCTCCTAAAATTCTTCATCTAAAATTCATTGTCAATTTTTCTAATGTCTAATCAGCCTTAAAACCAGATAAATTACTTCAGAAGTAAAACTGTGTAAGATATTGTTTTCAGATAGCTAATATTGTATCAATTGTTTATTTTCTTACCCCACTGGTAGACAGTTTCTTGTTTTAAGCATAAACCTTCCTAAATTTGGTTACATTTATGCTTAAAACAAGATAAGACAATTTGCCAGTGAGGTAAGAGAAATAAACTTAAAGGTATTTGATTTGTGCTTCTCCTGCAGACGGTGGTCTGGAGTGTGTGGCGTTCAGGTCGTCTCTGACTGAAAGAAGAGCCTGTCTCTCTCTCAGACACACACTGGCCGGTGCAGTATGTTTTCATTGCAGTTAGACAATCTGTTTATGTTAGCCGTCTGAGAGAGTAACATGAAGATGATGGGCAGCCCAGAGGCGTGCGTGCGTGCGTGCGTGCGTGCGTGCGTGCGCGCGCGCGCGTGCGTGCGTGCGTGTGTGTGTGTGTGTTTGGGAGGCAGCAGAGTCTAGATGTTGCATCTTGATGGTAGCATGCAAGTCACAAGCTCAAAGACTTACATCACATTTTGTGATTCACTTCTTTTATATGCAAAGGTGGATCATCAGAATGAGTGAAGTGAACGCTTAACAGATAAACCACAGCAAACGGTGTACATGTGTTGGCAGCGGGGGTCCCATCTCACTGTCCGCTTTGAGAAAACACTTGCTGATATATTGCACGATGTCATCAGTCAAAGCACAAATCTGGTCCGTCACTGGCGACAGCAAACTCAACGATAGATGCTTTAGCATTTAACAGAACACTCGATGACGGTGGTTCTTAACTGGTTTGCTTCGGGACTGGTATCTCAAAAACCGTGATAAAATTCTGAACTGTGAATGAATATATTGATATTGATTTATTTTTTAAAATGATTTAATATTTTGACATTTAATATTAGTGCAATATCCATTTTAATATTTAATATTATGTGAATTTTTACATTAATTTTGGGATTAATATTACTAAAACTATCCATTTTAATAATAGTTCACTTTATTATATTAATTTGAACATTAATTTATTGTTAATATTAATACAATACCAATTTTAATAATACCTTAATACCTTTATTTTTTAATTTAGTATTAAGTAATATTACTACACTATCATTTTAATAATACTTTATTACAACAATTCAATTTTCAACTTTTATATTAATATTACACTATCCATTTTAATATTACACCATTTTAAAAATTAATTGAATTTTAGTATTAATATTAATACAATATCAATTTTAAAAATAGTTTAATATAATAAGAATAATAGTTTTAAGTGAACATTTTAAGTGAACTCTCATTAATCTGGTCTGTAGGCCTATTTTCTTTTACTTGTGTAGTTTTCTTCATGTCCATGTTGGTATGGTAGAGTTTGTTTGAGGCACAACGTTGTTAATTGGCTATTTTTTTATTATAATAAAAAAAATGAAAATATATAAATATAAAATGCATAATATAAAATATTAAAAATATCATTCTTATATAATTTATAATATGATTAGTTTCATGTTATTATTTCAGCGTTTTTCCCTGCAAGCCACCAGTTGAAAACCACAGCACCTTAAAAAGATGGTGACTTTGTTAAGAAGCGCCTGCACAAGATTAGCGATGATGATTTACATTAGTGCTGCTGCTGCGAGGGACAGACCTATAGATGGACATCCAGTGGAAGGAGAGACTGTGCACAGAGAGGTATTTTTGGAGCCCACCATGTTTGACATTGAGGATATTTGAGACGTAGGGGTACAGGGGAAGGGGGGGGCGGCATTCCTGCCCCCGTCCATATATATTACACCCCCAACGCGCACACACCGACAACGGCAAAACAGATGAGAGAAATGTAATACCCGGCCTGAAGGGCAGTAGTGTGTGGAGCCTTTCATTTGCGCTCACCTGAGTCAACAGCGGCGCTCATTACGTTACCAAAGTAATTGGCGTAGACTGATTTCTGAACGCGAGAAAAACGAGGAGAAACCCTTCGGATGCAACCCCCGGTAAAAACGTGAGCTCCCGCGGCAATTACCCCGTCTTTGTTTGTCTATTAAAAATCCCTCCCTAATGAGACGAGCTCCTTAAACCCTTGATGGTTTTCATTAGGCGACTGTAAATCTCGCGTTAAAACGTAACGGGTCGGGAAGATACTCATCACCGGCTAATGAATTTATGACGGGGAACCTGGCTATTAAAGGGAGTTGAGCTTTAATTTCATTAAATTGGGCCTCGCTAGGTAAAGCAGCAGGCGCCGGGCCCTCAGGATCAGCTAATGGCCGTGTTGCAGTTAAATAGTGACTCGGGTGGCAGCGCCTCATTGGCCATTGTGTGTTTAACGCGCCGTTAAAGTGGCAGTAATTGACAACAGCTGGAAGCCTGCTTGAGGCAGGGTCTGGCGCGGGTTCCTCCATAACATCCCTGCTCTCTCCCTGTGGACCAATTGCGCATGGAGACGCACAAGTTTACGAGTGTGTGTCTGTCTGTCTGTCTGTGTGCGCGGCCGGAGCCTCTCTCTGTCTCTCCGCGTCTGTGGAGGAACATGTGGCATCCATGTACTGGAGAGAGAGAGGGGTGCAAATAAATAACCCTTAATTGCTCGCAAACCTTTCGATTCGGTCGTAAACCGGTTTCGAAATCGTGCTAACGCGCAGCAGATTTCCATTCACGGGAAGTGACATCAGCTGCGGCGGCGGCGCAGTCAGGTGTCGCGATGCGTTCGCGTCTCGTGCGTTCCCTCCGGGGGAGCCGCGGAGGGTCGGAGCGTGTCACGCATGCGTGCGGGATCCGAGCCGCGGTGCAGAACGCTCGCGTTGTTCATGAAAGAGTGAAGTACGTTCGCGATGACTGCTTAGCAACCGTTCCCGGCGGCCCGCGTCCCCAGAGAGCCTGGCGTGCTGGTTGAGACACATTCATTAACCAAGAGGGAATCTTAGGACGGATTAAATATTCATGTTGTTTACAGGAACAAAAGCTGCTATTAATGAATAAAGGCAGCGCGGAGCATTGTCTATCTCACTGTACGCAGCCCAATCATGAGGGTTGAGCAAACATATTTACATACCTGCTAAATTCAGCCCAGAATTGCGATGGCAGCGTTGTCTTCCTGTGCGCTTCCAAGACACCAGTAAACACGTTTCAGGTGATTATAATTTGTTTGAACAACTATAAGGGGAGATATTTCAGTCTAGCTTGAATTTGCATAATGCATCACACACATTAGCAGTGCAGAGTATACTGCAAACATCCTAGGCTTGTTTTCCAGTTAAAATATCTCAAACTTCTTGAATATGAGTGTTTTGTCAGATTTTTAAACTTGTTTTTTTATTAATAAACGTGTTAAAATCTGCTAGTGCATGTGAATATAGGTCTTAATATCTTGCCAAGTAATTGATCTTGTTTCAAGACTACATTCTAACTGGAAAATTAAAAATATAAATATCAGTTAAGGATAGGATTTTTTTGCACTGTGTTTTGCATTTATGCATGTTAGCAAGTTAAATTCAATGATACATATAAATGATACAAAGATATTTATACATGATGATATTTATACAAATAAATGATAGTTTCTTGTTTTACAGATTTCAAAATATAAAAATACAAAATTTAGAACAAATAAAAAGGCAAAAACTAAAAAAAAAGCAAAGACTAAATTATTTTATTATTATATATTTTTTTTTACAATATACTTCAGGTTAACATATTAAATAACTTCATGATAATCCGAAGGAAAAGGCAGATAAATTGGCAATATTTTTTGTCTTGTCATAACCAGTTGCAAGTTTCAGTTCAGTGGCATGGTAGCTTTATTACCATGCATGTATTTTCTTCATATTTTTGTCTTGTGTCCAGTGCAAATATCTAAATATTCTTAAATCAAGATACATTCACCTGATAATCGAAATGACTTAAGATATTAAGTCTTGTTGTCGTTTTTGCTGTCAATGGGCTAAGAAAAATACATTTATTTTTCTTTGTTTTAAGCATAAACTTGTTTAATTTTGATTTTGGGGGGGAAATTATGTTGAAATCTGTTGTATAAAACTGCTTTATATAACTATTTAATGAACCTCTGATTAAGCTTCATATATGTTCGATTTGCTGTGATTGCATCATATTTTCACTTTTGTTGTTGATGGACCAAATTCTTGTTACTAGGAAATTTGGAAAGTCACTAAAAATACAACCAATTCATGTCACAGGCTATAGCGCTCAAATATATTCATAAATGTATAATAGCACTTTGGAAAAATATGATAAATTGTGCATGGGAAAATGCAACTATAGGGACATTTAATTGTGAGTTTGTGTAGGTTACATTCACCATTTTAACCTTTGAAACTAATTAATGACTCATTAGCACTGCATTATAGCAGATTCTTAGTCGTGTACGAAGGAAATGTATCTTTAAATCCACACAGGGGTCTGGATCTCGCTTGCGAATCGTGGGTGCAAAAAGGTGCATTGTGGGTGATCGATTTGGAGGGAACTGTGCATGTGATACGCGACGACAAAACGCTTGTACTTGCTTGTAGCGTGTATACCGCCTGCAAAAGCCCAAACCCACGTAAACAAGACACACACAGAGGCGGTATACAGAATCTTTACTCCTTTCTTCTCGTATCTTTCCCCATCAACACCTTTGTTTGACAGTCTGCATGCAAATGGGCCAGGTAATGAGAAAGACAGAGAGAGAGTTTGCTTAAAAGCAGCAGCCCAAACCTCTTTGTTCCCCCACCTGCATCTGTTGAAGCGTGGCTAGGAGAAGCTGTGCTGTCATGTGAGTGACAGATATTGAGGATAATTGTCTTCTTTCTTTGGCTGCCTGTGTTGCTCCACTGCAGTTGTGAGCGTGCAGCTGAGTTAAGCAGCAGTCAGCCAGAGGAGAGACAGAGACAGAGGAATCGTAGGCGGTGGGGAAGGAGCACTTTTAGGGGAAAACTCTCTGCTGTGATTGTCTATGCTCTCCTCTGGACACCCAAAAGTAACACGGTATTGCTGAGGATTTGTACCATGTTTTTTGAGCGCTGGTACTGCTAATACCATGGTATTCCTTCAAGATGTGCTAAAAGTGCAATATGTGGTCTGACACCATCACTTTGCACTGTAGTGCCAAAAAAAATCTAAACGAGCATTTATGTCTTATCTTTCAGTAAATTCAGAGAATATATTTTTAAATTAAGCATTTTTGTCTTTTGTGTTTTTTTCAATTTGTTTTAAGTATAAACAAATTAAAAACAAGTGAAAATGGATCTATGAAAACAAGTTTTAATATTGTAAGCATTGTTTTTTCTTAATTACATGTATCTTGTTTTAGGGATTTTTTATTTGAAAAGAAGTTTTAAAAAAGACTCATTAAAAACAATTAAAACACCTACTCGGAGGAAGATTTTATTGTTCAGAGGTTGCTCGTTCATCGCTCAAAAGGCTTAATGAAGATCTCATTTGTTACATTTAAATATTCATTTTGTCTCTCCCAAAATTCTTAGCTAGAAGTAAAAATAACTTAGAAAGTTGTTCAAATTAAGATTAGAAAACGATACGATTATAAAACTAAGACTCATTAAAAATGAATTAAACACCTACTCAGAGGGAGATTTTATTGATCAGCGGTTGCCAGAAATCAGTCTCAGATGTTTTTTCCTACAGTTATAAGAGAGAAATTAAACTAAATATAACTGAAAAAAATGAAATTACTAATAGCAGCTCAAATAATTGTGATCTTCAGATAATTGAATGAGAAATGTTTGTTTTGAAATCTTTTCATTGCAGACTTGACAAATCTGAGCACCGTTTGAGACATTGTTGAGATCTCTTCTGAAACTTGTGAGATTACTGGTGTTTTTTCTCAAAGAAAAAGAATCTTGTTTGGATTTTCTCTATATTTATCCTCATTACGGTCTAGAAGAAACAATTGAGATAGAAAAGAGATCTCATTTTGCTCTCATTTCCATTATTTTTAGACTAAAATTAAAGGGTTAGTTCACCCAAAAATGAAAATTAGCCCGTAAAGTAAGAGAAGTGTTTATAACGTTTTAAATATGTATATTTATCTTACAAAAATGCATCGATTTGCTACAGGAGGCTTTTATTCACCCCCCAGAGCCATGTGTAGCACATTTTATTATGGATGGATGCACTTTATTTGACTACTTTTGGACTGTTGAAAAAAAAACATCCACCCAGTGCCATTATAAAGCTTGGAAGAACAAGGACACTTATTAATATAACTCTGATTGGATTCGTCTGAAAGAAGAATGTCATATACACCTAGGATGCATTGAGGGTGAGTAAAGCACTGGCTAATTTTCATTTTTGGGTGAACTAACCCTTTAACATTGTCTCAAAGATTTCTCCTAAAAGTCTTAGTGAGAAACAAAAATAATTATTAGAGTTATAAAATTAATACGGATAGCAGCTAAAAGCTTTTGATTCTCTAACAATTAAATGAGAAATGCTTGAGGTCATATTGAGATCTTCTGATTACAGACTTGAAAATTCTGAGCACCATTTGAGACATTTTAGAGATCTCTTCTGAAACTTGAGGAAAATCTTGAGCAATGTTCTTTATTTGCTCTCCAGTTAATCTCATTACTGTCTAGGAAAAATAACTGAGTTATTAAAAAGATCTGATTTTGCTCAGATTTTTGTTATTCTTAGATACTGTGATCATGTGTTTTTCTAATCATCATTTTCTGATAAGAGATAAACTGTTTCTGTTTTCCCTGTACGGAGTCTGTTTCCATTCTTGATTGTCTGTTTTCAGTGTCGTTCCA
This sequence comes from Aspiorhynchus laticeps, assembly GCA_023376895.1. Lineage (NCBI taxonomy): Eukaryota > Metazoa > Chordata > Actinopteri > Cypriniformes > Cyprinidae > Aspiorhynchus > Aspiorhynchus laticeps. The sequence goes on from CM041812.1 coordinate 26,992,359, forward strand.
TTTTTCTTTGTGTTTGAGTACATATTTAGATCTTTTGATTACAAATTTGAGCAACATTTGAGACACTGTTGAGATCTCATCTGAAACTCGTGAGATTACTGGAATGTTTTTCAGGGGAGAAAACTCTTAAAAATTAGCCTGTTTTACTCACCCTCGACGCATCCTAGGTGTATGTGACTTTCTTCTTTCAGACGAATCCAATCAGAGTAATATTAAAAATTGTTCTGGCCCCTCCAAGCCTTTCAATGGGGGTAAGCAGGTGTTTGTTGTCAACAGTTCAGAAGACGTTAAATAAAGTGCGAGCATCCGTAATAAAACGTCCCTCACACGGCTCCGGGGGGTGAATAAAGGCCTCCCGTAGCGAATCCATGTGTTTTTGTAAGATAAATATCCATATTTCAAACATAATAAACACTTTTTTTCTCACTTCTGTTGACTGTGGTACGCAGAAGTCGTTGCAGGAAATGCAGGAGCAAAGAAAACAAAGTTTCCTTATATAGCAAAGGAAAACCAGTCTCCTCTTGACTCATATCGAAATCCTCCAACATTTTTCTTTACAAATCCTCATTTTTTGCTTCTAATTCGTGACTGGCGTTGTGTTTTGTTCTCTCCACGCTCGTCACGAATCACGCAACGCCAACGTCCTACGTCATCCGCCGGAACGGCTTCCGCGAACCACAGTCAGCAGAAGTGAGAAAAAAGTGTTTATTACATTGGAAATATGGATATTTATCTTACAAATACGCATGGATTCACTACGGGAGGCCTTTATTCACCCCCCGGAGCCGTGTGAGGGACGTTTTATTACGGATGCACACACTTTATTTCACGTCTTCTGAACTGTTGACAACAAACACCTGCTTACCCCCATTGAAAGGCTTGGAGGGGCCAGGACAATTTTTAATATTACTTTGATTGGATTCGTCTGAAAGATGAAAGTCACATACACCTAGGATGCTTCGAGGGTGAGTAAAACAGGCTAATTTTCATTTTTGGGTGAACTAACCCTTTAAGGCAAGGCCTCCATTTGTTCCATTTTATCTTATTGCTTTCTTGGAGAAGCAGTTGAGACATGAAAGAGATCTCATTTTGTTCTCATTTAAAATATTTTTACAAAAATAAATTGACCACCATTTTCTGATATTTTCCCCCCCCCTGTAAGTTGGAGGCAACAAATCTTAAGCAAAGGACTCCAGTTTCTCTGCATTTCATCTGATTTCGGTCTAGGAGAAACAATTGAGCACCGTTTGAGATATTGACGGTGAGAGGTCTCCTTTAAAACTCTTGTGAGATTACTGGATCTTTTTCAGAGGAGAAAAATCTTAGGCAAAGGTCTCCATTAGTTTTGTATGTCTTCTCATTGCCATAGAAGAGAATCAATTGAAATATGAAAGATATTTAGCAAATTATAGATATTGTGACCAAGTGTTTTCTGATAAGAAATGAGCCGAGTCTGATTTCCCTGTAAGGAGTCCGTTTCCATCCTTGATTGTCTGTTTTTAATTGTCATTCAAATTTTTGTCTTTAAGTTCATATTGAGACCTTTTGATTACAGACTTGGCAAATCTGAGCACCGTTTGAGACATTGTTCAGAAATGTCTTCATATGAAATTACTCGGAGGAGAAAAATGCTTCCATTTGCTCTCTATTCCATCTGTTTGCTTTCTTGGAGAAGCAGTTGAGATTTGAAAGAGATCTAATTTTGCTCTCATTTCTGTTGTTTTTGGATGTTGTTAGATTTTCTCATAAGGAATGAGCCTGATTTGCCTGTAAGGAGTCCTTTTCCATCCTTGATTTCGGTTTTTAATGTCGTTCTCTTTTTCGAGGCAGTGAAAGTGTAAAGACATGTGGTTTGGATGAGGTTGTTGTTCCTCTGAGAACAGGCTGGGGTTTTGTAGAAAGAGGGGGGGGGGGGCTGCACACCTTGGGGGAGGGGGGGGCATGTGGACAGGAGAGACATTTTTCCGAACTCTAGCAGGGGAAAAGGGTGGAAAAGCAGGCCTGCCCTTCCTCCCCCTCCCTGGGTCACCCGGCTGCTCGTCTCTCTTACTCTGGGAAGGTTAGAAAAAGTAGCGCCGCTGCCAAAGGAAACACTGTTTTTTTTTTTTTCCTGAGCTCTGCAGTGTCTAGAGAAACTTGAGAGAGGTCCAGTTCTGGTTCCCTAGTAACAGTGCCGTGGAGAGGAGGCCCCTCTCCATCATCTGACGCCGCTCATGGGAAGGATGACGAGAAACGTTTTCTTTTCGTCGAAAATACACACGCCTAAATATCTCCTATAGAACATCCATCAGAAAAATGAAAAATGCACATGCCGAATAGAAACACCTCCACATTACTCTCACAGCTAGTTTTTATATATGTGTTGTTTCATTTTATGAAAAGTGAATAATGCATTCCCTGGCAAAACTCAGGGAATCTGCTAGAGGATTGGGGGTCAGGGTTGCCAGGTCTGCGTAAGAAAGCAAGCCCAACTGGTACTCAAAACTAACCCAATCATGACCAAAACGCCCACTCATGGCTATTAGAATCACTCCAAAATCAAGTTCCTCCTTCCAGTTCCACCTCGGTCGACGGGGTGGGGTGGGGGAGGGGGTCACCTCAACTTGTGGTCTAAAAAAACAACCAACCAACAACAGTATAAAAATTAGCCCAGTTCCACGGGAAAACTATGGACTTGGCAACACTGATGTGGGTGCTTGTTAATGTGTTGCTATGTGGTTGCTAAGACGTTCTGACTGGATTTTATTGTGTTGCTATATGGTTGCTATGGAGTTCTGAGTAGTTGTTAGTGTGTTACCACATGGTTGTTAGCAGGGGTTAAATTGGGAATTGTTAAGTGGGGGGGCTCTATGGTATTGATCATATACATATATATATATATATATATATATATACACATTTACATTTAGTAATTTAGCAGAAACCTTTATCCAAAGTGACTTACAAATGAGGACAATGGAAATATACAGTATATCTATTATATGTGTGTGTGTGTGTGTGTGTGTTTTGTTTTTTTGCATATATGATTTATTCTAATGCAGTATTCTCATCGTTTTCTATCAGCTGTGACAAAGGCTATAAATCAGTATGTTTTTATATTTTATCCAAGGGCTTTTTTTATTATTTGTATTTTTCTTTACCTTTTATAGAGGGCATTTTCCCACTAATCTCATTAACTTTCATTTCAAATTCTTTACATTTGATCTATAAATTAAATTATAATAATGTGATTGTTATTATCTATATGTTATCAAATTAAATCATTTACACTTAAAAATACAACTACATTAAATTCTTTTTTAAAAAAATTGAATATACAAACAAGAAATGGTGGAAATTTAACTTTTCAACGAAATTAAAACGCCAGTAGGCACCAGTAGTGAGCGTTTAATGAGTGAGTCATTCATTCAAACGATTCGTTCAAGCAGCAGATTCATCAGATGTTTATACATGGGCTAATGAAACTTTGACTCAACCGATTCGTTCAAACACTGAATCATTCAGCAATGAATCTGATGGTTGCTTTGAGATGCTGTGGTTCCGCATAAAATGTAAGTGACCTAATATTATTGTATTTGCTCATTGAACTGTTAATAGAACTATTAAACAGTCGTAATGGTGAAAACATTGAGTAATGTTGCCTAACTAACTGTATTTTAAATATAAAAACTTTCCATTTTGAATTTTTACCTCAGTATGCTGAGTTTTGCTTGTTTTGATTTCTCCGGGAGAGGCTGCGTGATCCTCGCCTCAGCAGCGCAACCTTATACTGGCAAAAGATGCATTATATACAGTAGAGATCCACTATTCACCACTTACTCTAAGACCCGGTTTCACAGACAGAGCTTAAACTAAGCCAGGATTAAATCATAGTTCAATTAGGACATTTAAGCAATTTTTATAAACATGCTTAGAAAAAAACATTACTGGTGTGCATCTTGAGACAAAACAAAGGCACTGATATATTTTAAGATCAGTCAATGCAAGTTTCTTTCAGTTCAAACAGCTCAGACTTTCATTTTAGTCTAGGACTAGGTTTAAGCCTTGCCTGTGAAACCGGGGGCATGTGTAATAAAATCTGAATAATACTTGCGTTTTGGTGTTTACATAGTTATTTTTGGTTAGTGATGTTTTAATCATGCTACTTGTCTGGCATTAATGTGGAGCCCTGAGTCTATGTGGCGGGGCTCAGCCCCGGACGGCCCCGGCACAATTTAAACCCTGGTTGTTAGGGAGTTCTGAGTGGTTCTTAGTGTGTTGCTATGTGGTTGCTACGGAGTTCTGAATAGTTGTTAGTGTGTTGCTATGTGGTTGCTAGGGTGTTCTGCCTGGTTGCCAGCGGGTTGCTATGCGGTTGGTAAAGTGCTCTGAGTAGTTGTGAGTGTGTTGCTATGTGGTTGCTGGGAAGTTATGAATGATTGTTAGTGTGTTGCTGTGTGGTTGGTAGGGATTTCTGAATGGTTTATAATGTGTTGCTATGGAGTTCTGAATACTTGCTAATATGTCATAGCTAGGGAGTTCTGAGTAGCTGTTAGTGTGTTGCTATGTGGTTGCTAGGGTGTTCTGAGTAGCTGTTAGTGTGTTGCCATGTGGTTGCTAGGGTGTTCTGAGTAGCTTTTAGTGTGTTTCTATGTGGTTGCTAGGGTGTTCTGAGTAGCTTTTAGTGTGTTGTTATGTGGTTGCTAGGTGACCCAAATCAAAGATATCCTTCCTTCAGAGTAAATTTGTGGGATTTTTTTTAACTGTTTTGTGGTCCAGCAGGTGAATACAGTGTGTCTGATCACTTAGTAAAATAACAGCACACTTTCCTCAACAACACACATGATTTGAAGAATTAAGCAAAAACAAATAAAAAAATCAATAACTCGCAACTGTAAATATTGCTGCACTATACATAAAGACGTTTTAAAGAATAAAGAAAAGTCGTTTTGTAAAATGAGCCATTATTCACGCTCCGAACGGCCCGCCTCGTCTCATTTGATGGACCGCAAGGTCGTTCTCAAACTAAAGACACATCGCTGCTGTTCTTCTCTTAGTATTCATCAGTACACCTCTCTCTTTCTCTCTCTCTCTCTCTTTCTCTTTCTCTCTCCCTCTCTCACACACACACACACACTCTCTCGCTCTGTCATTCTCCCTCTCTCTGTCACTCTCTCTCTCCCCCCTCTCAAGGGCTGCATATATTTTGCTCTGCTTTCCATAGACCACTACAACACTCCTTGTTTTGACTGTCAGAACAGAAACAAAAAAAATTACTATGCTGACCGTATTTTCCACTAAAATAGCATAGTTACTGCAAATAGTTACTGCATTCATTATTAATAGCATAAAACCATGTGATAATATATAATAATATTATAATATGGTGATTTTATTATTTTTTAATTTAATTTAATTTATTTTTTTATTTAATTTTGTTATTTATTTTAATGCAAATGGTTGGTAATTTCAAGTTACCACAATTTTATTGTAGTAATAATAATGGCCAAAAAAAATAAAAAATGAATCACATTCTATCTTGACCTTATTTATTTATTTTTTTCAGAGAAAATATCTAAACCTCATTTACATAAAATTAAATTCAAATTTCTTAACATAATATCTAAATTATAGAAAATAATATCCCAAGTAGTTTTGCTTGCTAGCTTACCAAACTGTTGGCTTTTTTTATATCTCGAATATAAATGCATTTTTTGGCAGATCTGTACATATGTGACCCTGGAGCACAAAACCAGACTTAAGTCACTGGTAGCAAAATACATAGTATGGGTCAAAATTATTGATTTTTCTTTTATGCCAAAAATTATTAGGACATTAAGTAAAGATCACGTTCCATGAAGATATTTTGTAAATTTAATACTGTAAATATATCAAAACTCAATTTCACAAAATTGACCCTTATGACTGGGTTTGTGGTCCAGGGTCACATATGTTAAATCAGATGTTTTATCATCTTATGGTGGTAATTGCATCTTTTTTTAAGGATATGTTTTTTTTACATGGAAAAAGCAATCTGTTTTTTTTTTAGGTATATTTACATATACCATATTTTACTCCACTGGTAGATCTTTAAGTATCTTTTGTTATCTCATGCTGGTTACTTTATCTTTTTTTAAGGATATTTAGATGTTTGTACATAAACAAATTGAGGTATATTTACATATGCCATTTTGTATGTTATTATGCTGTTAATTTCATCTTTTTGTAAGGATATTTTGATTTTTTTACATGGAAAAAAAATCTATATTTTTTAGGTATATTTACAGATACCATTATTTTGTGTTATTTTATGCCACTGGCAGATCTATAAATATCTTAAATCAGATGTTTTGTTATCTTATGCTGTTAATTTCATCTTGTTTTAAGGATATTTAGAACATAAAAAAAATCTATATTTTTTTAGGTATATTTACATATGCCATTATTTTGTATGTTATTATGCTGTTAATTTCATCTTGTTTTAAGGCTATTTAGATGTTTTTTGAAGTATATTCACATTTACCATTGTTTTGGTGGAAATTGTCAGTTGACGTGGTCGTTTGTTAGCAAGGGATTTCACAGCTCGCATGAGTTATGTTCTGACTTTCCGTGCATTCTGAGCACAACGGTACGCTTTTCACTATTAGCCAAATTTTATCAGAATTTCATCGGCTGGTTTTTGTGCTTTTCGTGGTAAATGATAAATTTGACACAGGAAATGCACAGGGTTTTGGGGAAGGCGTGAAGGGCCGGGCTTTTCCTCCGTGACAACACAATGGCCTCAGACACTGGCCTCTGACTGGCCCCTGCCACCGGACGCGGGGATGAGGAAGCGCAGTGCTGATAACACACACAACAGCCACGACGCCCCCCCTCCCTCCCTCCCTCCCTCGCCGTCTGGAGACACGACTGCTTCCCACTGGATCTGCCATTTTTGCTTATTCATTCCCGCGCCGGGCGGCATTGTGCAGCTGGAAATAAAGACATCAGATATTAGAGACACCTCTCGGTCACCCCGGGTCTCGGAGGTATTCCTCCTTTTCATTCAGTGCTCATCCCCGCGCTCGGCAGACTGTGTCTCCGGCGCTGACATGAGCCGCTTCTCAAATAGGCTGCCGACGTGCGCGCACACACTCAATCCGGCCGGGAGGTTGGGATTATCCGCACGGCTTTGTCTTTAGATACAGTTGATTTTCGCAAAACGCTCTCTGTAGCTCGGCCCCGCCGCACTTTCCTCTAAATTGAAGCCGAATCGGCTCTGAAGTGTTGGAAGGTTTCTGTTGGAGATGAGGTGCGGGCAAAAGTGCGAGGGGGATGGATTGAATTCTGATTGGGGTTCGGCGATGGGTAAAGAGAGTAAATCTGGTGACAAATGGTTTGGAAGAGCATTACTGTGGCATGCTGATAAGAGCCTGTCTCCATAATAGAATGGAGAGGACTTGTCTATCAGCCTATTTGAAACCGTTCCTACAAGGTACTGGCTTTCATTAGCGCGGCCCGTGAATAGTGGCGCTGAATGAAAATTGCTACTTACCCCGCGATTACGGTATTGAAAGGTAGCTGTCAAAAGAGGGCCAGAGACTCGCAGGGAAAGAGGGGAGGTTGCGTGGCTGTCACCATGACAGGGAATGTGTTTCTCTAAGATTACTATTGTGTCTGTTTTATTAAAGGCAGGAAAGAGTAATGGGGCGGATAAGAACAGCAGGAGAGGGTGATCCTGAAATACAATCGGAGAAATGTGACTTGAGGCTTGATGGGTGTAGACCGATGATCGCCGCTGACGGACTATTTTGGGTTTCTATCAGGCCTCGGCTGGGCGGAATGGCTCTTTCCTGAACGAGCAAACGTGATATCTGCGTTCTTCAGTGCTATCGCTGTGCTCGCAGTCCGCAAACTTTCTCCAACGTCCCATCTCGCTTCCTTGTGCTTCACCGTCATGCTCGAGTTGAAGAAGTTGGGTTAGGAAGTTAAGCAGTTTAGTTTGCTTTCCATTTGTAAGTGCGTGACTGGAAACACATTTCCTGTTGTTTTTGTCAAAATGAACTGGATATAACCGACTCTAACTGAACGCATGACACAGATGCACTGCGTAAACTTTAAAGGAGCAGTGCACCCAAAAATGTCATTATTTGCTCAGCCTTATGTCAATCCTGTATACTGTAAAAAAAATTCTGCCATTTTTTTTTCGTGCAAGTCTTTCTATTACCTCAACAGTTCATAGTGAACACAAACATTCAAAAAAATTACTTTTTACTTAATCATTAATTAAAGTATATTTTGTCTTAGTGAAGTGGAAGATTTAAATTATAAACGAGTTAAAAATAAATGTCAAAATATGCTACATAGACAAAATACATTTAATGTCAAAACACAATCTCAACCTGATCACATGCTAAAATTTTAATTTTTTTATGAAGTTGCATTTTCATATGACTTTTTATGATGTGTTTAGTGGGAAACATGCAATTTGTAATAAACAAAACATTAAATTTTACACTTAAATTCAAGAAAACCTTATCTCACATTAAAATGTTTTGAAAAATGTAAATTCGTTCAATGTAACTGGTAGGAAACGTATGATTTGTGTCAACCCCCCCCCCCATATTATATTGAAAACAGTCTCAACCTGATGTCCTGATAAAATGTATTTTCCAAGGTAGCAATTTCATACAAAGTTGTCAATGTGTTTGGTAGGAAAACATGCAACTTATCTTTAAAAGTAGCAATTTTGTATGAATTTGTGTAATGTGATTTGTAGGAAAATGTAAAATTTTAATAATAATCATAAAAAACCTAAAATCTAACTTGTGCTTACGTAACGTACAAATTCATGAGAATTCACCACCAATTTGACTAAATGTAAAATATTTACAAATTGTCATGAGTCTGTGTTGCACAATCTATGAAAACAATGCTTAATTGCTTGTGCTGTGTTGCTTCTTAAGCAAATTAAATTTTGTTTTAAGGATTTTTAGATATCTTAGCCATTATAGAATAGGATTTTCTATAAAGGTTGATGCATGATAGATGCATGATAAATGTACCATAAAAGTAGTCAATATGAATTGCACACTATATTCTGTAGTCATATGACAGCTATGTGTGACAAACAGACCTAAAAGACCTGAAATTATCGCCTCTCTGCAGCGCTAGCATCTGATTTTCCATCTCACGTAGTTGTTTTGGCATCAATAATGTCAAACAGGGTGCAATGCAACAACACACTGTTTTTGAATCTGAATTGCAAGACTGGAGTCCTTCAGAAGAAGAGAAGATGTTCCTCCTCACACAAAGTGCACATTTGTTGTGTTTTTAGGTCTTTTTGAAGCTTTGTAAAGTCTTTTGTGTTAATACTGGTTTGGAACAACATGAGGGTGAGTAAATGTTGATATTTTTCCTTTTTAGGGGGCAAACCTTTCCTTTAGACATCAAATAACCTGAATTATTCATATTATTCGCACTGTAGGACTTGGAGATCTGACCTGAGGCGAGGACTGGTCTGAGACATGAGGAGAGATGTGAACGAGGTGAAGATAAGTGGCCCTGTTCAAGAGGGTCTACCTCATATACTTGAGTTTGTGCTCTCAATCGCTGAAGACTCGGATCAATAGCACTGCGGAAGCGAGAGAGGAAGAACACCGACAGAATCAGCAGAACGAGGTTAAACTCGCCCGGAGAGAGGAGAAAAACGTTAACGTGAGTGATGAGCGCGGTCAGTGTGGAGATGTGGAACCGCAGGGAAAGCCTCTTACTGAATAAATACACACAGGAATAGATTTAAAACATTACTGCGTAAAGGTGATGGGTGTAATTTTTTTAGGTTGAAATACTCTCTTCTCTTTCCAAGCTTAATATGTAGAGCGGACTATATTTTAAGCCTGGCACACACTGGGAGATTTTTATGGTTGTTGTTTGTCAGATTGAAAAACATGACCCCAGCAAGATCTTGGGTAAAACCATGACAGACCGTACGTCTTTTTTATGTCTCATTGTACAAATACATCTTAAAGCAATAGTAAACCCAAAAATGAAAATTTGCTGAAAATTTACTCAGGCCATTCATGATGTACAGTAGATGAGTTTGTTTTTTCAATGGAACAGGAGAAAATTAGCATTCCATCACTTGCTCACCAATGGATGCTCTGCAGTGAATGGGTGCCGTCAGAATGAGAGTCCAGACAGCTGTTAAAAACATCACAATATTTCACAAGTAATCTGAAAAGGAAACAAATTCATCTTGGACTGGTGAGAGAATTTTCAGTAAATTTTCGTTTTTGGGTGAACTATTTCTTTAAGACTTAAGTCAAAAATTGGTAAATTTGGCTGAGTGGAAGAAACTATTTCTGTACTGCTTATTCTTTTATGCGAATATTTGCAAGATATTTCTGTTTTGTGTCATACAGATGAGATAGTATAAACATTTCAATTAAAGTTGAAATTGGTCTCAGATGGCAAAATCACGCAGTGTGAACCAGGTTTAATTTATTTCAGCTTTATTTTCCCTGAAACACTGTCATGTTCAACCAACCCAACACAGTAACATCTGCTCAACCAATGGCATGAGTTTGGGGCGGGACTTTCTGTGTGACTGACCGAAAGCGTGAGAGTGTTCAGGAAAGCTGTTTGACATTGTTTGCAGTTCCATTTGCTGATTCTAGTGGTGCAGAAAATACACTTCACCTATTTATGTAGTAATTATCTTAATTTTTAACAGCTATTAGGTTATTTACTAGGTAAGTATTTAAGGATCTTCACAAAAGCAGATGAAACCAACACTGTTTTCATTCCCAACTGCATTTCTTCCAGATTTTGACCATTTTTTTCTCTTTCCACTCAATTTGAAGCCGTTTTCACAAGAATAACACACATTTGAAAGCTGCTATTAGTTAAACAGCCATTTTCAGATACGCCGGTTCCTGCGCGATCATCTGGGTTGAAATGGGAGGCATCTGAAGCAAGCCAACTAGTCAGGCACTAGTCAGTAGCAATATCGCGCTGAAGATGATTAGCTTTTTAAACCGAATTTAACCTCTTCTGTCTGCAGATTTGCCTCAAATGGACCGTATAGGGTTTCACAAGATTAAAAGCACTTTTCCGCTTGTTCGGCTCTTGAGAAGCGGAGACCTATTTAGAGCATTTAATCCCGTTTCAAAGGGTGGATGGGAGGCAACGGCAGGCAGGCGAATTGATCATAGCCAAATGGTTCCTGTAAAATGCCTGATTGCTTAGGAAGTCAAGATGGTGGATCCGAGGAATTCCGTCAACTTTCGGAACTGGCCTTTTGATCCGAAAGGATTCCTGTTGCAGGCAGCCTCTCAAGTCTCCTGCTTTTTGAAACAATACTCCTGTGTCTGATCGCATTGATCTCCTTGCGCTGACCTCTGACCCCTCAAGATGCTGCGGAGAGGGAACGAAGGAATGTTGGGGGGAGCTGTCTGCTCTCTCGCCCTTTCTGTCTCTCGCCCTTTTTTCATGCGATGATTTCATCGCAGCGAATGGAAATGGCTCACATGTGTTTGCAATTATACCTCACATTGTAATCATGAGACAGAGCCGTAAAGCACACACACACACTCTCGAGGGTCCGTGCACATTCTACAAAACTTTTCATCAAACCATATGGTTTTGTCTTCTCGTTGTATATAGGCAGAGGGTCGAGTTTAAAAGAAAACAACAAAAGGGAATCGAGTGTTTTAGATTAATATTTAAAGGGTTCCTATCATGCATTTCTTATTGTGTTTTTTTCCACCGGTCCACTTATGATGTTTGTAAAGTTTTATGCACTGAAAACCATCATTTTGGTGCGTAATTTTGCCTTTTCACTTTTTCTGTGATCCTTAGGATTCAATGAGATGCGAGTAGATCTCAGTCTCATTCATCTCGATGGCGGAGGCTCGGCTGGTGCATGAAACCCTGGAAATATGCAACATAGTTGCAGGATCTTTGGTCACAGACACTCAGAGAGCATCTACCACCAGGGGCCTAAAGGTTGAAGTTAACCAACCAAACCTTCATCCACTGAATGAAACGGTCTGTTTTTTTGTTACTGTCCCTTTAAGAAACTCCTGCTTTGTGTTTTGGGTTGAATCGAGAATGCTTTTTAAATCAATTCTTTTTCTGAAGGTAAACAGGAGGGAATTGCAATTCACATTTGAATGTAATAAAGTGGAATTAAAATTCAAAGAAATTCTTTCAACTTTTATTTTTAACAATGTTTGTCAATTTTTGCATTTATTTCATTAAAAATACAGAAAAAACAGTAATATTGCAAAAATTATTACAATTTAAAATAAAAGATTTCTATATGTATATATTTTAAAATGTAATTTGTTTCTGTGATGCTCATCATTACTCCAGTCTTCAGTGTCACATGATCCTTCAGAAATCATACTAATATGTTGATTTACTGCTCAAGAAACAATTCTTATTATCATCACTGTTGAAAACAGCGGTGCTTCATGTTTTGTGGAAATGTTTTTTTAGGATTCTTTGATTAGAAATTTAAAAAGCAGCATTTATTTGAAATAGAAATCTTTTGTAACATTATAAATACCTTTACTGTCACTTTTGATTGATTTTCTTCATATTTAATACTTTTATACACTCTAAAAAATGCTGGGTTGTTTCAACCCAACTCTGGGTAAAATATGGACATAAAAATGTAATGTAACAATTTAACCCAACGGCTGGGTTAGTCCATATTTGATCCAAAGTTGGGTTGAAACAACCCAGCCTTTTTTTTAGAGTGTATACATATTTAATTACTTTTTGTAGATCAAGGTGGAAGAATACTCAATTTCCCAGAATGCATCACGTTGCACATTCTACTTCCTGTCATTTTGTGGCCGATTTGTGGAGAACTCAACAACCTTGCGTTCTCAAAGTTACATTATGTTTTCTTAGAATGCTATTTCATCTCTGCAGATCAGGTAAATGATTTGACCCCTTTAAGCTCATGTAAACTAGATTTTGAGTTAAATAAATGCAGGTTTATGATGCAACTGTGCTCCATAATCATAAATGGGCTCCGGGCGACACAACACTTTTCCTCCATCATCTCAGAGGGACCGCTGGGGTCGCCTGAGGAGGACATCTCTGTGACCCGAGGCCCTTCTGACTTTGGTAATTGTGCGGGTTGTAAACAGACTGCCCATCCACTGCCCTGAGATGTTTACGGAGTCGTGGTGTTTATACACTCCGGCTCTGGCCAAACAATCCCATTAACTGACTAGAAGAGCCCTGATCTAAATTACTCGCCTGACCTTTAGTCCCATAATAGACTCGCTCTGGAGGAAGATGGCGGCTAGTGCATGAGGTGCCATGAGAATAATATTACAAAAGAATTGGTGAAAATAACATGAAATAACTTTATTAAATATGGTGAAATATATAAACTAAATACAAATGTGAAGCTGCTTTGAGGCAATCTGTATTGTTTTATACAATGCAGATTGTTTTTAAAGCAGCAGGATGATATGACTCTATCTATCTATCTTGGAAGCTTGTTTCTGCCACAGGATTAAAAAAAAGGTAATTGTGACTTTATTTATCTCACAGTTCAGACTTTTTCTGGTAATGCTGAGTATTTTGAGATATAAACTTCCAGTTCTGAGAAGAAAAGTCAAAATTGTGAGATAAAAAGTAACAATTACATATTTTATTTTTAATTCTGTTCCAGAAAAAATTTAATTGTTTAATGTAAATGTAGAATTCAGAGCAAAAAGTGAGATGTGTATATATATATAGCCTTTTGGAGACAAATCACATATGAATGCAATTATCTTAAATTGAGAACAAATGGAGGCTCCACTGAAGCTTTTGAGATGTTTCTCCTGAGAAAAGGACTCTTATTTAGCTTCAGAAGAGATCAAACTGTGCTGAGATTTGTCATGTTTTCAGTCAACGTTTCTCATCAGATGATCTGAACTGCCATCTAGATTCATTTTATAGTTCTGTACTCCTACAATGTTTGATTTATTTTTGTCTGTTTATTTCTCCCAAAGGTTTTTTTCTCCGATGGACGTTGAGACATAACTGAGAACTCCATCAAATGGTTCGAGGTATGAAAGAGAATTTCATGAGCAGTAAACCGTTCATTATGTAACTCAGAATACTTATTCAGATTATTTGTTCATGTTGTTACTGAATTAATAGACGTTTAAACTGCTTCAGTGTATTCATGTATCTTAAACATGCTCTAAAATGATTCATGTTTCTTTAAATCCTCCATTTTGCTGATAATTTGAGACGTCTTTTGCCCGTGGCGGAGCTGAAACTGTGTCTCTCTCATTGATATACGGCACCAGAGCCGAAGCTTTGTTGAGTCGGGTATTTCCAGATGGCTCACAAAAGACTCAATTGACTCGCTCCTCTAATGTGTTAAACCGTTTGCTCCCACATGACAAATTCGGAGGGAAAAAAACCCAGCCTCTCGGCATGTAAAAAAAAAAAAAAAAAACAGTAAAAGATGAAATATCAAACAGATTTTCTCTTTCGCTGATGATTTTTGTGCATTTAGTTTCTCACCCTTTCCAAAGATGCAGCAGCACGTGGCATTTATATAAATCAGTCGTGCCAGGGCCTCGTCGCATTCGTACTCGGACCTTATCGGAGTGCCTGTGTTTAAATAAAGTTTGTCTCTTACAGATACACTTACATCATGTCTTGCTGTCTTATGCAATGGAGTCTGGAGCTTCGCCAGCATGCAGTGAACCAGAGAAGCAGAGAGACGTCCCAGCGGCCCACAGCCCTGACAACACCCTTCTATCCCCCTCTGAAATCTTTATTTACTGCCCCAGCACTGCTGCTCCCTCGCCGGGGCAATTAAAGCACCGCTGTGTCAGACGGTGAGGCCGTGCACCTTCCTGAGGAGGTTATGCATGTGTTTGTGTGTTGTGTTTGCACGATAGATAACCAATATCTAATATCTTCACAACTGAAAGCAGATATCGGGTCATAATTTATACGATCAACTCTTTTTTTATGTCAGGTTTTAAAAATTCTGAACAGTTATCAATCCACAGGGTCATAGAAATGAAAACAGCTTTGCTCATGAATATTAATTACATGATTTCCTTTTTGGTCTTGCACTTAAATATGCTGTTTATTGTCGCCAGCTACAGTTTTTTTCCCTTTGCATGTCAACCAAGCTAAATTTTACTGTCAAAATATATTTAAAGAAATAAATTCCAATTTAATAATTTCCCAAAAGGTTGATAGGTGAAATTAATATTTACTTGAATAAAATTAGTGCTGTGACGCAAATTCTTGAGCAAAGTTTTAGTTTGAATATCATGAAACACAAGTAGAATTAATGTCCATGTATAATTTTGTTAAAATGTTCCCTATCTGTCGGTCACTACGAGTTATGTCGTGACGACATAGGGGATTTACTTGGAAGCCCCAATCATCTCTGACTAGAGAAAACGCCAATGAATATTGGCTAGTGGAATTTGCATACCTGAGCCACTCCCCGTGCACACGGGTATAAATAGGCGACAGGTGCATCCACTGATCAGATTTTTGCTTCGGAGCCAAGTGGATGAACGTGTTGATCTCCACAAAGCCATTCATCTGTCTGGAAGCTGTTCTGGTTGGCGTCACGGTGCGAACAGCGGTGTCCCTGTCTGCAGCGATTCCCCTGGGCACTTCAACTAAGAGCAGATTTCCTAAAAGAGCAAAAAGCACGGCCGATTCACGTCTTTTTAAAGACGCTGTTCCGGCCGTGTCCTCTTGGTTGCGGTCGTTTCCTATCCTCTGTCGACAGCCACGATCATTGTCTTCAGTGTCTGGGCATCCAGCGCGCTGAAGCTGCGTTCGTGGATGGTTTATGCGTTCGTTCTGAGCGTGTAACCATGGCAGCGCTGCGATCGCGCCTCTCTCTCCTCTCGGGGATGAGAGAGGCTCCCTCTGTCACTACCCGCGCTGGCTTCTCTGCCACGAGCAGAGAACCATCGGCTAGTGCTCTGGGCGATCTGAGGTTACAGTGAGAGCTTTCCGCCGGGTCAGTCCCCACGGACCTTTCACTCCTCCCGCAGCAGCTGTTCTGTGCGGCTCCCCGGTGATTCTGCTGTGCCGTCTCACGGCGTGCCCAGCGTTTCATTTGGCGCGCTGATAGAGGATCAGATGTCGATCGCGGCATCGGTGGATGGGCAATCGTCCTCTGAGGATGAAGATTCGGCGAAGCTGCACCCCTCGGGTGTCGCGGCCGCCGCCGAATCAGACCCAGAGTTGACAGCCGTGCTTTCCCGGGCCGCCGCGAGATCGGGGCTGGAGGCGTGCACACCTCCTAGTCCCGAGCCCTCGCGGTGAGATGATTGGCTCCTCGGCACGGGCCGTGGCTCTCGGCCATGCCCTGCCCCGGTTCCTTTCTTTCCGGAAGTGCACGAGGAGCTGATGAAGTGGTGGACGGCCCCTTTTTACGGCCAGAAGCGGCTCGTCTGCCTCCTCCATCCTCGCTACCCTCAATGGCAGGGCGGCTACGGGGTACGTCGACATTCCCCAGGTGGAGAGTGCGGTTGCAGTGCACTTGTGCCTGCAAAACGCCGCCACTTGGAGGAATTGTCCTCGTCTCCCGTCCAAAGCCTGTAAGCTACGGCCGCTCTCGCGGCCAAGGCTTACAGTGCTGCGGGCCAAGCCGCCTCTGCGCTGCATGCCAAGGCTATCCTGCGTGCACACCCAGCCATGGCATTAAATGCACGAGGGTAGTACCAACCCGAGGTTGAAGCAGGAACTGCGCTCAGCGACTGGCCTCGCCCTACGGGCAGGGAAAGTCGCAGCGCAGACCCTCGGGAAGGCGATGTCCACAGGTGTGGTCCACAGGTGTGGTCTCTCGTCTCGCAGGCTTGACTGTTCGGCGACACTGTCGAGGACTGTGCCCAGCAGTTCTCGGCAGTACAGAAGCAGACCGAGGCAACACATCTTGCCCCGGCGTGATGCACCGCTCCGCCGCAGAGCAAGACCCAGTCTGCTTGTCGCCGTGGGCGCCCTCCTGTGCCCTCCAGAGTTAGGGAACAGGTAAGTAACGGCTCCGCCCCGTGCTGAATCGTAAGCCGGCGCGTCGAGCCTCTCGCAGGAGCGCGGCGCCCCCTGTGTTCCAGCTGGCCCCTATGTCGTCCAGAGAGGCGATAAAGCGGCCCTGACACAGGCAACCCGGAGATGTGGGAGCCTGCTTGATCTCAGGAGATGGCGAGGACAGCGCCACTCCTTCCCCCGTAGGAGGGCAGGGGAAGAATCATTCATTCTGTTCCGCCGCTGGCTCAAGGGCCAGCGGTACCCACATTATCAAGTAAGAGCAATTCCCTTTCCTCCGAGTTTTTAGGTCCACGGGTCGACAGTGTGCGACGCGTTGCTTCCTCACTCTCACCCGCGACCCATTTTGCCAGCGGCCAAGAGAGTGCGGTTCGGGGACGCAGTGCTTCCCCACGCACTTCTAGCCAGTCCCTACAGGGACTCAGGGAGTTCTGCGAGGATGAGTCAGAACGCAGGGCCTTCTGTACCATCCAGCCTTACTCCCATTCGCTGCACCACTGCGGGTACGTCGATTGTGCCGTTGGAGCCACTTGCACGGCGTCTGGAGGCGTGGCTTGCGCTGCCCAGCCCGTCTCGTTGGCTCACGCGCACAATTCGACTCGGCTACGCGATTCAGTTCGCCAGGCGACCTCCCAAGTTCAGCGGCGTTCTCGAGACTGCGGTGGCAGCTCGGAATGCTCCTGTCTTGCGCGAGGAGATTGCTGTCCTCCTGGCAAGGATGCAATCGAGCCGGTCCCTCCAGCCGAGATGAGGCAGGGGGTTTACAGCCCTTATTTCATCGTACCCAAGAAAGTCGGTGGCCTTCGACCAATCCTGGATTGCGACTCCTGAACCGGGCCCTGCACAGGCTCCCGTTTAAGATGTTGACGCACAGGCGCATGATCAAATGCATACAGCCCCGGGATTGGTTTGCAGCGATCGACCTGAAGGATGCTTACTTTCATGTTTCGATCCTTCCGCGACACAGACCGTTCCTGCGGTTTGCGTCCGGGGGTCGGGCATGGCAGTACAGGGTCCTCCCCTTCGGGCTCTCCCTGTCCGCCCGTGTCTTCACGAAGATCGCGGAGGGTGCCCTTGCCCCGTTACGGGAAGTGGGCATCAGGATCCTCAACTGTCTCGAGCATGGCCCGCACACGAGAACAGTTGTGCGATCACAGGGACCTGGTGCTTCGGCACCTCAGCCAGTTGGGGCTTCGGGTCAACTAGGAAAAGAGCAAGCTCTCCCCTGCGCAGAGAATCTCTTTTCTTGGTGTGGAGTAGACTCGGTGAGTATGAAGGCGCGTCTCACGGGAGAGCGCGCCCAATCAGTGCTGAACTGCCTGAGTTCCTTCAGAGGCAGGACTGTGGCTTCGCTGAAACTGTTTCAGAGGCTCCTGGGGCATATGGCATCCGTAGCTGCAGTCATGCCGCTCGGATTGCTTCATATGAGACCACTTCAGCACTGGTTGCACTCCCGAGTCCCGAGGTGGGCATGGCGCCGCGGTGCACTTCGGGTGAACATCACACAGGAGTGTCGCCGCTCCTTCAGCCCCTGGACAGACCTTGCCTTTCTACGGGCCGGGGTGCCCTTAGAACAAGTGTCTTGGCATATTGTTGTCACAACAGATGCCTCCAGCACGGGCTGGGGCGCTACATGCAACGGGCAGGCAGCCTCGGGGCTCTGGACGGGCCTCGACTGCTTTGGCACATCAACTGCCTAGAGCTGCTGGCAGTGCATCTAGCCTTGCGGCAGTTTCGGCCACTGCTGTTAGGCAAGCATGTGTTGGTCCGTACTGGCAACACTGCGGCTGTGTCGTATATCAACCGGATGGGGGGTATACGATCACGCCGCATGTCACAGCTCGCCCGCCATCTCCTCCTCTGGAGTCACACGCGGCTTAAATCGCTGCGCGCTGTCCACGTTCCGGGGGAGCTCAATCGTGCGGCCGACGCGCTCTCACGACAGCTCACTTCCCCGGAGAATGGCGACTCCATCCCGAGACGATCCGGCTGATCTGGAGTCGAGTCGGGGAAGCTCAGGTAGACCTGTTTGCTTCCCACGAGTCCTCCCACTGCCAGCTGTATTTCTCCCTGACCGAGGGCACCCTCGGCACGGACGCACTGGCACACAGCTGGCCTCGGGTATGCATCAAGTATGCATTTCCCCCAGTGAGCCTGCTCGCACAGACACTGTGCAAGTCAGGGAGGACGAGGAGCAGGTCCTGCTGGTCGCGCCGTTCTGGCTCACCCGGACCTGGTTTTCCGAACTCATTCTCCTCGCGACAGCCCCTCCCTGGCCCATTCCTCTGAGGAAGGACTTCCTCTCTCAGGGGCTCGGCACCATTGGCACCCGTGTCCAGACCTGGGAACCTCCATGTGTGGCTCCTGGATGGGACGCGGCAGACTTGAGTGGTCTCCCACAGGCGGTGGTAGAGACCATCACTCAGGCTGGAGCTCCTTCTACAAGGCAAGCCTATGTACTGAAGTGGAGTCTGTTCGTGAACTGGTGTTCTTCTCGCCGAGAAGACCCCCGAAGATGCACGATTGGAGTAGTGCTTTCTTTCCTGCAAGAAAGGTTGGAGAGTAGGCTGTCACCCTCCACCTTGAAAGTGTATGTGGCCGCTATCGCGGCCCATCACGATGCAGTGGACGGCCGGTCCCTGGGAAAGCATGATCTCATCGTGAGGTTCCTGAGGGGTGCCAGGAGGTTGAATTCCCCTAGGCTACCCCTGAGGCCCTTCTGGGACCTCTCTATCGTCCTGGCTGGACTTCAGAGGGGTCCCTGTGAGCCGCTGGACTCAGTCGAGCTAAGAGAACAGGTAAGTAGCAGATACCTGTCGGCTAAGACAGCGCTCCTGACCGCGCTCACTTCCATCAAGAGGGTCAGGGACCTCCAAGCATTTTCGGTGAGCGAAGAGTGCCTTGTGTTTGGGCCGGACTACTCTCACGTGGTCCTGAGACCCCGGCCTGGATACGTGCCCAAGGTTCCCACCACGCCCTTCCGCGATCAGGTGGTGAACCTGCAAGCACTGCCTTCGGAGGAGGCAGACCCAGCCTTGGCGTTGCTGTGTCCCGTAAGAGCATTGCGCATATACGTGGACCGCACCCGGAGCTTCAGAAGCTCTGGGCAGCTCCTTGTCTGTTACGGTGGTCAGCAGAAAGGGAAGGCTGTCTCCAAGCAGAGGTTGGCCCACTGGATAGTGGTTGCCATCGCCTTGGCGTTCCAATCCCAAGGCGAGCCGTGCCCCATGGGGGTGAGGGCTCACTCCACACGGAGTGTTGCCTCCTCCTATGCGTTGGCGCACGGCGCCTCTCTGGCGGACATCTGTAGAGCTGCGGGCTGGGCGACACCGAACACCTTCGCGAGATTCTACAGTCTCTGCGTTGAGCCAGTTTCTTCCCGCGTGTTGGGTAACAGGTAAGTTGCGGGAAGAACTGGCTGGTGTCACGCTTGCTGCGCCATTCCCCCTCACCCGGGGATACGAGCGCCTGTTTTCTCCTCCAGTTCAGTTCTCCGGACGGCGAACCCTGGTGGAGTTCCTCCAGCACCCCCGGCAGTCAGATTGGGCGGAGCAGTCTGACGCCAGGCCCAGTACTTGTGCTAGCTCGCCCGGGTCTCCGGTCAGCCCCTGTACTCAGCTAGGTGTCCGTATGGCTTTGATTCCCTTCGGGTAATCCCATACGTGTATTCGTCCACGGTAAGGTTTCCCTCACGGTAACCCGTGTCTTCCCTTTGACAGAGCGCTCTGTCCGGCCCTGCTGGCAGCCCTCCTCCCTACTCCTAGGTAGGATCTGCCCCAGGGCCCAGTCGTATGTAGTACTGCCCCAGGCCTGGGTCAGTCCATATCAGTGTCTCCACATGGTACCTCCCTTCGGGCAGGATGTGGCCTCCGTAGCGCCCTTCTCCGGAAGGCTCGCTTCCCCGTCGTTACTGCCAAGCTGTAACAACAAACAGGAAAGACGTGAAGCATCTTTCTTTGAAGGTCGAAATCCCTTCTGACTCTGGGGTAAGGAACAGCGGCTTGGCTATCTCCAGCAGCGATGTACTCAGTGGTCCCTGCGGGCACCAAGGTTAGCGAATTTGCGCTGGGGCGACGGGAAGGTTGCGACCTTTGCATGGCATTTGTCGGTCACGCGCTCGCTTGTCAAACATCTGCATGCCACAAGGTCGTGACGGGGTTCAGGTTGTGGCGCTTTCCATAAGACTCCAATGTCGTCACGACATAACTCGTAGTGACCGACAGATAGGGAACGTCTCGGTTACGTACGTAACCCTCGTTCCCTGATGGAGGGAACGGAGACGTTATGTCGTGACGACATAGGGGATTTACTTGGAAGCCCCAATCATCTCTGACTAGAGAAAACGCCAGTGAATATTGGCTAGTGGAATTTGCATACCTGAGCCACTCCCCGTGCACACGGGTATAAATAGGCGACAGGTGCATCCACTGATCAGGTTTTACGCTGAGGAGCCAAGAACGTGTCCCTGGCACCCAGCGATGGTTCAAGATTGTGGCATGGGGACATAACGTCTCCGTTCCCTCCATCAGGGAACGAGGGTTACGTACGTAACCGAGACGTTCTTACATAAATCGCTACAGTGATTTGATTGTGTAAGATTTGTTTTTGTTTTTACAAAAAAATGATTAACTATTAATATATTGCTAAATATTAATTACATAATTTAATTACATAATGTTTAATGTGGCTTGGCTACAGTTTTTTTCTTTGTGTGGCTAAATTTTACTTTTACAAAATATATATTTTTTAAAATAAAATGCAATTTATTAATTTCCCAAAAATCTGCCAGGCGACCTTAATATAAATAATAATAATAAAAATAATAAAATAAATGTTTTAATGCGAATTATTGACTATAACTTTAGTGTGAACATCATTCATGAAACACGAGCAGAATTAAATTGTTTAATTTTTATTTAAAAGTTTTTTTTGCATAAATTGCTACATTGTGTAAGAATGGTTTTCACAAACAATTAACTCATGAATATTAATTACAAGATTTCCTTCTAGATTTTCAACTTGGTCTTAAATTTGCAGACCTTTGCACTGCGACTAAACAAACAAAAAAATTTGTTTAATTTCACTGAAATCTGGCAGGGCAACCATAATATGAACTTGATACATAAGAATAAAATAAAATTATGTTTTGAACTTTAAGCTTTAAATTATAAAATGTATGTTTTGATGCAAATTCATGAACAAATTTTTAGTGTGAGCATCAGTAATGAAAGATGAACAAAATTAATTTCATAAAAATGCTCGTATAAGAATGGTGTTTTTTTCGGTGTGTATTCGTATGAATGCTTAATTCATGATTGAGGCCCATAAATAATTACAGGATAAAATGTTGCTGTTTACCACGATGTCTATATCAGTGCATCCCTAGTCAGGTGTACTTAGGTAATGTAGGTGGATAATTTGGAGCTCTACCTTCAGTTACTTGTTGGTTATTCAAGCGTTCTTGGCCTTTCGGTTCATCATGAGCACAGTTTAGTCACGTCCCCCGTGGAGAACACAAAGGATGTAATTGCTTTAGCTTGAGCTCAATTGCTCCAATTTGAGGCAGTCTTACACGCCAGTCAGCTGTGCGGTGCGAGCGCCGTGCCAGGAAGCGCTATGGATTACCCGCTTCTGTGCAAAGCCCAAGCTGAAAAATAGCACATAAATTCGATTTGTTTGAGATGGAGGCTTGTGGCTTTTAAATTCAGTACAAATTGCAGCAGTCTAGTGTCTTTTAAAGGCTATTATTGTGTCTTGTGCTAATGGTACATGTAGAGCTTCTATAATGGCACTTCGCTACTTGACCGTGATCTCTCGTGTCAGTTTGAGGTTTTGTCTTTCACGCTGAGGGTCACAGTGATGATTAGGACAAACTGTTTGGGACACAGATGGTCCCTGCGGATGGATGGACATCTGTCCATTTACATCTTCTGTTTTTAGAAAGTTGGATGCATTACATCTTTTAAGCACGCTACACCCATCCACACACAATCCCACAGCTTAAAGTCAACATGAAATCAAAATGAACCCTGTTTACTTCAACGCATGATCCTGGTCTTACTGAGAATGAATGATGCAGCCCTTATTTGCTAAATAGACCTAATGGTATCTAATTTGATGATGATCACATACAGTTTTTTCACAAAATAGATTTATCCAATTATATAAGACCTATATGTAGCAGCTTTAATGCACCTATCAAAATAACAGTCAAAGTTTTGGTTTTAATGACAAAAAGAATAATTGAAAATGTTAAAAAATTGAAAAATCACTTAACTTCAGTTCATTTAGTTCATTTAAAGGAATTGTTCACCCAAAAATGAAACTTTGCTGAAAATGTACTGACCCTCAGGCCATCCAAGATGTAGATGAGTGTGTTTCTTCATCAGAAGAGATTTGGAGAAATGTAGCATTACATCACTTGTTCATCAATGGATCCTCTGCAGTGAATGGGTGCCGTCAGAATGAGAGTCCAAACAGCTGATAAAAACATCACAATAATCCACGAGTAATCCACACCACTCCAGTCCATCGATTAATGTCTGGAGAAGCCAAAAGCTGCATGTTTGTAAGAAACAAATCCATCTTTAAGACGTTTTAACTTCAAACTGTTGCTTCCGGCTAAAATATGAGCCCTCTGCTTCCTCCAGTGAAAAAAATCATCTCGTCTGAATCGGGAGAGAAATATGCACAGATCAAACACCGTTTACAAGCCAAAACAGTTCTAATTTTGATGTGAGAGGACAACAGGGAATGGGAACTTTTCCATTGAAGAATGTGTTATGAATTATTAACTCCTATTTTGTCCAGAAGCAATGGTTTGAAGTTAAAAATGTCTTAATGTTTACTTCACAAGACATTAATTGATAGACTGGAGTGATGTGGATTACTTGTGGATTGTGATATTTTTATCAGCTGTTTGGACTCTCATTCTGACGGCACCCATTCACTGCAGATATGGATGCCGCTTTGTAATTTTCTGTCACTGTTTGGATGTAGTAAAACACCCACAGATGTGGCAGAAAACATCTGGGTCGTGTTTGCATTTCCTTCTGTCACTGGCCATTATTCTAACCCTGAAATCAGGATGAGGCATAAAATAATGACATTCATGTGTAATTCGGCTGAGAATTGAACAAACAGTTGTAATCTGGTTCAGAATAAGATAGAGGAATCGTGTTTTCAGGTGATTAAGGGATAATACAAGACCTCTTCACCTTACAAATGGTTTTCAAAAGCAAAAATGCAACAAAATGCATCATATTTTGTGAGAAACACTATTTTATGAATCAGCATCCATAACAGGCAGTGTTATTAGTTCAGGTTATTCCAAAGAAAAAATGTTTATTTTTGCAGTCATTTAAATACATTTCCTCTCCAATCAGGGGCGGACTGGGACAAAATTTCAGGTCGGGAAATCTCACTCTCATCCAGGCCATCTCATACACCCACAACAAATGTTTAAACCGGACAACAATATTTTTTGTATGGCCATCATCATCATTGCATAAAAAAGTTTAAATCCCTAGGCTGGGGCCATGCAAAATAATTAAAGGTTATCTTTTGAACTTACATTTTCCTTTTTAGTCTCTTCATATTCCCTGACATCTCTCTGTCTCTCATGTGTATGTTTACTTTTTTCACTAATTTTCTTGCACCTGTCACTTTTCCAGCACCTTGTTGCAAAACAGACACCTCATTATAATTTGTTTGCACATAGTATACATTTATTTTAGAAAAAAAATAAGTATTACATTATTGTTTTATCTTGTCAAAATTAGCACAATAATAGCTACATCTTGAATATATCTTTATAGAAAAATCTTAAAATTGAATATGTTTTTGCATTATCATGAGTCATGTTTTGTCCAAAGGAAAATTAACCATGGTATTATTAGACCTATGGTAAAATTAACCATGTTTTTGGTGGATTGATTATTTGTATAACCAGAGTTTTACTACAAATACCATGGTGACACTATATCGTGTAGCAAAACCATTATTATTTTGTGGTTACCATGGTTTAACTATAGTAACCATGGTTTTGGTTTTATTTTTTAGTAAAACCAGGTTAATTTTCCTAAGGGTTGTGTTGTTGTCTGCCATAACTCCTCCTAAACCCGTTATAAAACTGTGAGTATTTATCTGCTAAATTCCGTCTCTTTACAATAGTTATTATGTCCTTTTGTTAAGTTTGCAGTAATTGACTGCTACTGCTAACATTTGCTATCTGTTTAATGTTTAAAGATAAACAAAGATAAAACTACAATAGTCTATGTACAGATGTAACTGACCTGCACTTGAAGCCCTGAACAGGACAGTTCCACTCCATTCTAGAGTCTCGCATCCTTTTGGCAGATGCGCGGAGCGTGCGTGAGGCGAATCGCGTTACCAGTCAAGACTAACCAATTCATGATATAATATGAGTTTTATTATTGAATGGCGAATTCGGAAATAATCACTTTAGTACATTCGGCAGGCAACAAAAACAACAACAACAACAATATAATAATAATAATAATAATAATAATAAAATAAATGTAGGGCAGCGGGCCAAATTGGCTGCCAGGCCAGCGGGAATTCTCCCGGTGCTCCCGATGGCCAGTCCGCCCCTGTCTCCAATCAATTACAAATGCAATTTGCATTCAGGTCTAATGCCTTTTTTGTATAAAACACCCACTTTTCACCATCAAACCAAATCCCAAACGATAAAATCCAGTCCTATCCTAAATTTTTTTTCTAGTTGAATATTCTGTAAATGACACATTTCAGAAGTAAAACGTGTTACAAATGCCGTTTCATGTTGACTTTAAACACTTTCATACATCTCTTCTGCGCCAAAACGGCTGGTGCGAGGAGATTTCCCACAAGGCATTTCTTATGAATGAGAGTTTCAGTTCCATTAGAGCTGCTGTGAAACATTATCAGCCTCTTGAGTTTCAGAACTTTTACGCGATAAACTTACTGTCCAAGTCATAACCTCGAGTAAATTAGCACACGGGATGTGAAGGATGTGCTTGGATGCTCGTAAGAGCGAGTTAAATCAGGTTACCTTGCAAATTTAACCACCCTAATCTTTCATTTTCTCCCGTCCTGTCTGGTTTTTGCAGTAGCTTTTCACCCAAAAAAATAAGATAAAGCTCAAATGCACAGCAATCCGTACTGCAAATGCACACTGGAACGGATGTGTGAAAGGAAAGTGTGTTGAGTTGTGTCATAAAGCGCCGTCCCTATCTAATGCCCAGGCCTTTTAAAGCAATAAGCAATCTCACGCAGGCTGTTAATGCGATAAGCGATCTTGCGCAGGTTGTTAATGCGTGCTGAGAATGAATATATTCCTTTATGAGCCTCCGAAGACTAATTATGCCGCTCTTAAAATGTCACAAACATATGATTACAGCCTTTAGCGCACACAATAAAGATTTGCACTTAATAAAGACCTCACAGCTGCGCTCAGCTGCTCGCCCATAAATCAGGAAAGTTATCGGGAAGCGAAGTGTGGAGGGGAACATGTGGAATTCTTTGATTCTCCGCGCTGCCTCCTCTTGTGGAGAGAGGTTTGGGTTACCGGTGTGGAACAATCCTGCAGATTCTCCTCTGTTGGACACACCGTTGACCGGCTAGTCTTAAAGCAAGCACCTACGCCCCCTGTTGTCGCCGAAAACCACCCGTTTGTGTGAAATGCATGCCTACTAGAAAGTACAGCTTGCTAAGATTCCCATCATTTAAAGTTAAAGGGATGCTTCACCTAAAAATGCTCATTCCAAACTTGTATGACCTTCTTTGTCCATTAAACTGGACAGACCCCACTTGGTTGTCTTCTTTTCTTGTGTTTGTAAGTCAAACAGTTCAATCCATTTTAGTGAATCGGTTTGTTTGAACGGTTGTTTGTTGTCACCAAAAAAGACTTGTTTGTGTGTAATGCTTGTGTAGTTAAAATTATTGCCAAGACTCCCATCATTTAAAGAGGTGGATCATCTAAAAATGTCATTAAACTGAATGTTGTTTGGACTCCAGTGATTTTTCTTCTTTTGTGTTTCACAGAAGAAAGAATGAATTGGAAATGCATGAAGTGATAAAATTGATACCTTGAATGCAATGTAAATCGCTTTGAGTAAAAGCATCTGCCAAATGCATAATGTAAATGCAAAGAAAGTCAAACAGTTTAATTCATTTTAGTGAATCAGTTTGTTTGAATGTTCGTTTTGTTGTCGCTATAAAAGATCTGTTTGTGTGCGTGTCTACTTGAAAGCAGAACTTGCTCTGATTCCTATAAATTAAAGTAGCTTTAAAGGGATATTGTACCTAAAAATGAAAAATGTCAAACCTTTCTTTGTCCATTAAATGAATGTTGTTTGGACCCCACTGACTTTTCTTCTTCTCTTGTGTTTCACAGGGAAAGACTGGAATGGAAAGGGATGCCTTGAATGCAATGTAAGTCACTTTGGATAAAAGCGCCAAATGCATAAATGTAAAGAAATTCAAACAGTTCAATTCATTTTAGTGAATCAGTTTGATTGAACGGTTGTTTGTTACCAATTTTCCCATATTTTAGAGGAGTTAAAGGGATAGTTAATTTAAAAATTACATTTCTGTGACCATTTACTATTCATCATGTCATTACAAACCTGTATGACTGTCTTTGTGCATGAAACTGATGATTTTTCTTGTTGTTTTGTGTTGCACAGGAGAAAGAAAGTCAAAGTTAATTTATTTTAGTCAATCAGTTTGTTTGGATGGTTCATGTTAAAAAAACAAAGAGATTCTCTGACTCATTTCTGAGTCCTGTGCAGCAAAATAATGATCTAATTTACTTTGTGCTTGCAGCTTCAATGCAGATGCAATAACCAATCCTAAAACATCATATGGGGAAAATGAAATTCATTTTAGTGAATCAGTTTGTTTGGATGGTTCATGTTCAAAGAATGATTCACAGACTCATTTGAGTCCTGTGCAGCAAAATAATGATCTAACTGCTGGTGTGTGACACTATTTTTCACAATCAAAAGTGTTTTTCTTTTCCTTAATGCTTTTATGTCAGATGCAAATTGATTAAAATAAATTATTAATCACTGAATAATTATTTAATAAGATTACTAAAGTAAGTTGTTTTTAAGTAGCAATAACTAAAACCTGAATGACTTTCTTTGTCTATTAAACTGAATGTTGTTTGAACCCCATTTAAGGCCAAACAGTTCAATTCATTTTAGTGAATCAGTTTGTTTGGGTGGTTCATGTTCAAAAAAATAAATAAATTATGATTCACCGACTCTTTTGAGTCCTGTGCAGCAAAACAATTAACTGCTAGTGTGTGTTAATTTAGTATGAGTTTATCTATTTCATGCCAGTAACCCTAATGCTTTTATGCCAAATACATACTGATAAAAATAAATGATTAATCATTGAATAATTATTTAATAAGATTACTCATTTAAATAGCTTCAGTGTTGTCACTTGTAAACAAAATAATTAAAACCTGTATGGCTTTCTTTGTCCATTAAACTGAATGTTGTTTGGACTCTGTTCAGACTTTTCTTCAGGAATGACGTGAGGGGGAGTAAATCATGACAATCTTCATTTTTGGGGGTGAACTGTTCCTTTAAACAATAAGCTGCTTATTGCTACTTATCAGCTACTAGACTAAATTGAAGCTATTTAAGTGGGTAATCTTATTAAATAATTATTCAGTGATTAATCATTTATTTTTATCAGTATCTGGCTTAGAAGCATTGAGGGTGCTGGCATGAAATACATAAATGTACACCCAACTTAAAATGTTTGAAAACACGTAATTATTTTGCTGCACAGGACTCAAATGAGTCTGCGAATCATTTCTTTGAACATGAACCGTTCAAACACACTACAATGAATTGAACTTTCCCATATGGTGTTTTAGAATTGTGTTTGGTTATTGCATCTTTGTTAAAGCTGCAGGCATAATGTGTCAAAATACAGCTTGTGTGAAAGCATACTAGTGTAACCAGTAGTGTTGCTACTTTGAAGAGATTTGTTCTGGTGTGCATGAGATCATGTGAGTATTTTAGTGTAAATGTGCATGCATGTGTGTGAAAAAAAAAATCCTAGCCTGTCCTTGCACCAGTGCATGTCACAGGAGATGTGAGAGAGAAAAAAAATGATGAAACCGGAGACTGCAGAAGCGGCCTGCAGAGATCATATTAGGAGCTGCGACCATCGATCGGTTCTAGCACTTAAATTTCAAGCGTGACAAAACTGTAGGCAAATTAATTGTTCGCCAGAATATTACACATCAGAGTACATTAATCCTCTCCAGAGCTGCACGCCATATGAATACTAATAGAGCTGCCAGACGCCTCTCCTCTCGTCTGCCTCGCGTCCATTCGCTCGTCTGCTCCTCTCTCCTTTTGTTTCCTTCTTATTTCCCGTCCTCATTGTTTTTCGTCTCTCTCTCTCTCCCTCTCTCGTCTTTTCTCCTTCAATTGCGAGTGACATTAACTGGCAACAGCGTTCATTAATATTCATATATCCTCCCAATACCTGCGGTATCTGCGAGCTATGCGCCTTCTTTTTGTTATCGACTCGTTTGAAGTGTTTCCTTTTTTAAAAAAATAATTGTCTGTAAAATTTGGAACTGACACTTAAATCTTATCCTTTATGGGCCTTGGCAGGTATTGGGGCGCTAAACGTATAAATAAATCTGGGATTGCACCAGAAAGAGGAAGAGAGTCTTCACAGTAGGAACATTATTGTGTGTTAAAGTCATAAAATAAAACCTGTATGTCGGCCGTGTGTTTTCAATTAAAAGTGCGAGGTTATGTGTTAAATAATCCAGTGAAAATACTCTCTCTCTCTCTCTCACTCTCGTTTTTTTCTTTCTCACAGAAAACCATCCCGGCTAGTCCAAACATGGGAGCGATTCTCAGGTTTCAGACCCCCACCTTGTCTTTTGTGCTGAGTTCAGCGAGGCTCCCGGTCAGAAACGTACACACGTCTAATTCGAGTTCGAAGATCTGTGAATAACCCGAAAGGGATCAAATTAAAATTCCAAGACGGGCGGAAAAAAGCGATATGGGGTTTGAAAGTGGCCCCTGCTTCTTTAAGCTGGATTTAAGTGATCAAAGTTCCATACGAGGCAGCCATTGGTGGTATTGAGTTACTCTAATGGCTGCCATGTGCTACTGCCGACGGGCCCGATCCACGGACGTCTCGAGGGTGTCAGGCGCAAGACAGTTGTAAAAAGAGGCTTTACAATAGAGAGCACGGCTAAAAACCAGATGCCTGGTGCACTTTCAGACCTCGCTCGCTGGAGATACTCGGCATTTTTTTCAGAATTAGCTCCAGATTTTTTGAAGAGCATCGATCAAGGTGTCCGGCGGGTCTCTCAAGACCGTGCCAGCCGACACCGGCCCCCTCTCTATCGCTTATTTACTGATGCGTGGCTTCCCCATTCAAACTAAACTGCAGGAGACACAAGTGACAATAAAAGTCAAACACTCTGTGGTTGCTGGAGTCCTGGCTGGTTATTAGTATGTAAATGAAATCATCACAGCTGTTCTATGCGCGGAGAGGGGGAGAGCGGAGACAACGAACCCTGCATTCTGATGCTGTCTCCTGAACAACCATCAGGAGCTGGCCACCTCTTCCATACCCTGCAGTCACGCAATAATGCATGCACAAGTGCTTTTATGCATGCAATTAAATTAGGGCTAAAATATAGTGTACACATATACAGGTTAATTAGCAAAACGGCTGCGATTGCTTTCGTTCAGTGAACGCCTGTAGATGTTGTTTTGTTATCGCAAAAGCATTATAGCAAGACTGTTTAAAAAACGAAGCACATAAAATCAGTACTTGAGTGCGTTTAAAGCTGGGATTTAGATCTATAGCAGTGCAAATCAAGGAGAAAAAAAATCATTTTATGAATTTTTCCTAAGGATAATGTTACGAGAAAATGTTCATGTTCATTTGAGGAAAAGCTTTACAGAATCAGTATGGCGAACAAGTCCTTGTAAAAACCGGACATTAAATTTGTACTTGAAGCTTTTTTGTCCCTTAAAATAAATGTTATTTTATTATTAATTAATTGACAAATGGTTATAGCAGTCCTTGTAAAAACCAGGCACATGAAATGTATGTGTTTAAAACTTTTTGTCGGTGTTAAAGTAATTTAAACATATACTGTATTTGAATATTTTTAGTTGGCAATTACATTCATAAAATGATTTATATTCAGTATGTTTTTGCATATATAACACTATTTATATAATCATATTTTCTTAGCAGATGATTTTATTCAAAGTGACCTACAAATGAAGAATCCAACAAAGTAACTCATCCTAAGAGTAAGTAACATGAGAAAATACTTTCTCATATCCCAGTTTATTATACTGTGTAAATATTTGTATGTTAATGCTCCATCATTGCTCTTTGTTTCAGCATCCCGACCATCCTGACACAGCAACATCAGATCAACCAATGGGGTGAGTTTGGGGCGGGACTACCTGCTGGTCCAGCCAATGGCAGAAGGGCTGATTGCTTGGAACAACAGTCATTATTTTTTCAGTTACATTTGGGTTTCTATAGTGATACAGAAATGACACACTTCAGCTTTGTTTATCTGAAGACTTGCAGCATGCGCTCACATGCAATGATGAGAACAACATCAAGCTCTAACATTACGAGGAAGTGCATTGCATCAATATGAATGAATATTTCAAGTTTTCATCTCAACAAGTCAAAAAACATGCACATAACATCAGTATGGAGGTTTACTTAAAGCTGTGATTTAAACCTGCAGCATGTAAACTCTCGAATCCCAGACCCAAATCAGGGGCCCAAATCATTTTATTATTTATTTTTCCAAAGGATAATATTATGAGAAAACTCACATTTTTTCCCAGACAGTAAACAAAAGCATTCCCCCGAAAACTGATTTCTGCCGCAAATGAAACATAGACGGGCGTTAGACGCTGCCAAATCTCCGGCTGAAATTGTTTCCATATCTGCGCCATGTATTCAATGCCCATCTGCCCGAACTCCTGCACATACCGCCAGCAAAAACACAATGAGTAATTCTCTCCAAACATAGACATAAAACCTGCCGTTCCTGCTCCATCACTGCTATGTTTGAGAGAACGCAAAAAATATCTCCTCTCGGATCGTCCGCCTGAGAATACTAATTAGGCCGCCATTGTGGAAAATGTTACACGTGAAGGCTTTGATCACGGGTTGAAGTCTTGGGATCGGATGTGTTGAACTTAAGCTTTCAATCTAAATAAAGAGCTGCTTTTCAGCTTGGCCCATCTCCGCCTGGTAAATAAATAATGCTCTACGATATAGTCGACAGGCAAAATGTCAGATTGTCTGCTATTTAAATGCATAGAGGTGTGATGAGTGAAACATATGGGAGATTTGAGAGCTAGCAGCGCGTTCTGATCAAACCAGGCGTGTAGTGTGCGTTTTGGCTGCTTTTGACGAAGTCATCCTTGGATATGTGAGGGGTTTTATGTAAAAATATGCTAAGATACCATCACGGTGCATCTGTATCACTTCGTCTGCCTTGTTTCATTAAGCTAAATTTTATGACGTGTTCTCTTTACGTCTGGGAATTTATGGATAGCTGTCTCTTGAAATTCCGTCACGTCACCAGCATCGATCTTCATTCGCAGCAGGCGAGTCGCATCCGTAACTTACGGAGAAGGATTCCGACGCAGCTCCGTCATAAAGGTGACTTGATTTAGGAAGCGTTTACATAAGCTCTAATGTCTGGAGCAAGTGAACTTGCACGCAAAGAAATGTTTATGCCAAGCGCAAAATAAACGATGTTCTCTGGCCTGAATTGTTTGATACAGAGAGGTTAGAGAGCGAGGAGCTTTGTTTGTTCGCCTCACCTTCCCTCCTACACTCACTGTCTCCCCCTGTGATTAAAAAACATCATCAGCATCTCATTAGCACTGATTTGCATAGTAACAGCATGAATATTGTGAGTGTGTTTCTGGGGGTAGGGGTAACTTAATGAATGCGACAGCCTCTTCTGTTTAACTAATTTTTTGCCTCATCCATATGCAGATGACTCTTGGAATCAGACAGCGGTTAAACTTTCACGCTGAAGACGTGCAGACGTGATCGCCAGAATGTCGCACCTGATTCCTGAACCCAGAGGAGAATTTTAGTGCTCAGATGATGCTCTTTCAAGGCTCCAGAGACTCCAAGGCATCATGAAATTTACATTATTTACTTTTGCATCGCATGTCTGTGGTCTCATCGTGCATGATTCATCAGTACATGCTGTTTGAAAGGACAAAAAGGTTTGTCACTCGTAAATACGTCACATTACGGATGCAAAGCGGTCGTGAATAGTGTATCATGTTTCATTGAAGTGTCATTGAAAAAATCAAAATGCGCACAGTTCAAATTGAGCTCAGCGTTGTTTGAGACGTTGTTGAGATCTCTGTTGAAACTCTCTTCTCTTATGGTTATTTTATGATTTAAATCTGTGGTCGTTTGTGATTTTTCTTTATTTGCAGCAAAGCCCTTCCAAACTCAATTGCTCACAGGTTGCTCGTTCACAGCTCAAAAGACTTAATGGAGATCCTAGTTATGTTTCATGCAAGTATAAACTTTGTTTCAGAAGTTTCTCCTAAATTGCTTAGGAAAAATAAAAAATTCACACATGAATCAGTTGTTGAGATCATACTGATATATCTGAGAACAGTTTGAGACATTGTTGAGATCTCTGCTGAAACTCTGGATGAGATGCATGTGAGATCATTTTTGGTTTTATGATTCTCTCGATTTAATCCCATTTCTGTCATTTGTGATTTTTCTTTATTACAGGGAAGCCCTTCTGAACTGAATTGCTCACAGGTTGCTCATTCAAAGCTCAACAGACATTATAGACTTCCTTGTCCTGTTTCACGTATGTATCAACTTTTTTTCAAATGTTTCCCTAAAATTGGTTTGGATAAATTAAAAATGCACACAAATGAGTCAGTTGTTGAGTTCATATAGGTAGTTTTGATATATTTGAGTACAGTTTTGAGATGTTGAGATCTCTTCTGAAACTCTGGATGAGATATGTGAGATTATTGTTGGTTTCATGATTTAAATTTCTCCGTTTAATCTCATTGCTGTCATTTGTGATTTTTCTTTATTATTTATTATCTTTATTAATGCCTAAAATACAAAAAACATAAAATATAAAAATACACATAAATGAGTTGTTCATCGAGATTGAATACAGACTTTGGTGTCTCAATATATCGGAGTACAGTTTGAGACGTTGTGATCTCTTTCAATATTTTGGAGGAGATGCATGTGAGATGATTCTTGTTTTTTTGTGTGATTTAAGTATCCATTTGCTCGCAGTTTGTGGATTTTTACAGGAAAGTCCATCTAAACTGAATTGCTCACAGATTGCTTATTCATGACTCAAAAGACCTAATGGAGATCCTAGTTATATTTCATGTATCATATTCATGTAGTTATATCAAGTATCAACTTGGTTTCAGATGTTTCTCCTAGAATTCCTTTGGATAAGTAAAAATAAATAAGCCAGTACTCCAGTACAGAGCAATACAATGAACATGGGCAGCTCATATGGTCTCAGAAGACTTCGATGAGGAATGTCGGAGCTCACATTGAGATCTTCTGTTCAGGTGCCATTCGGTTTTGGCACTTCCTTCCCGTGCCGAAGTAGCCGGCCGCATGATGGATGAAGCAAGCGAATTGCATCGTGCAGTATTTTGCCGCAGTTGATTGCAAACTGACTCCGGGTAACATAATTATTTACACTGACACAATAATGTAAAATGATTAACATCCGCTCATATTCATACCCGTATAAATCACCGGCCCACGTCGAGTTCATCGTTCGGGGAGGGCCGGCGTCTCGCCCTGAGATTGGACGGCAGCCAGATAAGAAGAATATTAATCGTGGAGATATGCCGCATGGTCGTTTAAAACTTTGAGAAAAGAGAGGTCCTGGCAGAGGCTTTGGCAGAGCGATGGTTTCTGGCTCCAGCGGGCAGTGCTCAAGATGGATCACCACCCTCCAAACGTCCACGTCTGCACCTGACTCCTCAACATAGATGTCCTACCTGTGCATGAAATAGGGCTTGACCGGCCAGCGCGCACTTTTTCTACCCCTTTCTCCCCCAAAATGAGAATTACTGCTGGGAGGCTCTGGACAATTTTATGTAGGGCTGGAGAACAAAAATCAATATTTAATTATCTGTGAGCGTTTGGTGTCACTACATCTTTAGATCTGTAGGGTGGAGTGGACAGGGTCACCGGGCCGGTAAGTGAGTCCGTCAGTGATGAGGCCGTCTCGTCCCAAGGCTCCGATTGGCCTGTCTTCAATCACCGCAGGAGTGATGACTGACAAGTCATTTATACATCGACCTGCGTGTTTGGAGAAGGCCACCTTAAGACTGAGCCTGCGTGATGTGCCTACAGTACGCTTGAAGTTAAATATGGTTTTGACCTATCAGAAATATGGCTGAAATGCCCCACCTAGAGGCAGGATGGGACATTTACTGCTTTGGTGGGTGGAATCCGATGCATGCATGTTGAAAGGAGCGTGAATTCATTTTAATAACCAAAGAGCAGAGCATAATACTGGTCATTGTTTGATTATTTCCTGATTTTAATCAGAAATGGGCAACATGTCGGGTCCATTTGATCCAAAGTCGGAGACCCATCGTCTTACGTTTTATTAGTGACCTAAAAACAGTGCAGAATATTAGATTGATTTATTTAGGAACATTTTTATTTGTACATTTTTAGTTTTATTTATAAAATTTATAAAATTTATAAAACTATTTCTTTCTTTTCATTTTATCTTAATTTTTTTTATTTCCATGTTTAAATTCAGTAAATAAATGTAATCTCTGACTCTAATTTATTTAACATACTGGTTTGTAGTTGAATAGCACATGCATTTATTTTAATTAGAAATGATTAGATCAGACTGAAAATGCTTCTGGTTTTCCATTTCTCTAATTTAATAATTTTTTTTCTTTTATTATTTTTTTCTGCATTTGATTAGTGACCTAAGTAGTGCAGAATCTTAAATATTTATTCTTTATTTTATGTCATAACTTTATTTGTTTTACATTTTTCAAAATCCTAAACCTGTTTATTTCTGTTTAAATCAAAATATATCTGACTTTCAATCTGATATCAGACTTTATCTGTTGTCATTTATTAAATACACATGTTTGTAGCTTCATAAAATGTAAAATTATTTTAGTAAACAACTAACAAAATACCGATAATTCTTTAATTATTTCTAATTTTCATATGCATTTTAAAACATTTTCAGAAGTTGCAATCAGTTTGATTTACATGCAGTCCAGCAGCTTGAGGTCAGAGAAAAAAAAGGTTTTATTTTACATTTTTCAATCATTTAATACATTTTCTTTTTTTCTTTTTCTTTTTCTTCTTTTAACATTTGAGTAGTGACCTAAATAGTGCAGAATCGTAAACATTCTTTATTTTGTCATACCTTTCTTTGTTTTACATTTTTCAAAATCCTAAAATTTATGTCAGTGTAAAATTCATAAAAATGAATTTTAGACTTTATATGTTATAATTTCTTTAACACACTGGTTTGTAGTTTCACTTCATGTGAATTCCTTTTAAAATGCATATTGACATAATACTCTTTGATTATTTTCAATTTTCCAGTTTAAAACATCTCAGTGCCATTATGATCCATTGGCACTATCTGTTTTGATTTATTTAACATATCTTATGGTGTTTTCGAGCATACCAAAAATGTCTTCCATCCACCACCGTAAAAATCCATTATGGCTTAATAATAGATATAATGGAGATGAAGGCAATTAAAAATTTCATAGACGCTTGGCGCTTCTAATATACGTAGAATCTGTTTGCATCCGTTCATTTGGCTAATGATTTCTTCCGAAGAGAAAATGAACGTGGAATGCAAGAGTCAAACTCGAAACGCTTGAACTCCTGTAATTACTGACCGCGATTCTTTCATGAAAGTAGTTCAGGGACAGACTCTTTTCCCAGAGCCGGCCGCTCGCTTTTGGGTTCGTAAGAGACAGTTTTGTACCTCTTTTTCCCGAATGTCCTTTGCACTCTCAGTTAGAGGACACGGAATTGGGACCCTTCTTGAGTTTAATGGTAGCACACAGCCAATCGATACACTTCAGCTACAAAGGAACAGTTGAGGGACCAAAGGCCCAAACACATTACACGCTGGTCAAGGCCAATAGCAATCTGATGTTGAGGTTAGAAAAACACGCTAGAACTGTTAGCCTCCAGTTGCTCAGGCGGGCCGCTTCGGTAGACCAATCTGTCTTTGATTTACCATTGTCACAGTTCAACTCCCGGCACGGGGCGGAACGCAAAATAAGATGTAAAAACCTTCTTGAAAAGTCGTTGTGTTAAAGCATCAATTAGCCCTAGAGCTAACTGCTAAATCGTAGAATGGAAAACTGGAAATGTAAGGTCGTGCATATGGTCATTTAAGGTCAAGTCCAGTGCATTGCATTGCATTCTGGGATACAGTGTCCAGTAGGGCTGTAGTACTCGAGTCCGGACTCGAGACGTTTTTCTATCGTCTCGGACTTGTCTCGGACTCGTTGGTGTTTGCACTCGGACTTGTCTCGGACTTGGTCATTGGACTCGCCAAATGTTCTCCTTGGTCTCGACCGAGTCCAGCATTATGATTTTTTTCTCCTTCAAAACAAAACCACATTCGCATGTCGCGCCTAAAAGCGCGTGGAAAAAGCTAGGCGCGTCGCTCTCTCCTTCTTTCCAAAGCACTTTGTATATGCTTGCGCTCCCGTGGCGTCTGCTGTTGCTAAGCAACCATGACCTGCGCTCTCCATGAAGACGCGCGGTTTCAGCAAAGGATAAATGGATTTCCATCACTAAAAATCCATTAAACTAATATTAACAAATGACACCTTATTGTAAAGTGTTACCGACTTTTTTTATGAGGTTAGAAATAGGGGTGAAAGATGAATCGTATTGTCATTGTCATTGCAGTATGAACATGAGAGCCAGTTCAGGTCAGGGTCCTGCTATCCCTTACTTGCATCCAATTCTGTACTAAAACTGTGTTGGTAATCCCCTGGGGGATTTTGATTTGACTGGTACTCCTGAATATGTTATATATTATATGGCCTAAGGCAAACAAATACACACACAGCTGAAGATGTTCATGTTTATTACTTAGTTTGTTTTTTTGTTGTTGAAAATGCTACTTTGGTTTATTACAAGTAATAAGTTCAAGAATGGGAACATGTTCATTGCAGTCATTTGGAGTTAAAAAGGTTTTCAAAATTTAATTTTTTTTAAAAATTTTCAAAATTTTAGTGACACCTGTGTTGTTTGTTATTTGTTACATTTTCCATTGGCAGCCCAGAATGTTATTGTTACACTACAATATTGTTATACACAATTATTATTATTATAAAGCAGTATATTATGTATAATATTGTATAACAATACTGTTACACTATAATAAAAAGACTGAAAATGTGAAGTTGCACTTCAGCTTGTGTGAAATTGCTATACCTAAAGTAAATAAAATGTAAATAAAGTAAATAAAAATAATTTGATCCTACAGCTCCAAACTCGGTCCTAGAGGGCTGGTGTTCTGCAGAGTTTAGCTCCAGCACTAATTAAACACACTTGAACCAGCTCTTCAAGCTCTTACTAGACACACTAGAAACTTCCAGATACGTGTGTTAAAGCCAGTTGGAGCAAAAGTCTGCAGGGCATTGGCCCTCCAGGATCTAGTTTGGAGACCCCTGTCCTACAGAGTTGTTACTTTGCACATGCTTTTTGATCATTACAAATAATAATGCAAAATTATTTTCTTAGAATAGGAGATATGCTGTCTCTCGCATCACATATCAATAATTAAGCATGTGGTTTTGAAGAGGATCCTTTTTTTCTCTCATTTGGACTCGGTCTTGACTTGGACTCGAAATTTTTGGACTTGGACTTGACTTGGACTCGAGCCTCTTTGGACTCGGTCTTGACTCGGTCTCGACTAGTCCTGGTCTTGGACTTGTCTTGGACTCGACAAAGCTGGACTTGACTCCAGCTCTAGTGTCCAGTGCAGTGTGATTTGGTTGTTGGGATTTGATTACTAGCTTTCTATTAACTAAATACTGTGCAGTATGCACTGCATACTGTGTACCTTTTTTTTTAATACTATGAAATGGTGTGCAGTGATAAACATTTTCATTTAGTATTGTTGTCACATGACCAGTTAACATCTGTTTTGCATTTATAATCTAAGTTTGTCAAACATTTGGGAGTCTAGAATAGTCAAGAAAAGGATGTTAAAATCGCAACTGATATCACTTGTGGTTTCCTTCATTAAACTGAAACTGTAAAATGAATTCAAGTGCATTACATTCTGTGATACAGTGTGCAGTGTGAGTTGGTTATGTTCAGAATTGAATACTAGCTTATTGTTTGTTGAATACTGTGGAGTATGATCTGTATAATGCCTACTATCTTTAAAATATTATGAACCAGTACATAGTATGCAGTGATAAACATTTCAAATAGCAGTATGCTATGTTGTTGTCATATGCCCAGTTATCATCTATTATCATCTGTCATCTAATGTAGAATCCTTTTTTTTTTGGCTATGTTGAATGCAAGCTCTCTGGTTATTGAATATTGTGCAGTATATACTGTATACTGTGTAGTATATTTAGACAATACTATGTAACTGTGCGCAGTTTGCAGTGATAAACTTTTAAGTATGCTAAATTGTTGTCCCAGTTACAATCTATTTTGCATTTCTAATCTAATTTTGTGTGAAAATGTCATCCTGTCAACATCTGGCAGCCTAAGTTAAGAAAAGGATGTTAAAATCACAGTTGATGGTGCTTTTAGCTGGTGTAATGTGTAAGCTAAATGTAAATGCTTAAATGTAAGCTCAGGTCCAGTGCATTGCATTCTGGGATGCATTATGAATTTGCCGGCTATGTTTGGTATTGAACACTAACTTACTATTTGCTGAATACTGTGCAGTATGCACTGTATACTGTGTATTATTTGTAAAGAATACTATGAAATGGCATGCAGTATGCAGTGAACATTTTAATTAATATTATGCTATATTGTTGTCACATGACCAATTATCATATATTTTGCATTTCATCTAATTTTGTGTAAAAATATCAAACATTTGACAGCCTAAATCAAGAAAAGTATGTTAAAATTCTGCAACACTTTTTTTTTAGGAAAAAAACTATGAAACAGTGGCAGTATGCAGTGATACACATTACAATAAGCATTATGCTATATTGTTGTCACACTCCCAGTTATCATCTATTTTGCATTTCTAATCTAATTTTGTGTGCAAATATCAAATATTTGGCAGCACAAAAAAGATGTTAAAATCGCAGTTGATTTCACTTGTGGTTTCATTCTGGAAACTGAAAATGTAAGATCAGGTCCAGTGCATTGCAATTTGGGATGCATTGTGAATTTGTTTGGCTGTATTCAGAATTGAACATCAGCATACTATTTATGGAATACTGTGCCGTATGCACTGTATACTCCATACTATGTTTAGAAAATATTATGAAATAGTGCGTAGTATGCAGCAATAAACATATCGTTTAGTAGTCTACAGCATGCCGTGATAAACATTTCAATTATCAATATGCTATATTGTTGTCGCATGGCAGCTAACATCTATTTTGCATTTCTAATTGAATTTTGTGTAAAAATGTCAAATGTTTGGCAGCTGAAGTCAAGAGAAGGGTCTTAGAATCACAGTTAATGTCACTTGTGGTTTCATTCATAATACTAGATATGTACAGTTACATCCAGCGCATTGCATTCTGCAACAGTGTCCAGTGCAGTGTAATTTACTTAAGTTCAGAATTGAACACTAGCTTACTATTTACTGAATACTGTGCAGTATGCACTATTAATGATTGTTGGGTGTACAATTTTCAGAAAATATTATTAAACAGTGGCGGTATGCAGTGATAAACATTACAATATGTATTATTCTATATTGTTGTCACACTCCCAGTTATCATCTATTTTGCATTTGTAATCTAATTTTGTGCAAATATCAAATATTTGGCAGCCTAAATCACGAAAAAGATGTTAAAATCACAGCTAATGTCACATGTTTCATTCTGGAATCTAGAAATGTAAGATCGGGTCCAGTACATTGTCTTTTGGGTTTGGCTGTGTTCAGAATTAAACACTAGCTTACTCAGTATGCACTGTGTGTATTTGTAGAAAATACTATGAAATGGCATGCAGTATGCAGTGAACATTTTAATTAATAGTGTGCAATATTGTTGTCACATAACCAGCTATTATCTATTTTGCATTTCATCTAATTCTGTGTAAAAAATATCAAATATTTGACAGCCTAAATCAAGAAAAGTGTTACAATTCTGTGATACATTTGGTTGGTTGCTTTCAGATTTGAATACCAGCTCACTATTTACTGAATGTTGTGCGGTATACACTGCATACTGAACTATTTTTAGAAAACACTGTGAAACTGCCCTCAGTGTGCAGTGATAAACATTTCGATTCACAGTATTCTTGTCACATGACCAGTTATCATATAGTTTACATTTCTAATCTAATTTAGAGTGCAAATATAAAATATTTGGCAGCCCAAGTCAAGAAAAAGATGTTAAAATTCAGTTAACGTCACATGTGGTTTCATTTTGACAACTATAAGTTCAGGTCCAATGCATTGCATTGTGGGATGCATTGTGAATTGGTTTGGCTGTGTTCAGAATTAAACACAAGCATACTCTTGAGTGAATACTCTGCAGTATGCACTGTATACGGTGTACTATTTTTAGAAAATCCTATGAAATGGTATGCATTTTGATTAATATCATGCTATATTGTTGTCACATGACAAGTTAGCATCTGTTTTGCATTTTTAATCTAGTTTTGTGTAAAAATGTCAAACATTTGACCGTCTAAGTTGATACCACTTGTGGTTTCATTTAGAGAACTGTAAATTTAAGACCAAGGCCAGTGCAAACTTTTCGATTAGTAGTAATAATAATTTGTTACATTTATATAGCGCTTTTCAAGGCACTCAAAGCGCTTTACATACAAGGGGGAATCTCCTCAACCACCGCCAGTGTGCAGCATCCAGCTGGATGAAGCGACGGCAGCCACAGTGTGCCAGAACGCCCATCACACACCAGCTACAGGTGGAGAGGAGACAGAGTGATGAAGTCAATCAGTGTATGGGGATGATTAGGAGGCCATGGTGGTCAGAGGCCAATGGGCAAATTTGGCCAGGATGCCGGGGTAACACCCCTACTCTTTTTCGTAGGACATCCTGGGATTTTTAATGACCACAGAGAGTCAGGACCTTGGTTTAACGTCTCATCCGAAGGACGGATAGTCTACAGTATGCACTGATAAACATTTAAACAATTAGCAGTATGCTATATTGTTGTCATATTGCCAGTTAGCATGTATTTTGCATTTCTAACCTAATTATGTGTAAAAATGTCAAATGTATGGTCAGGTTCAGTGCACTGCAGTCTGTCGTTTGAATAGTAGCTTTCTGTTTATGGAATATTTGAAGTACATACCCTGTGTATATATATATATATATATATATATATATATATATAAAAAAAAAATAATACTGTGAAGCAGTGGTAATAAACATTTTGATTAGCAGTATGCCATGTTCTGTTTTTATATAATCTATTTTGCATTTTAATTCAATTTTGTATAGAAATGTCAAAACACAAGTGAGGAAGAAGATAAACAACCACACTCGACATCACTTCCTGTTCATTTGTCACAGTAGAAACAGAAGGTCAGGTCATAGTACACTACTACAGTATTCTGATCACAGCCGTGGTCTGTGGCGGTGTGAACGGATGAAATGGATGTGTGAGAGCGACGCTCAGGCAGGCAGTTCATCGCCTCGTTCCAGCAGATGAGCAGTCTCCTC
The DNA here is from genome assembly GCA_023376895.1 of Aspiorhynchus laticeps. Taxonomy (NCBI): domain Eukaryota; kingdom Metazoa; phylum Chordata; class Actinopteri; order Cypriniformes; family Cyprinidae; genus Aspiorhynchus; species Aspiorhynchus laticeps. The sequence continues at coordinate 27,035,320 of CM041812.1, forward strand.
TGGTAATGCTTACCCTTGCAAGTTCAACCCAAATTAAGTGCCTCATCTTCATTGCAGGCTGTAAGGCGATTGATTTGTCCCTTTTAATCAATTTATTTAATTAGTCATACATTCAGCTCTTAACATGCACTGCCTTTCTCCTCGTCTCGTCTTCGCTTCTGGGTCTCTGGAGATTATCGGGGAAATTATCCAGCAACCCCCACCGACGGAGAGCTGATAAACAAAAGTCTATTAAGACCACGCCAGTGTTTAAAGATCATGCGCTAATCGATTATTAGGCTATTATTTTACTGCCAATGTGAAATAAAAGACAGATTCTTCTTCAAATTAGACAAACGTCTGATGGAGCCGCATGCTGAACGCAAACATTTGGTGCCATTTGACCGTTTGCAACATCGTTTGCTAATGGTTTGTTGTGATGTGAGCAGTGATTGGTGTACAGCGCTGTTAATGCCGCACAGATGGTCAGTGAATTAAAAGTTTGTGAATTAAATGCATCATACATATTACAGATGTGTCGTGGATTAAAATAGCTTCATATATGTACCTACACGATTTCAAACGTGTTTCTCAAAAAAAGCTGTAGGTTGCAAATGCACATAATTTGCACATTATAGAAAAAAGCACTTTTGGCTTGACTGAACAGTTTGTAAAATGAATTTAAAAAAATTTAAATAATGAATAATAATCATTTTATATACATTTGAACATTTTGAAAAATGTACATTAATTTACAGTAAGTTAAAAAATACAATAAAATTATATATATTCTATATATCTATATGATATATATGACTGTAGAGTTGTCATGAGAAAAAGCTCCTCTGTGCATTTGCATGTGTGTGTGTGTCTGTGTCTTGTGCGTGTGTGTGTGCGCATGTGCACATTTCATGGGCAGGACTGTGAGCGAGCGCTCAGGGAATTGCACATTTGTTATTCCGGAGGCATATTTGAAGCCCATTTAATCAAGCTGTGATGAGAAAAGATGCAGAAAGGATGAGATCGCCCCTCGCATTGATAGGGTCTGGCCGGGGCAACCGATGAACCACCTGAGGTCTTACCGGCAGACAGGCATGGCAGAATTATGGAAATAGATTCCAGTCGACTCATCTCCCCTCTTCTCTCTTCAGGTGCTTCTCTCTGGAATGTTAAACAATGGCGTGTTTTAATCTTGCAGGTAGAGCGCCTTCACGAGTTCACAAGCTCATGAAAACCACGACGTTCCTCTGATCTCTGAACCCGTTTGAAATCTGTTGGTCACGCTTCTGCATTCACAACATTGAGATAAAGTCCTAAATCTAAGAGAGTACTTTTGCACTTAAAGGTGAATTCATGTTAAAATGTTGTCAGGAAACCTTTTTGATTACAATCATTATTGTTGCAATTCCATTTTGTGACATTAGGGGTGCCAAAATTACACACTTTTTCAGCAGCCTTGATTCTTGAAGTATTTTTTCCATTCATTCTTCTTATTAAAGCATTATAAACTATGAACCAAACCAACCAGCTACGAGGTGAATCATTCACAACATTAAAAACTTTGATTTAAAAAAAAAAAGGACAATCCGACAAATACTGTGTATTGTGACTTTGAGTTAAAAACTACAATAACGTGAAGCATTGCTAATTATTCAGTTTAATTGGAATAAAGTGCTAGAAGGTTGCGCTGCTTAGGCGAATCACACGCGGCCTCTCCAGCAGAAATCAAAACTCGCAACACAATGAAACTTCGCATGTAAATTCAAAATGTAAAGTTTTTATATTTAAAATACAGTTAGTTAAGCAACATCAAACAACGTTTTTACCATAACAACTGTTCAATAGTTCAATAAGCAGTTCAGTAAGCAAGTACAATAATATTAGGTCACACCCTACATTTTAGGTGCAGTATTGCAGACTGCTTTTTGTTCTATTTCAGCAGCGAAAATAATTCCAAAGAAAAACCGCAGAACGAAAGCTCATCTCACAGCAACCAGCCGATTCATTGCTGAATGATTCAGTGTTTTGAACAAATCGATTGAGTCAAAATTTCATTAGCCAATGTATAAGCATCTGTTGAATCAGCTGCTTGAACGAATCGTTTGAATAAACGACTCAATGACTCATTCATTAGATTAGTTCACTTGCCGTCACCTACTGGTGTTTTAAAGGGTCATATGGTGTTGCTAAAAAGAACATTATTTTGTGTATTTGGTGTAATGCAATGTGTTTATGTGGTTAAGGTTTACAAAACACATTATTTTCCACATACTGTACATTATTGTTGCTCCTCTATGCTCCGCCTTTCTGAAACGCGTCGATTTTTACAAAGCGCATCATTCTGAGAAGTGAGGCGTGCTCTGATTGGCCAGCTATCCTGTGCCTTGTGATTGGCCGAATACCTCAAGCGTGTGATGGAAATGTTACGCCCCTTACCGTATTGTGATGCTGTGTCCCGGCACGATGAGACGAAAACAATAAAAGCCATTATAAACGAGACATTTGTTGCATCCAGTGGGGACATAATTACTGATTATAATGACCATACTGTCTTTTTACATACTGTCTTTAAACATTAAATAAGGCAAATTCTTTAAATAAGAAAACGTATTTACAGGCTGTGAGTCAGAAGCGCCAGACTGTCCTTGCAAAGTTAGAATTGCCCCACTTTATAGAAACAGCCTTTGTGCACAGCTCGCATTGTAAGCTACTCTTCCAGCTTCAGGAAAAAGTCCTCTGTAAAATGCGCTGCACACACTCTAATATTTGGGTTGAACTGTTTTGCAATAGTGTTGTAAATCCAACTTAACCACTGATTTCTAGCTTTGTCCTCATTTTGGAAGCCCAAACAAAGTAGTTTCGCTCTCACAATGAAACAAACAGCGTTTCCAGTACATGGCGCCGGCGGCAGCAACAATACTACAGCAAGAATAAACATTACGCCCTCTTTCATTGCGTATACATTTGGGCGGTGTTATGCAAATCTTCCCACACAGTGACGTAGACATGTGGGGGCGTGTTTGAATGAGCTGTTTAAGGGGGGCGTGGCAGAGTCTTAACTTTGATAAAGAATATCTCTTTGGTTTTGAGACTTTAGTCTTTGCAGCTTCAGGGATCTCATCTATGCACGAACAGCTTGTAACACTCCAAAGAGAAAGGAAAACTTGAAATTGCATCATATGGCCCCTTTAATTTCGTTTAAAAGTATCATTTCCCCTCATCATTTCTTATTTGTATATTAAAAAATATATATATACAGGTGCATCTCAATCAATTAGAATGTCGTGAAAGTTATACATATATATAGTATAAATTCTGGGTAGCTCTTGTTCTTTGAAACCACAATTATGGAGAAGACTGCTGACTTGGCAATGATCCAGAAGACGAACATTGATGCCTTCCACAAAGAGGGTAAGTCACAGAGGGTCATTACTGAAAGGTGTGGCTGTTTACAGAGTGCTGTATCAAAGCATATTAAATGCAAAGTTGACTGGAAGGAAGAATTTGGGTAGGAAAAGGTGCACAAGCAACAGGGATGACCGCAAGCTTGAGAATACTGTCAAGCAAAGCTGATTCAAACACTTGTGAGAGCTTCATGGGGAGTGCACTGAAGCTGGAGTCAGTGCATCAAGAGTCACCACGTTCAGACGTCTTCAGGAAAAGGGCTACCAAGCCACTTCTGAACCAGAGACAACGTCAGAAGCATCTTACCTGGGCTGTGGAGAAAAAGACTGGACTCAGTGGTCCAAAGTCCTCTTTTCAGATGAAAGTAAATTTTGCATTTCATTTGGAAATCAAGGTCCCAGAGTCTGGAGGAAGAGTGGCACAGAATCCATGTTGCTTGAAGTCCAGTGTGAAGTTTCCACAGTCAGTGATGATTTGGGCTGCCATGTCATCTGCTGGTGTTGGTCCACTGTATTTTCTGAAGTCCACAGTCAACGCAGCCATCTACCAGGAAATTTTAGAGCACTTCATGCTTCCTTCTGCTGACAAGCTTTATGGAGATGCTGATTTCATTTTCCAGCAGGACTTGGCACCTGCCCACACTGCCAAAGGTACCAAAAGTTGGTTCAGTGACCATGGTGTTACTGTGCTTGATTGGTCAGCAAACTCGCCTGACCTGAACCCCATAGAGAATCTATGGGGTATTGTCAAGAGGAAGATGAGAGACACCAGACCCAACAATGCAGATGAGCTGAAGGCCACTGTCAAAGAAACCTGGGCTTCCATACCACCTCAGCAGTGCCACAAACTGATCACCTCCATGCCACGCCGAATTGAGGCAGTAATTAAAGCAAAAGGAGCCCCTACCAAGTATTGAGTACATATACAGTAAATTAACATACTTTCCAGAAGGCCAACAATTCACTAAAAATGTTTTTTTATGAAGTATTCTAATTTGTTGAGATAGTGAATTGGTGGGTTTTTGTTAAATGTGAGACTAAATCATCACAATTAAAAGAACCAAAGACTTAAACTACTTCAGTCTGTGTGCATTGAATTTATTTAATACACGAGTTTCACAATTTGAGTTGAATTACTGAAATAAATGAACTTTTCCACGACATTCTAATTAATTGAGATGCACCTGTATATACAGTATATATATATATATATATATATATATATATATATATATTTATAACAATCTCATAACATTATTTAATGCAGTTGTATTTTTTTAGTGTAAATGATTTAATTTGATAACGTAGGCCTATAGATAATCATATTATTGTAATTGAATTTATCAAATGTAAGAATTTGAAATGAAAGATGAAGTATTAATGAGGTTACTTAATTCCAGTTTAATATTCCTAATAAAAAGACTGTTCTACTCTTATTAGTATTTTGTACTTAATATTTTGTATTTATATTCTCTCCTTTAATGGCGATATCAACTTTTTTTATTAACTTGTTATATTTTACAGCTTATCAATTAATAAGATTAGGCTTTCCATACACATGTGCACCCCTTAAAAGCTGACACCATAGAGCATATATATATATATATATATATGTATATAATGCATAATCAGAACAAATTCTCTGAAGAATTATATACTATGAACCAAACCAAACAGCTGAGAATTCCAAACTATGACTTGGAAAAAAAGTGGTGTAATTTGCTAACTCAAGCATTATTTGCTCATATTAGATTTTGATTTTCGTCTAAAAATGTTAAAATATGGTTTTAACAAATACAGTTAAATAATTCCTGCTAATCTGAATTATAAATGATCTGGGTTCTGTGTCCCGTCTCCTGTTCTCCATACAGGGCATAAGTGCTGAATTAGTATTTATATGTAATGAGATTAAAAAATAGCCTTTACACGTGTGTGTGTGTGTGTGTGTGTGTGTGTGAGAGATTCATTCTACTCTGGGTAATGGCGATGCTAATGTGATTGTTAAGAACTGCTGGCATCAGCATATTGCATTGGCTGTTACTTTTAATCAGTGGTAAGGAGAAAATCAGAGCCGCTCGTGATTATCCGGCTGAAAAAAGTCAGCGTGGCGTAGCTACGTAAAACACGGTTAACGTGACAGTTACTCTCCACTCAATCCAAAAAACGTACCTGCGCGACGCTCTTTACATCTCTAACGATGAAGCAGGAAAAATTAGCGTAAGCTCTAAAACAGTAACAAAAAGCTGCTGCAGTGCAAACAAACCTTTCTCCTCCTTCACAAAGCAATCAGCCCAACTTTTAATATGTCCGTGGAATATTAGCGGGGTCATTGTGTGGACGGTGATTAAGCGACAGTTTAATCTTCAGCGCTTCTGGATGGCGGGGGTCGAGGGGATATTTGCATTAGCAATCTCTATGAAACTTTGCTAAATTGGCTGTAGTAGAAATCTCAGCTAATGTGATCTAATTTAGTTTTCGCCGCTCTGCTGTGAATGTCAAACATGTCTGACCTCGTCCGTTAGTTATCCAGACAGCAGCCGAGAATCTTACAGGACGACAGCTTTGAATCAGTCTGATGAGCCTTGAATATCAAATAACTAGTTTGCATTTTATGAAGAAAATATGAGCCGTGTCTGCTCATTCATAACTCGATGCAGTTTTGGTGGGTTATAGTAGGGTGGTAGTTGGCACGCAGTTTCTAGGGTGTTGCTAGGGTGATGTGTATGGTTGCATAATGGCTATAGTTGAAAAAGCATCGAAATACATTACACTGTAAAACATTTGGTGAAACATGTTACCTGAGACTTACTTTGCCATATATGGTGAAAAACTATAAATGGTTTAACATTACATGAACTACCATATCATTTATGGTGAAAATCAGTAAAAGGACATTCCCAGAAGTCCCAATTTTGTTTTCTTATTTTTTTTTCTTCTGTTATCAGTAATGTACATTAGGGTGATTTATGCTACAGTTTCTCTAGGGGATGTTTATTGCAGTATTCTAGTGTCATGTGAAAACCCTGATATTGTTTTGTCTCTGTTTTAAAAAAAAATACTATGAATTTATGGGTTTTGCAAGTAAAAACTATGAATTATCATTTAATTTACTCTGAGTTACTTTGCATTATACAGTGAAAAACTGTGAATAGTTTAACATATAATGTATTATGGTGCTTATCAGTACATTTTACGGTACAAAAAAAAATTAATATTAACTGTGTATCACCTAATAAAATGTACAGTTATAACAGGCATCCTGTACAACCAAAAACATTGTCACAGTATTTTAACTGAATTTTCCTTTATTTTTTTTATTTTTTTACTATAAATTTAATAGGACATTTAGCTATAATAGGAGTCCAGCTAACAACCCCAGGCTGGTTAGTAAAGTGAGAACCTCTAATGAAATAATGTAAATATGATATGCATAATGTTTATTTTGCATGAATCCGATCTCTAAGCTGTTTACACAAAGAAACCACCGAGTAACTAGATAGAGAGTTGAATTTTGCTCGTTTATGAAGTGGCTTTTATGGTTTTGCACATGATCTTCATCAGTCTACAGTTTTGTTAGACTTTGACTGCTGGTATTTTTGTATAATATATGAATGCAGCATGTTGGCAGAGAGAGTGCGCGTGAGAGAGAGAGAGAGAGATGGTGCTGGTGATCTCCTCCATTATTCATTAGGGCTCGTCTCAGACGGTAGAAGAATCCGTAGTGAGGTGGATTTGAGAATTATTATGATTCCGGTTAGCCAGCTCCAATAAGACCTTTAACTCCGGCGAGCTTAAGGCCTGTCATCCCCCGTTGACTTTAATTATAATTTCTATTCCCTCAGCTTTCTGCTGCTCTGTGGTTTTCAATCATCACACACACACACACACACACCTGTTTGGCCTCTCCAACCCTCTCTAGAGGAGACGCACGGACTCTGACAGCCCTATAAAGTCATTAATGGCTCCTGTAGCTCATGTTTGAATATTACGCTGCATCGCAGTAACACGAGGTCTGTGGAAACTAGCTGATTACAAATATTCTGGCCTTTTCCGGACACAGTTCCACTGATAGGACTGGTGCGATTCAAAGGCACATTCTGTGCTATTCTTGCACAGTTCCTTTAAATGCGTGTCGCTCGCTGTAGGCAGGAAGTGTTCATGCTGACTAGTTGAACATCACCATCCGGTTTGTGTTTTTCTGTGTGCTGGTTATCCTGTCACTATTCTGGATAACAATGAGGAGTCATCATGTTTATAGATCCTGTTTATATTTCAGCAGGTTTACATTCATATATACACTTACATTTAATAATACTTTATTTAAGATCATAAGTGTAATATAGTTAGACATTTTTAATATTTACTGTATATATTTTAAAAAGCACTTTTGTTCCTTCACTTTTGTTGATCATTTTTGTTCATATTCTTTGCTTTATATTTGTATGCATACTTTTCTATTTTTCAAATGATCTACATATTTTGTATTCATTAGATATATGCAAAAGTGTAATATGATTAGATATTGATGCTGAATTAAATGAAAGTGTAAAAGTGTTTTGAGGGTTTGACTAGGGTGTGTACAGCAAGAGCGCCAGCTAGTGGAGAATATTTGCTTTGTATTTTGATATTTTTTTTGTATGATTCTTAAATTAGATTTTAATCGGAAATAGATTTTATTTGTTAGGTTTTTGGCCAAAATTCTGCACAGCATTATCTTAATATTTAATTTGAGCAAAGGAACTTAAACCCAAAATGTGATGACAAATTAAATTGAAATATTATTAAACATCAAAAATATAATTAAAAATGAATTAAAGATGGAGAAAATTCTTAAACATGTATTATTATTATTATTATTGTTAAATATAACTAAATCAATTTCACTTAAAATAATAAATTAATACATTTTATATACATTATAAAAAATAATAAATTGTAAGAAAATAAGATTCAATGTTATTAGATATTATAATTAATGTTATTAAATATGAATTCATATCTAAATATGATTAATTATTAAATATAATGTCAGATATTATTGAATAGTGTAATGATTTATAAACAAACAAACAAAGAAAGATGATTCATTTCTGCTTGTATTATTCTCATTTTAAGCATTGGATGAATAAATGTAACTATATAATATGAATGTATGCTCTTACAGGGCTTTAAAAAATAGTTTGTTTATATTTTAAAATATATATATTTATATTATTTTTTTAAATGTTTCTATTTATAGTTTTAAACACCTGGCAGCTCTTCATGTCACAGTTACATGAATAAAACATTTATGTTCTTTATTGCTGTTATATTTTCAGATGAACCTGATTGTTTGAAAAGAAAAGGATGCATTGTGGTGTTCCCTCATGGTGAATGAGGTTAAAGAGCTCTAGACCTGCAGGTAACACTCATCACACATGCATTCAGAGAAATGTGAAATAAAAAGCTGCTCGTGCGTCTCATGGGAGCAGCTGCAGGTTAAACAGTCTCTCCTCTCTGTCAGCGATCTCCATGGTGTCAGCAGATGCTCTATACACGCGTTAACTCGTTACACCGACAGGATAGAGACTTTCCATACCCACAATTAATGCAGCGAGGACCTCTGAGAGCAATCCCAGAATGCACTGCACAGTTTATTCCTTGTCAAATCAAATGCACACATGCAACACAAATTTTTTGAAATTAGATTATATACTGTAGTTTCTGAAGAAAATGGGTTTTTCTTGTGAAATATGAGTCGGGGTGATTGCTAGGTTGTTTGTTTATTAACCCAAGTCAAAGAAATCCACATCAAAGTCTATACATTAATATAGTTCCATTAAGTTAAAGTGTAACACTTACTGTAATGTCTGGAGTAATAATCAACCACTTACTAGCAAAAACTTTTGTAAGAACATTAGTCTCTCATGGAAAATCTCAGCGAGGCCTGAAAATATTGTGTGCAAATGAGCATTTTAGAGACTCGTTGTGCAGTATTACAGGAAACGCTCTGCACTTCACGGAATGAGAGATCTTCTAGAAAGCTCTCCAGATAATTCTCCATCCCCTCACAAGTGCTCACCGGCTCTATTTATGCCTGGTAAGTACCCTAGAGAGAGTGTGCGAGGGTCTCTGCGGTATATTGCTCTGTCAATATGCTCCACTTGCAGGTACACATGACTGGATGAAGTCGCTGACAAACACGAGGAAAGGATGACGACTCTGTCATCATTTATTGTCGCCTTTTTCCTTCTAGGATTCTCTTGTTCTTCACGGAGCGAGAGTTGTGTCGGTGAGTGTTGTGAGACGGGACTCGTTTAGAGACAGGTAGTCAATATTTCAGTGTGTGTGTGTGTGTGTGTGTGTGTGTGTGTGTGTGCGTCCTCAGCAGGTAACGTCAGTTTGTCAGTGTCTGTCAGCAATAACTCGAAGCTGCTGGTTGACTGGAACAGCGGGAGCAAACAGACGACCCAATGTGCTCTGCTCATCTCAACCCAAGGAAGACAGGAGATACAGATACACCTTTTACCGAGGTTAAAAGTTTTTGACAGAGGCTGTGAAAAATGTTTCAAAATCTTCAATAAGTGATGGAATATCTTTTTTAGGTCTGGATCGCTCCTGCTGGAAAACATGACAGACAATGGCAAACACTCCTTCTTATGCACTTGTTTTGAACAATCTCAGGGACTCTTGTGCTCCAAGAACTTAAGCTTTGTTATGGGTAATATGTTTTATGATAAGCAATGTACAGTTATAGCCTTGAAATCTCATAAATGCTCTAAAGTATCCTAATATTAAAAAAGAAATTGGCATATCTAAAGGCATAGATACTTTTATAATGCTTCATAAAATTATAAAATAAAAATATTTTTTTATAAATTATAATATGTAATATACCATTTATATAATAATTAATATATATATTATAATATAATATACAAGTATATGCACAAATATATTTGGCATAAGACAAGTGTATTTATATTTATTTCTATAATTTCTCAGTAATTGGGATTAGTTGACTATGTAAGGTGAATTATGTATCATCTAACAGGTATTTATGAGATGATTTAATGGTTTAGAATTGGATTAAATATCTAAAGGCATAAGTATTTTTATAATATTTTATAAAATTATAAAATAAAATTAATTTTATTTTTTCTAAATTATAATATAAAATGTGTTTACATAATATAACACATAATTAAATATGATTCTAAACAATATATGTATATATTTGGTCAATAACTAACTACAATTAGATTACTATATATTGTATAGTGAATATAGGTGAATTTATATGTATAATTTTGTTAAAAGGTATTTATGAGATGATTTAATGGGTTATAATTGGATTAAGTATCTAAAAACATAAGTACTTTTGTAATGCTTTATACAATTATCAAATATAAATTTTATTACATGTATCATCTTTTTCTAAATTATAATGTATAATAAAAAATTATAATATACAATTTATTTAAATAACATAACTACAGAATAATTAAATATAATTATGTACAAGAATATATACAAATATAATATGGCCTACCAGGTTGAATATGGCATAAACATAAATATATTTATTTGTTTATATTTAGTCAATCACTAAGATTATATGACTATAAATAATGCATATTTATATTTATAACTTTGGTAGAAGCTATTTATGAAAATATTTAATGGATTGTGATGTATATCTAAAGGCATTACATTGATTTATAAAATTATAAAATAGATAATGCTATATACTTTTTTCTCTCTTTCTTTTTGGTAAATCATAATATCTGATAGATTAATCAATAAAAGCTATACCACGAACATGTTTTTCCTCTCAGGCCCCGTCTCTGCAGCGCCTCTGGTCCTGATGTCAAATACTCAAAGCTCTGCTGGTTACTTCAGCATGTAAGTCTCCTTCCAATCAGTTCTTCTGCTTCAGGTTTTTGTGAAATCATACCTGCTTGTCATTACAGAAATAAGACTCGAGTACCGTCTTGAGTCAGGAGTTTCCTAGAAACCCACCAGAGGGCATCAGGACACAAGACACTGAAACAAATAGATGATCCTTTGATGCAACTACATTTGGATTGAACTAGATTGAGAGGGATGTTATGGCACATATCATTTTTTTTTTTTTTTTGTTATGATGCTTTTCTCAGAAAGCCACTAAGGTTAATACTGTACAATGCATTTTTTTTTGGAAACAGTACATAAAATACTATCCAATACAATGGCCAAAAAAAGAGAAAAGAAAAATTTAATTCAAAAATTAGTTCAATATATTATATATTATCCAAATTTGTATTAAAAATAAATTATCGGCAGACCAAAGGAATAAACAAACTAACAAATAAATAAATAACAGCTTACTCTGTTGATGGAAATGCAAGGAGAAGACGAGTGCAGTGCATTGTGGGATACACTATTCCACTCAGTATGCGTACTGTGTACAGTATGTAAATAGTCTGTATGCATGGAATACCCAGATGACCTTCTGCATTTGCCTAAATGTGCAATACACAACAGAGCAAACACTGTGGCAAATGTGGTAAGGTCAAGTTCGTTCCTGGTTCATGTACTATTTAAAAAGAAAAATAGTAGACACATACAGTACTTTATACTATACTGTAATAAAGCTGGCATTCTATTCCGAGCATATCAAATGAACCTGTTCATTGAGATGACTCATCTGAACTGATTCACTTAAATGAATCAGATCACTTGCTCATTTTATTGATTTCTAACCTAAAACATTTTCTGAAGACCTTTATTCTTAAACACAATGTCAACACGGTTCTGTTTTTCCTCTAAGCTTCTCTTTTCATCCGTAAAGAAATCGGCTGTATTTTTCCTGAAGTGGATTTACTGGCAGTCAGAGTTTATCCTCTTTAAAGATAGAGAGGAAATAATCAAAGTGAATGCGTCACACAGTTCTCCCCTGTAGAAATCTCTGTTTCTACGGTTCACACCTGGAAAAGTGTCATCCTACGCGTCACAGTATTTGTAATCTCTCCTATTTATTTAAAGACTGTAGTTTGCATCAAAGCATGCTTAGATAGAAGTTATTCTGTGGGCTGTAAACAAAATATGACTTAGTCATAGCCTTTTCTAAATGTTTAGGGAAGAGTTACGGGTTATTCCCGTTCATCTAAACAGGAAAGAGTCACTTGAGGGACCCAACTGGATCTTTTCATAGATAGTTCACGATTAATCGACAGAAATCTCCCTAAAGCGTTTTCATCTGCCTGCCTGGAAAGCAGCATTGAATGTTATAATCTAATCACAAGGCCACATAATTACAGTCAGAGAGTGGGGCATCTGTGTTTAGACATGCTGGTGTTGTTTATTCGAATACTGATGAGGTTTAAAACTCACAAGCACCCAAAAATAACCTCATGACCCGTGATGTCGGTCCATCTCAAAGCAGCCCTTCTGTGGACAACACCTGCCGCTGTCTAATGGTTTATACACAAGCCTCGTCCACCCACAGCCGGCTGTTTACCCTCGGAGAGAGAGATCAGAGATCAGAGCGATGCTTCACGGAGGTCGCCTTATGAAGCTCGCATGTCATGTTCGGCTCTGTTTTGAGGCAGAAATGAAAGATAGAAAGTCAAACAAGAAGAGTTTACAGATAACAAGCTGTTGCCCTCAATGGCACTAAAAGTGTCCTTATTGTTGAAAGAACAGTTCACCCAAAACTCAAAATCAAAATGTCATTATTTAGACAAATACTGTGATTGTTTTGTGTTTTGCAGGAAATGGTTGAACAGCAGTGTGTTTGGAGCGACATTCGTCATTATTCTAATCTACATTATATACAGAAGATGTACCGGGAACGGTGTCTTCCAACTGCGTCTGAGATAAAGAAAGACTCACCAGGGAATTTAAAGAGTAGTTCACCCAAAAATTAAGATTTTCTGAAAATGTATTTATCCTCAGGCCATCCAAGATGTAAATGAGTTTATTTGTTCATGGGAACAGATTTGGAGAAATGTAGCATTGCATCACTTGCTCACCAATGGATCCTCTGCAGTGAATGGGTGCCGTCAGAATGAGAGTCCAAACAGCTGATAAAAACATCACAATAACCCACAAGAAATCCACACCACTCCAGTCCATCAATTATTGTATTGTGAAGTGAAAAGCTGTGTGTTTATAAGAAAAAAATCCATCGTTAAGACGTTTTAAAATTCAAACTGTTGCTTCCAGCTAAACTATAACTCCATAATAACGCTCCCTCCAGTGAAAAAGTGAATTCCCTGATGTCATCTCACATCAAAATCCACCCACATATTTGTTTAAAACTATTTTTACTGTTTTCGCTCAATCTGTGCATATTTCTCTCCTGTGTCAGATCAGATGAATTTATCACTGGAGAAGTTAAAGTCGTAATAATGGATGTTTTTCTTACAAACACACAGCTGTTCGCTTCACAAGATGTTAATTGATAGACTGGAGTGTGTGGATTACTTGTGGATTATTGTGATGTTTTTATCAGCTGTTTGGTCTCTCCTTCTGACGGCACCCATTCACTGCAGAGGATCCATTGGTGAACAAGTGATGTAATGCTACATTTCTCCAAATTTGTTTTCTGATGAAGAAACCTGAAGGCGAGTAAATTTTCAGCTAATATTTATTTTTGGGTGAAATATTCCTTTAGTAGTTTATAGAAGAGACATTTTTACTATCACTGACATTCATCTCAAGTATATTGATTTTGTATTAACTAAACCACAGTGGACCTTGGACTGGGTGGGCGCCATATTTAATGTGATGTGAATGAAAATAAGGACAGAAATACAGTTGTGCATGTGAGTTGTGAAATATGACTGTAACTTCAGATAATGTGAAATACAGTACTGAACGGACATTTTTTCATTCACATCAGATTAAAAACATTGGTAACATTTTACAATAAGGTCCCAATAAATAATGTTAGTTAATGCATTAAATAACATTAACTAAAAATTTTGAAATTAACCAAGATGAATAAATGCTTTAGTAGTATTTTCATTGTTAGGTCATGTTAACTAATGTATTTAACTAATGTTAATAAATGGAACCTTGTAGTGTTACCAAAAGATTTAGGCCTGGTTTCACAGACAGGGCTTAAACTAAGACAGGATTAGGCCATAGTTCAATTAGGACATTTAAGTCATTTTTATAAACGTGCCTTAGACAAAAACATTACTGGTGTACATCTTGAGACAAAACAAAGGCATTGATATATTTTAAGATCAATCAGTGCAAGTTTCTTTCAGTTGAAACAGCTCAGACTTACATTTTAGTCTGGGACTAGACTGACTTGTCTGTGAAACCAGGGGTTAGACACTTATTATTATTTTTTACTCTTTTATGATTGTGATTTTTGGGACTCATGTATGATTCGGCCTGTAGCTTTCTTATGTTTTTTTTTGTTGGTCAAATTCAGAAGATCTACATTTCTGATTAAACCTTTATACTGTTCCTAAGAAACAAAATAAAAAAAATATATCATTTTGTGAAAGGAGGTTATTGCACTAGGAAACGATTACAGTAAACATTCATGCATCATTTAGAGAGATATAAAAATCTTTTGGGCATCTTTAGTCTCATATGAAAACACAGCTGAATGTGAAACTAAACTTCGAGCCTGATTCTCAGAAGCTCTGCTTTCTAAACTAATATATCTTCTAAACAAATCAAGGCACCAAAACAACGAAGTCATGCACATGCACAAAGTCACTGGCCACACCAAAATTGAACATTAGCTAGCACAGCAATCATCAGGCTGTTTACTGTCATAGATTTAGAAAGCACATTACTGTAATTGTTTATTTTAAAAAAGGATCAGTTTTTGCAGCCGTGCATCTCTCACCTGGCAGATGAAAGGCTGTTAATGAAGGCCAAAATGCTCTCAGCTCAAAGAAGAGCTCTTAAAGCAAGTGCTCAGACAGGATGTGCTCAAACACGATGCTTAAATTGCTGTCCAGGCCACCATTACTAACAGACATGAAATGACTAAGCTTTTATAAAGTTTTGAGTTAGAGACAACAGAAAGACTACAGACTATATGTAAAGGATTATGTTCAGTCAGCCAGTCATTATAGCAAAATAAACCCTGACAGAAGGGTCTTATATCACTGCAAAGGAGTTTATTCTGAGATAACTGCATTCACATGGTAATGAATTGTACTTTACCGCAGATTATATTAACTTGTAGGCTAGGCCTACTTACTTAAAACTTGTAATAGCCTACATTTGTAACTGTGTTTACTTTCTATCTTTCTTTTTTCTGTTTGTTTTTATGTACTGCCTTGATGGTTTGTATTTTGTAGGCCCTATGTTTAATAAAATAAAATAAAAAACATCAGAAAAAAAGCGCTCCGAAATTCCGGTTTGAATCAAATGATGTGTTCTCTGAAGTCCCATTCTGAATAAGCTAAATATTTAACGAACCGCTCCGAACCCGCTCCGAAGTTCTAAATCAAAAGATTCACGAACTGCTCTGAAATCCCGATCTGAATAATGATTCACGAACCCACTCCGAAATTCCGATCTGAGTCAGATGATTCGCGAACCACGCTCCGAAGTGCCGACCTGTATCAAAAGATTCAAAAGACCTGCTCCCAATTGATTCGCAAACCATACTCTGAATTCTAAATCAAATGGTTCGACCGAAGTCCCGATCTGAATCAAATGATTCACCATACACACTACACCACACAACCCCCCCCCCCCCCAAAAAAAACAAACAAACAAAAAACCTATCCACATCCCGATGTCTGAATCAAATGATTCGCGAACCCCCTCGAACTTCCTATATATATATATTTTTTTTTTTATACAAATAAAGCATCCATATTTCCATTCCGAAGATAATTGCTTTCCACGTCGAAGACATCCAACACAAATCCACCAACAAATTCAGGTGAGCTACCTAGTGAAACACTCCATTAATATGATAATATGGGGACAGTGTGCATTATGATCAAGTTTGTAGCATAATTATAAATAATTTGACTGCTGCAATTCAGTTGGTGACAGTTCAACAGGAAATCAGTTTAAACCATCCAGTCAGCTCATACCACTTAAGTGATTGCTAAATTTATCTGTGTATAGGCTATTGTCAGGGCTCCAATTGAGGGGGGATGCGGGGGGATAGCATCCCCCTGGTGTAAAAAAATGACAAAAAACATCCCCTCTGTAAAACCACCATCCCCCCTTACCATCCCCTTTGGATTATTAATTTTGTGTATTACGTCAAATTTATCATGCACAATATGAAATGTTAAAATTCTCTACTTATGATCATTTACTAACTAAATAACGGCGATTGGCCAATCAGAACTCTGTACAGTAACAAGCTGCGCACAAGCAGAAGCAATTTCGTAATTTTTCGCGCAAAATGGTTTAAGCGCAACTTTTGAAGTTCTTTTAAAAGAAGAAAATGATTTGTCCTTGATTAGAATTTAAAGACATTCTCCTGACATAACGTATGTGTGACTGTGAGGGACTGAGAGACGATAGGAGAGCTGACATCCAACTTTGAGAGAGAGAAAAAAAACATCTTGAGAGTCCAAAAACATTCACTGCGCGATGAAGCCCATTAGAATACAGTTAGAATGCCCTTGTAATTCCAGCAATGAAACAAAAAAATACCCATGCATGAGTTTTTACGTTTTTATATTCATTGCACAAGCAATGTACTTTTCTGTATATCAGCACATGTGCGCGAGGCCGCGAGCACAAATGTGCTATTAGTTTTATACAACAGTGCATAGCAACAAGGTGTTTCATTCCGTGTCAATGAATCAGTTTTTGAACGAATCGAGTGAGCCAGTGATTCAACGGTCCATTTAGATGGGCTGTGTTCGAAATGCCATACTATCATACTACTCTTACTATTTCTGCAGCATGCAGTATGCATGTTGTGCATAGTATGCACATTTTCTGTATGCATGGAATACCCGGATGACCTACTATATTTGCCAGAATCTGCTAAATATAACTCAAGTACACTGAAATCAGTACAGAAGCTGTGCTCGGAATGGCATACTATCATACAACTCCTACTATACTGCAGTATGCTGTGTGAATACTGTGAATAGTATGCAAATTTTCTGTAAGCATGGAATGCCTGGATTACCTGCTACATTGGCTGAAATTTGATGTATGCATCTGAAGACACTGCGTGGGATACTGTTTCCCAGAACGCAACCAAACGCGTGAGTGAACTGGAGGCGGGGAATAGTAATTATAAATGTTACACTTGTATATGTACGTATATACATATACATGTAAACTACAAACTATTGCTGTGCATCTAAAAACAACATCGTTAGTAGGACATAAATTGTACTTTAATCTATACGGCACTTTTCCGATCAAGTCAAATGACGTCACCTTTATCTCTATAGCGCTTTTGAAGTGGATCAAAAAAGTTCATCAAAGTTGTCCTAACACAAGAACGCATTTTGGTTTTAGGGCAACTTTGACGAAAGGTTTTGATCCACTTCAAATGTTGACTACTGTACATTGTTTCAAAGATATTAAATAATAATATTGCAGTAATATAATATAAATAAAATTAATATTTCAGTTATGCAAGCAGAATTAAATTCCGCTGTCAATCAGCTCTAAAAAGAAACGGATTGTTGTTACTCAAAGGAGAAATAGACCAATTTGTTGTCAGAGGCTATTTACATGAACTGCGCTCAGCAATGCCTGGCTGTGATAAACAGCACTGCAACAGACACGTGTGTTTCTGTAGAATCAGTGGTGCAGTGAGTAAAACACACGAGATGTGTGCTGCTGATGTGAGCGATCCCAGTTCAATTCTGCCTTGTCAAACTCGTGCAACTCTTTTCCCATCACATACCAGATCAGAAAGACATTTATTTAAAAAAAGAAGTAAATATTTGAAAAGTGGAAATGAAACGCCTCATTAATAATACAGTCTGCTTAGCTGTAGGTAGGTTTTTGTCCCAATAAAGTTGCCTTCATCAAATAAAATGCATGATATTTACACTCAATATGTTATTGCATACTGTTTTATAATGTACTACAGTACTGAAGTACAAACATCTACCACCTAACTACTATTTGCACACCTGTTGCTAAAGAAAATGCTGCTATTTTAATGTAAACAGAATTTATCATTATTTGCACTTAGTGTAACTAGAATATATCACTCTTTCCAGTTCTTCAGTTATGAAATGACTTTAATTGGGCAATATAGCATTGTTTACTAATATGAAGCCTTATTAACAAGCCTTTGTAAAACAATGGTTAGCACATTTGTTTGTAAGGTAATAACCTTCACAGCTGTGCTGAATTAATGTTTGTGTTTGTCATGTGACAAATAAGCATACTACTCTGAAACATTTGTTGTATATTGTAAACTGTTTCACACGCTATTCTTTAAAACATAGTAGGCAGTATGCACTGTGTACTGGGCAGTAAGCAGTAAGCAAGTATGCCATTTCGAACACAGCCATCATGGTCTTACTTCTTTCGTTTCTTTTGAATCAGCCGTTTTGAACGAATCGTTTGACATGAATGATTCAGTGAGGCATTTATTAAAACAGGGACTTGCTGACACCTACTGGTGGATTTATTGTCATATTTATTAATTCATGACAGACCAAAAACCAGCCAAGGTGCCAGCACAAAAACATATTCAGCAAAATATTGTTTCATTATCAATATTGACCAAAATTCCTCTATTTCAGGCCCCAGAAGAAAAAACAAACAAAAACCTTATAATTCATTTAATAAGGCTAATTTTTCATTAAATAGAAACCTTTTTAAAAATGAGACAAATTTTGTAATCATTGTGTAAAATTAGCCACAAGAACCATATTTTTTGGAATACCAGTCATAAACCCTACTGCCTGGTACTTATTTATCACTAAAATATGTGTCTTTAGACATTCAGACCTGCCTGTGGGACAGCGAATCACAACCGCTCTCTGCCTGTCAATCATTTACTCCGCGACATCCGGTTGGTTGAGACGTCTTTGGAGGGCGGGGTTTTGAGGGAGCGTGTTGTTGAACGAGGTTTCGTGAACCTGCTCTTTCTCGTGTCACCGCTAGATGGCAAAAGGGACATTTCTCCTGCAACCAACCCTGACAGGAAACGTGAGTTACGCTGCCAATCTCTCATTATAATGTGCTGCTGTGCATCAGATGAAGCATGAAAATTCATTTACAGCAAGAATGAGTGTTTACTGAAGCCATACAATGTGTATATTCACATGAAAACGCCATAGATGGAGTTATTTGTTTACTCTCTGGATGTGTTCTGTGTTCCAAGCAGTGCGAGTTGTTTAATTGGAAAAAACATGCAAAAATAATTAGAAAAGGAAAGATAGTGGAGACAAATTTTGATTTTGGTTTGACAAAGCCTTCTCTGAGAGTTTACTACGTAAATATATTTTAGGTTTGAAGATTGCTGGCCTTGTACTTGTGGCCTTGAGTACTATAATATATATATATATATATTAATTTCTTTATTAATTGCAGTTTAATGCATTCAAGAGGGCTTGTGTATTTTCTTTTGAACTGTTTGACATTTTAAGTGTGAAATTTAAGTGTGATATTAAATATTGTTATCTTTGAACATGTTAATAGAAGTCAGATTTTTCTTTCTTTATTTTTGCCTCAGGTTAGAGCTTTTAGAAGGACATGCATTCTGAAGCTAATATGCACAAATATTTGTCTTTGTATTCACATGTTGTATTTGAGATCTAATGTGAAGATATCTGTCACTGGTTTGTGTGAATGCATCCGGTTGAACCGTTACTGCAGTTATTCTGAGCTGTTGATGTTCTGATGAAGGATGAGCGATCGATACCCCTCTGAAGTGATAGTACCCTATCTCACTGCTGCCAGCATCACTCAATAGGTCACAGCAGGTCAGCAGGACAGACATTATAACACAAAATCAGCCAGCGCCAACATTAGGAGGCATGTAGGGCAGTGGACTGGGACTTATGACGTCTCTTGCGTCAGATGTTTCTCCTAAACGTCTTGGGGAGAAATGCAAATGTAACTAAGTGATGCAGCAGAGTAAACATACAGTAAGAGTATCAAGCTGTAACATGAATGTGAGATTACTGAAATATTTGATAAGCATGAGACAGCTAACATTAATCAGCATATTCATTACAAAAAAAAGTAGGGTGTGACTTGATTCGACCAGGATCGTGTATTAAGTGTATTAAATGAATAGTTCACACAATAACGAAAATTTGATATAAAATGTACTCACCCTCAGGCCATCCAAAATTTGATGGGTTTGTTTGTTTGTGAGAACAGATTTGGAGAAATATAGCATTACATCATTCAAGTCCAGCCCATCAATTAATGTCTTGTGAAGCGAAATGCTGCATGTTTATAAGAAACAAATTTATCATTAAGGCGTTTTAACTTAAAACCGTTGCTTCTGGTCTATAATCCATAATAACACTTCCTTCAGTGAAAAAGTCCATCCCGTGTTGTCCTCTCACATCAAAATCTACAGATATAGTTGTCTTGGATTGTTTTGTCTTGTAAACAGTGCTTGATCTGTGAATATTTCTCTTCTGATTCAAACAAGATTACTTTTTACTGGAGAAAGCAATCTCATGGATAAAGGGCTCATATGAAGGTAAAACACCTTAACTATGGATGTTTCTTACAAACACGCAGCTTTTCACTTCACAAACTGGAGTGGTGTGGATTATTTGTGGATTATTGTGATGTTTTTATCAGCTGTTTGGACTTTCAATCTGACGGCACCCATTCACTGCAGAGGATCCGTTGGTGAGCAAGTGATGGAATGCTATATTTCTCCAAATCTGTTCCGATAAGCAAAGAAACTCATCTACATCTTGGGGTGAGTAAAGTTTCAGCAAATGTTGATTTTTGGTGAACTAGGCTATTCCTTTAAGAAAGTAAATAGTAAAAGTCAATTTCCTTTGTATAACATATTTCAAAAGGTTGTTTCAAGCAGATTTCTGCTTTAAGTAAAAGTCTCTATTTATCTCACTGATGTTTTGGAGAAACATCTACAATACGATCTCCTTTGTGATTTTCCTTTCCTTGTGGTGCTTTGGGCTGGTCAGGTTTTTATGATGCATAAGAGGGCCGTTTTGATGTGTTGCTTCACATTTAATCCCAGGTGCAGCCCTTCCCTGCAGTGATGCGTGACGCACTCAAAGATTTCTCTTCTCTCATCCGTTGAGAGGTTTCTTTTGCGGTCAGTCGGCCCAGTGTGCCTGTGTTTTGGGATAAAGCTGCTGATGATAGGAGGTCCTTTATGGGATTATGTATTTCCTCAGGTGCTGAGCTGAGTTTTGTGCCATGCACTATTCGACCTGTTGTGGATCATTTGATCTGGTGCAGTTTTGCCCCGATTGATTTGTTTGGGCAAGTTTGGAAGCATTCCTACTGCAGGAAATGGAATGTAGATACACAATTAAAACATGAGCGTCTGTCCACACATGTTTAGCTACATTTCCTTAATACCATTAAAAAAAAATTGCATAGAAATATGGCATGGGTAAAACATTTACCATATAAAACATGACAATTTTTGTATTCCAGGTTGCATTATTGTAACATATGAAATCTAAAAGTTTGGAGTTAAGTTTTTTTTTTTTAGTCATTAGTTCACCCAGGCTTCATTTGTTTGATCAAAAATACAGTAAAAACAGTAATATTATGAATTATTATTACAATTCAATAAATGTTTTCTATTTGAATAAAATTAATTTTTTTAGTGATGCAAAGCTGAATTTTCAGCATCATTACTCCAGACTTCAGTGTCACATGATCCTTCAGAAATCATTCTAATATGCTGATTTACTGCTCAAGAAACATTTCTGATTATTACCAATGTTGAAAACAGTTGTGGAAACTGATGCATTTCTTTTCCAGAATTCTTTTGTGAATGGAAAGTTAAAAAATACAGCATTTATTTGAAATTGGAATCTATAACATTACAAATGTCATTACTGTCATTGTTGATCAATTTAATGCATCCTTGCTAAATAAAAGTATTAATTGCTCATACATATGTATTAAGATTAAGATTATTTTTATTTGTCACATACACAATTACATAGAGAGTATATAACCAGCAGTGAAATGTATTCTCTGCATTTAACCCATCCTAAGTGAACACACACCAGGAGCAGTGGGCAGCCATGTTACAGCGCCCGGGGAGCAGTTGGGGGTTCGGTGCCTTGCTCAAGGACACCTCAGTCGTGGTATTGAAGGAGGATACTCCCCCCACCAACAATCCCTGCCGGACCTGAGATTCAAACCCACAACCTTCCGCTTACAAGTCCGACTCGCTATCCATTAGGCCACGACTGCCCCTGTATTAGTTAGATATAGTTGGATATTTAGCCCATTTGCAAACTGAAAGCCCCATGATTTGTTGCTCTCCAGAGGTGGTCCACATAAAAGCTGCCCGTCCTAATGACTGTGATGAATCACAGTGGTTCAGTCTTGCTTGTTGATGAGAATGACTTTGAAGTGATTAGCAGCCGGGCTGAAGGTCAGTCTAGTTGGTAGGCAGAGAACCACAAAGATCTGAAGCCGCCCTCCTCCTCCCCGTCTACGCCTCTCGCTCATGCCCCAGTTGTTCAGAGATGTCACACTGAACGCTGGCAGCCACCACAAACAGAGCTACACTTAGCTTTATCAAGAGTACAGCTGTACACTTATCCAAAAGTGCAGTCCATAACAGAGATGTAGTTTATCCAGCCTTTTGCAGGTGAATTGATTATATTTCTTACTCATGGCTGAGTTACTATAGAAACAGCACAAACCACGCTATGTGCAAATTACATTGACACCCCCTCAACTTTGCCAACAAAACTTTTTAATCTCTCAGTTACTTAGAGGAGAATCCATTTCATTGATTGTCCATAATACACGAAGTGCAGTACAAAACCATGAGGACTTGACTAATAAAAAAGCTACTGTGACGTTATGGTACAGATTGGTTCTAATTGTATTTGGTACTTCAATGAACACCATGATATTATCACCAGCATAGTGCCCAAAAATCGTGGTATACATTAAATATATAATTTTTTTATTTTATCAAAAAAATGTCTGAAGAAAGAAAAACATGTATAGTGATGAAAGACAAAAATGTTAAATGTCATGGATTAATATTTACTGAGTCATCTGAGTAATTTTATAGAAGGGCGTATTTTTAATTTTCACAATCTTCACCTGAGATTCGGAGCTAAGTTTTGGGGGGGGGGGGGGGGTTACAAATGACAAATAAATGAATATACATATTCAAGAAAGATGGCAGCATCATTTTTATTTTTTACACCAAGATTGATGGTCTATCAGTAAAATCTGTTGAATTTAGCAATCTTTGTTGCATTATGTGCCTGTAATTTAAGAAGCATTAAAGATATATTTATAGTATATTAGATATTGGGTCTTAACAAATCTTCCATTTGGAATATTCATTATTAAGGTCCTGTATGGTTCAGTTCCAGAGATACTGGATTTTTAATATGGCTCCAGCAGTAAATTGT
Organism: Aspiorhynchus laticeps; assembly: GCA_023376895.1. NCBI lineage: Eukaryota > Metazoa > Chordata > Actinopteri > Cypriniformes > Cyprinidae > Aspiorhynchus > Aspiorhynchus laticeps. Next base: position 27,059,213 of record CM041812.1, read on the forward strand.
TAAATTGCACACATTTTCAGTCATCAAAAATCATTTTGCATACAGATGATACTTTATTTCTATTCAAAAGGAATGTCTGAAGTACAAATTATGTTGAAACTAGAAATGTAGGCTATCTTGTTTCCCTCTGTCAAAGCAACTGCATAGGACATACTTGTGAGAATGCCATAAATATTCTTTTTCCAAAATTTGCATGCTTGTAACTTAAGAAGAAGTATTAAAGATATGATTTCAATATGATTGTAGATTATGGTTTTTATTCAACGTTTCTTTTGGAAAAATGATTTTCAAGGACATTTGTGGTTCAACCCCAGAGATATGGGGATCTCAATGTGGCTCCATGTCCAGATTGTTGAATATTAATACCCATTTTCAGTGGTGTCTTTTTGACATTACTCTGCTTGTCTTGCTGTCTGCGTTCAGTATATTTTTGATGTTTCAGAGTTATTTAGTCGGTTGTTGTTTTGCAAAGGCGGCTGACAAGATGCTGGAAAACACCCTTCCAGGGCAGCGCTCTCCCTCATAATTGTCATGAAATCCCAAATGATCTTTTGAGAAATGCGGGATGCTGGAAATCCTCTCTTTCTCTCGCTGGTGTTGGCCAGGCAGCTGTCTCCGGGATCTGTTTACTACTTTCCGTGTAATCGATACATCCACATGCCTGCATTGATCCAGCGCCTCAGATGTTTATCTTGTTTTGTGAGAGGAGGCTCTTACGCTGTGCCAGCCAAGTGTCTGTGCATGGCCACGTTTTTGGTTATACATGAACTGAATTTAGATATTGCATTGATCTTTTGTTAATTAAAACATTCCCTCATTTGATTTTCTCACACCGTGACATCTTAATACTTCAAGAATTGATTGAAAAGCAAATTAGCAGAAAGCAAAACCCAATTAAATCAGGTGTTGCCAGGTTATTCATCTCAGAATTATAGATTGCATAAGGTCAGATGTTTTTAAAAGCCTTACATAAATTATTACGTGAGGAGAACGTCAACAGCAGGCCTCTGGGCTAAATCTTGATTACTTCACAGTCCTGATGTAATTTGTGGCCTGATTGTAAGAACGAATGCAAGACCGCTGCTGACAGAAACATGTTCATGAGTTTGATCTGTTAACAACAGAGACCGTGTGTTTACAACCCTGCAGATGTTCACTAACTTGACTGAAGTGCTTTTTCAGCTCTCAGTTTTCCCAGACATCCCCAGATTTATTCTTTAAGTGATTTATTGGCTTATGCAGTATGTCATGTGGGCGATTAAATGCATCAGATCATAACAGAGGTTTCTGCTGAAGGGTCAACAAGGACACAAATAAGAGAACTATTCATATTAATGCCAAATTTGAGATGAAACTAATCTGAATGGACTTTTAACTAGTTGAAGTTTGATTAATTAATTGTCATTGAGTCGTTTTGTACTTTTGTTACACTGGCATTTTAGCATATTTTATTTCAAGTGCCTTAGGCCCTGAGAAATGTTGTTTCTAAATTAAATTAGTCTAGGTTTTTGTGTCTTTTTAATGTTGTTGTTATTATTATCATATATATCCAGATTTCCACAAAAATATGATGCAGTACAACTGTTTTCAACATTAATAATAATCAGAATTGTTTCTTTAGCAGCATATTAGAATTATTTCTGAGGGATCATGTGACACTGAAGACTGGAGTAATGATGCTGAAAATTAAGCGCTGCATCACAGGAATAAATTACACTTTAACATAGAAAACAGTTATTGTAAAGGGTAATATTGTTTTAAAAAATATTATAGTTTTTACTACATTTCTGATCAAATAAATGCAGCCTTGGTGAGCAAAAGAGACTAACTATAATATATTATATTTTATTATTATGATATCTGAAAAGATCTGTGTTTGCATCTATCCATCCAGTTATATCTGTTTTTATTGGTTACCTGTATAAACAGAACTGACATTTAGCTTCAAGCTTGAGCATTTAATAGCTGTTGACTTTTGCGTTTACTTGGCGCTGATGTTATTCGCTTGGAGCTCTTCAGTGGAATTTTTTAATGGCAGTATCAAAATGTAAATTATATGTTTCATCCACAAAAGCCACAGCTAATTTCTGGTTTCTCCCTCTGTGTTCCTCTGTAATTTCTCTGCGATCTGCTGAGAGACATGAGCAGTGCTTTATAAACGAGCGTTGGCTGTTTTATTGCAGACTTTTACAAGAAAATAAAGCAAATCTGGGCAGAGATTGGTTTGGTAACTGTCTCATTTGCATGGCTCTGACAGTCACGGGAGCTTCACAGTAATGAAACGCCTCGTTCGGAGCTGCTAATAAGATTTCGTCTCTCTTTTCAAACCCACAATGTGTTTAATCAGTCTTAATGGTGCTCAACCACCGATCATTGAACCACACCAAACTGGTTGCTTACATAATGAATAGAAGAGTCCGGGGCTAGTTGTCACACGTTGCATTCAGGGTGTCTTTAGTCAGTTTCTGCATAGATGTATATAAATTGTGTTTTGGTTTCTAGAGGGGTAGAAGAATGATACATTGCATTTTAGACACATTATACAGTAGTGGGGCATGCACACTGTATGGGGTAAGTTGTCACAATGAAAACTTTTTAGTTTTAGTTCTTACATGAAACAATTATAATTGTCTATATGAAAATATAATTGTTACAATGGCTGTTTGATTGAAATTTTGGAAAATAATTTAAAAAATGAAATAAACCCTCAAAAACTGATATATAGTATTTATATCATACAGTATCCAGTGTTAAAATAGCCTCAGTCTTGCCTCTTCTCTGCAAAATGGACTGGGAAAATATCATGTATTAGTATCATGTTGAAATATGTTTGTAAATAAAGCTGCTAATTAGCACGTATTGTTTTATTGGTGCATATAAATAAATCCATATCATGCTTCCTTGTTAATGTAGTGAAACTGATATGCTTTGATTATTTTAACTCTAGATATGTACTGTTTTAGTTCCTGCATGAAATATTTTGAATATAATTGGCTACAGTGGCTGTTTGATCAAAATTATGGAAATAATTTATGAAATATTCCCTCATTCATCTATTTAACTGGACTTTTGACCCAAAACTTTATAAACTGACTGCGATATAGTCAGTGTGACAACTAGTCCCGAGCTTGCTAATTTACTGCAACAATGAACTGGGGAAAATCATGAAGTGTCATGTATTAATATCATGTTAAAATATGTTGAAAAATATAGCTTTTAATTAGCATGTATTGCTGTGTTAGTGCATATAAATACTGTAGGCTTATAAAAACAAACAAATAAATGAATACCATGCTTCCTTGTTAATTTAGTGTATGCTTTGATTATTTTTTTAACTCTAGGTATTTACTGTGTTTTAGTTCTTGCATGAAACATTTTGAATATAATTGGCTACAGTTGGCTGTTTGCTAGAAATTATGGGAATAATTAAAAAATATATAAACTATCCAGTTCCTCTGTTTACTGTAACTAAACTTTTGATTCAAAACTGTAAACTGGTTGTGATATACAGTGGCCAATGTGACAACTAGCCCCGGTCTTGTCTGTTTGCTTCAAAATGAATCATGGAAAATCACACTTAATAAGGTTAATTTGTATCCAGTCAGTTAAATGTTTGCGCCAACATGCCAAACGAAAAGTTTGCATGTGTCTCAGCATTCACAGCTCGAAGTCACATTGCACCTATTTCCCAGAAAGACATTTTGTTTTATTGATGTGTGCCGTATACGGTATAATGGTGTGAAATAAATCTGTTATGAGTGTTTTTGTCCTCGGGCCGGACTGGAGCTGTGGACTCATTAGCACGTGCTGCGTCGTTTCACACACGTCCTCCGTCTCCTGCAGCGCTTGTCAGGGTTGGACACGGTCACTAAGGTCATTAAGTCTGGCAGAGCCTTTCAGAGCTACAGCGTTTAGCATTCAGTGGCGTTTTTACCAGAATATAAGAGTTAATGTGCAGAAATGTTTGCACAAACAAGCGTGCTTTTTGGGGAAGTGATTTGGAAAATCTTATTCACGCTATGAAATTTAGCATCATTAAGCCATTACCTGCAAAATGTGTGTTTATGTTTACTCCTAATGTTTATCAGCTCTTTGCTTATCTTGAACTTGCAGATTGTTGGAATATTAGAACACTGGCCTCAGCTTTGAGATCTTATTTTTGGCTGCACTGCATATTTTTATCAGTCGTTTCATTTGATGTTGAGCAGCATCATAAAATCATTCGATTTTCCTCATTTATCTGCCTCTAATAGTTTGTTTTTCTTCTGAATGATATGAAATCATTTTCCAGAAATTCACTGAGGGAAGGGAGGAATCTCTTCGTATCTGAGAAGTGAGATCATAAACAGAGATTTGACCTTGTAAACTCATTGGTGTCCTGGAGGCCTGGTTTTTGTTTTGCTTTTTTCCTGATGCCTTTATTTAGAACTGACAGATTGAATATTCACAATTATATTTTTTGCCTGCATTTGTGAATATTGCAATGATTTTAATGCACTTTTTATTTGGCGGTAAACTTCCATAAAGACTAAAAAGAGTGATTAGTCTAGCTAATATAAATAATATACAGGCAAAATAAATACATAAATTATACTTTTTTGTCAGTACCTAGAATCATATGCAAAAATGTAAAAATGTTTAGAAAAAAATGTTTGTAAATATAGTATTTTTCAACTAATTTTTTAATTAGCATGTGTATTGTTGTATACAAATAAATAAATAGCTTTTCCTGTTTCCTGTTTTTCAACAATTTTTTTTTACTATTTTGGTTCTTGCATGAACATTTTGAATATAATTGGCTACAGTTTGATCATATAAATATAAAATACTAAAAGTATTTTAATATTTCTTGTTATTTTTATTATTAGATTATTATTAAGCAAAAGTATTAACTGGTATGGTATGTATTGCATATAAATCACTTAAGTATTTATGAATAAAAAAATAAAATATTCTTCTTTGTTGATTTAGGTGTTAAAAACATTTTACTGTTTTAGATCTTGCATGAACATTTTGAATATAATTTGTTGCAGTTTGATCAAAATTCAGTTAATTTTTTTCTGATAAAAAAAAAGATAAGTTTCGAGAAAAAGAATATCATTAAATGGCTGGCAATATTGGTGTGTAAGTTTTTAGTTATATAACTGAGCTCACAACCGTTATTCATTTGGTTTGTGTAGTAATTGCCTTTGTTATAGGCCTACATAAAATAATAAGGCAGGTCTAATGCATTTTGTTTCCCTTCAGCACAGGCTCTCCGTCCTTGGAAAATCTCACACTTTGAACCCCATGCCAAAATTGTTGCACAGAAAAACTATCCAGTTTTTTGCTCTTGGATAACACATTAGACCCGATGCATTATCTTCACTTCAAAGCTTTTCACAGAGCTTGTGTGCTGGATTTCTTTCCATCAAGCTGATCAAACAAGATGAAGATCACAAAACCTGTAAGAGGAACTGTGCATAAGTCACGCTGGGATCCTGGGGTTTGTTTTCACCTCTGTGTCACCTCTATTGTAGAGGAATTAATTTGATCTGGATGTGTCTCAGTGCTGTCTGATCAGAGAACAGAGCATTAGAGCTTTGATAAATTATCCTCATGCATCTACTTTAAGGAACATTGTGGGTGATTTTTACCCTGATGACTTCAGACAGCATCCGTGGCATGCTGATTATCACAGACAATAATTTCAAATTCTACAAGTTATTTCTACAGTATGAAAAGACGAGCAGCAACACAATTAATGTAGCATACTTATAATGGAAGAAATGCTGCAATTACGGTTTCAAAAAGTAAACTTAACATTTTAACATTACACTGAGCAAATACACTGAATTATTGACTATAATATAATGTGTTTTAATGCAATTTAAATGTTGCGTGCAAAACAAATGTATTTAATCCAAATACGCTGCTTTTGAATGCCCATGAAAGGAAAAAAATGCTTAAGTCTGATGAGTTATACAGCTCACATAGCAAAAATATTTGCTGAAGAGTTTAACTGTAATGTATTGATGTCAGTCCATTTTCTATTTGTTTATCCAGCCTGAGGGAAGCGTTGAAATGCTTGTGTATGGTAATGGACAGTATGCCACACATGCTGTCATTTCAGTTTAGTTTATTTATATGCTGCATTTCGTAATACATGTTGATACAAAGCAGCTTTACAAAAATTACGTCCATAGATGTTGTTGTGTGGTTACAAAGGTGTTTGAGCCAATTTTAGCATGTTGCCTTTCAAATGCTAGGGATTTGTAGCTGGTTTCCAAGGTGTTTCTAGACTATTGGCTGGTTTCCTGGGTGTTTTTAGACTATTGTGGCTGGTTGCTAGGGTGCTGCTATGCTAATTCTTGGATGTTGTGGCTGGTTACTAGGGTGTTGCTACTCTCAAGGTGCAGGGGCTGGTTTTCCTGGGTGTTGCTAGGCCAAAATGTTGTGATTGGTTTCTGTGGTGTTGCTAGGCTATTGCCTGATGTTGTGGCTGATGTCTACTGATGTCTACTGAAATGAGCTTTGGTTAATGTTGATGTGTTTAATCCATGTTGTAGGCACAGCATATAATTGTGTCTACTGCATGAAATACCTTTTTCACTTTGTCCACCCAAGACATACCGTAAAATCTGTCTGGTCTTGAGCAGAACTGTGAATCAGTTTCTCTAGCATGAGTAAACAGCACTACCTCATTTATATGCCAAGACATGACTGTTTTTTAGTCTGTCAGTAGGTCTCATTTCACCATGGATTTTCATGAATCAAGTCGAGCTCTTACCTTCAGTCTGACGTCACGACTGACTCCCTGTGTTGCTGCACAGAATCGCAGACGTGAGACGATTGCCAATATCTTGTCAGAGACAAACGCTCTCTCTCAGGACGAGTGTTAAGCTCAGGCGGCGCGTGCACTGAATAGCAAACAGCTCTCCATTGACACCGAAGGCCTCACGCAGCGGCTGTCAATCACTCATCAGGGTCTCTCCTCCGACTGCATTACATGCTGCGTTTAATGAAGTGCCCTTCAAAGTGTTTGTCTCATCTGAAGTGCTCACAGTTAGACATGTGCACTGCTCCAATAGAGACACAAACAGCTGCCTAAGACAGTCATTGTGAATTAAAGGAGACATGTCATGGAAAGCAGGATTTTTCTTGCTGTTTAGAAACAAAGAGTTTGTTGTACTGTGTAGACATGCTCACAATGTTCACATTGTAAAGCTTCCTTCCCAGTCCACTTCATTTATCAAAACTAAACTGCTAAAAATGGTTTGTTTACAAATCTTAGGCCTGAAACACTCTATGCAAACTCAATCGCATTTTATTGGATTACGAAATACAAGCGGAAGTGCATGTTTGCTTTCTCAACATTGTTTATTTTATTAAACTATTAAATGATCAGTTTTCTCTTTCAGATCCAACTACTGTCATGGCAGAGCAACATTTTTAAGAAAATGTTTGTAAGCAATGTTAGTTACAGTATAATGACTTTTATAATAGACAGAGCTGGGTAGTAACTGATTTCATGTAATCTATATTATGTAATCAGATTCCAAAAATGAAGTATTTGTAACTACAACCCCAAATCAGAAAAAGTTGGGACAGTATGGAAAACGCAAATAAAAAAAGAAAGTAGTGATTTCTAAATTTACTTTGACTTGTATTTCATTGCAGACAATATGAACACAAAATATTTCATGTTTTGCCTGGTCAACTTCATGTCATTTGTAAATATACATCCTTTCCCGTCATTCAGACCTGCAACACATTCCAAAAAAAGTTGGGACAGGAGCAATTTAGGGCTAGTAATGAGGTAAATTGGTTAAATAATGATGTGATTTGAAACAGTTGATGTCAACAGGTGATTGTAATTATGATTTGGTACAAAAGCAGCATCCAAGAAAGGTCTAGTCCTTTAGGAGCAAAGATGGGCCGAGAATCGCCAGTTTGCCAACAAATAAGTGAGAAAATTATTAAAATGTTTAAAAACAATGTTCCTCAAAGAAAGATAGGAAGAGATTTGGATATTTCACCTTCAACAGTGCATAACATAATTAAAAGATTCAGGGAATCTGGAGGAATTTAAGTGCATAAAGGACAAGGGCGCAAGCCTAAGCTGAACAACCGTGATCTCCGATCCCTCAGGCGGCACTGCATCAAGAATCGTCATTCATCTATAAGCGATATCACCACATGGGCTCAGGACTACTTTGTCAAACCTTTGTCAAGTACCACAATACGTAGTTACATCCACAAATGCCAGTTAAAACTGTACTGTGCCAAAATGAAGCCCTATGTTAACAGTGTCCAGAAGCGCCGTTGACTTCTCTGGGCTCGGAGGCATCTGGGATGGACCATCACACAGTGGAAACGTGTACTGTGGTCAGATGAATCAGTATTTCAGGTATTTTTTGGGAGGAATGGACGCCTTGTGCTCCGGACCAAAGAAGAAAATGATCATCCAGACTGTTACCAGCAACAAGTCCAAAAGCCAGGGTCTGTCATGGTATGGGGTTGTGTCAGTGCCCTTGGCAAAGGTAACTTGCACTTCTGTGATGGCACCATTAATGCTGAAAAGTACATAGAGATTTTGGAGCACAATATGCTGCCTTCAAGAAGACATCTTTTCCAGGGACGTCCATGCATATTTCAACAAGACAATACAAAACCACATTATGCACACATTACAAAGTCCTGGCTGCGGAGGAAGAGGGTACGGGTACTTGACTGGCCTGCCTGCAGTCCCGACCTGTCTCCAATAAAGAATGTGTGGCGCATTTTGAAGTGCAAAATGCGACAACGAAGACCCCGTACTGTTGCCCACCTTAAGACTTGTTTGCAGGAAGAATGGGACAAAATTACACCTGAAACACTTCATCACTTGGTGTCTTCAGTCCCTAAACGTCTTTTAAGTGTTGTGAAAAGGAATGGCAACATTACAAAGTGGTAAATGCTTTACTGTCCCAACTTTTTTTGGAATGTGTTGCAGGTCTGAATGACAGGAAAGGATGTATATTTACAAATGACATGAAGTTGACCAGACAAAACATGAAATATTTTGTGTTCATATTGTCTGCAATGAAATACAAGTCAAAGTAAATTTAGAAATCACTACTTTCTTTTTTTATTTGCGTTTTCCATACTGTCCCAACTTTTTCTGATTTGGGGTTGTAGATTAAATTTTTAAATACTTGTAATCAGACTAGTTACTTTTTTATTGATTAGCTTACATGATTACATATTATTCACACAATAACAATTAATTATTCATAACTTATTGATTCTCCCTAATTTTTATTTTTCATATTTTTTCTTCTAAAATAGCCTACTGCTTATACATTCAGAAAGTTTTCCAGTTTTAGACATTCACACAAAGACCAGTCAGGTGGCTATAATTACACAGAAAATTGAGAGGCCACACAACATTTGACCACTGGATTTACAAAAATTTGAAAAATATTTCATAACATTTTTATGATTTAATTAATTATTAGCTTTTCATTAAACTCGCAATTCCTTCACGAACTCCAGTCTGGGAAACATTGACAGTGTTTAATGCACTTCATGTTGTTAATAACAATGAATGGAATATATTTTGTTTCTCTTATATTTTGAAACTCTATCGTCCTCTTGAGGTTTGGAGTAATGAAAGAACACATACTAAGTACAACCCGAATTCCGGAAATGTTGGGACGTTTTTTTTAAATTTGAATAAAATGAAAATAAAAGACTTGTCACGGGGGCAGCAAAGGGCTGAAAAAGCAAGACATTTTGAAAATATTCAGCTGGGAGAACATCTAGCAACTTAATTGACATCAGGTCTGTGACATGATTAGCTATAAAAGTGGAGGCAGAGTCTCTCAGAAATAAAGATGGGCAGAGGCTCTCCAATCTATGAAAGAGTGCGTAAAAAGATTGTGGAATACTTTAAAAACAATGTTCCTCAACATCATATTGCAAAGACTTTGCAAATCTCATCATCTACAGTGCATAACATCATCAAAAGATTCAGAGAAACTGGAGAAATCTCTGTGCGTAAGGGACAAGGCCGAAGACCTTTGTTGGATGCCGTGATCTTCGGGCCCTCAGACGACACTGCATCACTCATCGGCATGATTCTGTCATTGACGTTACTAAATGGACCCAGGAATACTTCCAGAAACCACTGTCGGTAAACGCAATCCGCCATGCCATCTGCAGATGCCAGCTAAAGCTCTATCATGCAAAAAGGAAGCCATATGTGAACATGGTCCAGAAGCGCTGTCCTGTCCTGTGGGCCAAGGCTCATTTAAAATTAAAGTGGTCTATGGTCAGACGAGTCCAAATTTGACATTCGACAGCGTTCAGTGCATAAGTGCATACGGTATGGGCAGCTTGCATGTTTTGGAAGGCACTATGAATGCTGAAAGGTATATAAAGGTTTTAGAGCAATATATGCTCTCCTCCAGATGACGTCTATTTCAGGAACGGCCTTGTGTATTTCAGCAAGACAATGTAAAACGACATACTGCAGCTATTACAACAGTATACAGTATAACAGAAAATAAGATTATATATATATAATCCTTGTGTATGTGTTACAATGTAACGAGGTCATATTCAGAAACCAATGAATCTGACTGACAAGAGACTTTTTCTGTTGATATTTCACCTGCGTGTTCTAGGCGGGCTGTCAGTCAGTGCAGTTTCATTGTTGCGCCACACGGTGGCGGTAAGGGACTGTCTTTGAGTGGGTCTTAAACGGTTCATTCAACTACACGTTCAAAAACACTGATTCATTCGAGATCTGTAATGAACAAGCTTCTGAAATCATTTTAACTTTGAGCGCCACTTTTAAAGGCTCAGCAGACCATCGATGTTAAGACAGATTTCGCTTTCCTTGGACATGACAACCTGTTTTCACAAATATACATGACTCCGCCTGAAGGACAGACTCAGGTAATCGCACGCGCTCAGTCGATCTCTCTCTCATTCGCTGTCTGTTTAGGCTTGTTAAGTGCAAATTTACTGAGCCTCTGTACAAATCAGCATGTACACATTGTTATCATTACTAATATTCAGTACATATGCACTAAGTATAAAACAAGAAGGGCGTAACCTTACGGAAAAGAAATATCGCGGTTGCTGTGGTTGTTGCATTCCTCTGCGGTTATCAATAGCACGGTATTGCGATATTGCGGTTATCGCGACAGCCCTACCAACATTTCCAGAATTCGGGTTGTATGTACATTGGGATTAACTGCTTGTACAAAATCTTGGCCAATGCATTGCATTTAGCATGTATTTTTTTGTTTTTGTCAAATCTTTTTGGTTCAGTAAATCAGGACTGACATTATAAGTAGACTTGGTAATAATTAAAGTGTAGGATATAACCTTTTAATATAAATCTTGCATGCACAGCATAATTTTTTAGGTGTTATATAGATATTTAAATGTGAATGCACAGACAAAAATAGGCATGACTGATTAACTAGCCATCACGGCAAAGGTCCGACTGCTTAATCTTCTTACTGTGGACAGCTGTGACACCTCCTAAAGTGGAGTATGGAAACAGCTCTTTAATTTAGCATTATGTGCTTGACCTTCCTCAACCCTCTCTGAGTTCAAGATGACTCGGCAATAAAACTTCAGATGAGAGGCATGTGAAATGGGCCGTTGAAGAAAATAATTCACTCATAATCTCTGTGAGCGCAAACGAGGAGAGACTTTTCTAATATGAACTGCAGTTGAAATGTCATTGGTCTTTTAAACGTCGAGTGATTGGTTTTCAAATATGGATAACGCTGACTATGAAGAGAAAGAGGTGTCTGAAAGACTCAAAAGTCTCTGAGGATTAAGTGCTGATGGAGTTGTTGAATATTTTAGTTCTGACATATATAAGTGCTGAGAATCATGGGAGATTAAAGGCTCATAAAAGACAACATTGTTATGCAGGATTGTCATCACTTGTCTTGTTTGTCTCTACTACCTGACCTTCACTGGTAAATGTTTTAAAGATTTGTTGTTGTAGTTGAGATTTGCAGATACATGGATCTACTTCCATGACACATTTCTATCTAGATCTATCTATCATACAGACAAAAATGGTCATGGCAATGGCAATGATATCCATCCATCCATCCATACGCTCAAAAATTCTGGGTTAAAAACAACCCAACTTGGGTTATTTGGCAACCCAGCGCTGGGTAAATATTGAACAGAACACATGCTGGGTTATTTTGACCCAGCTGGTTGGGTTAAACGTTTTTACCCACCATGCTGAGTTGTATAATTTAATTTTCATCTATTGTTTAAAAATTATTATATTACTGGCTTAAAATGGGCTGGAAATTAAAAAAATCACACACAGAATTACTATAGAGGCAACAGCAATAATCAAAAGATGAACATTTATTATTAAGCAAGAACACCCATGGACAAAATACAAGACACATTGCATTTATTTTGGTGAATACAGCATAGTTTACAATATTACATACATTTAAACTCGTTTAACAAGCATTTTAGAAATAAAAAAGGCATATTTATAAGTAGCATTTTAATTTAAGTGTATTCAACCGTTCTCTGTAATCGCTTTTTAACGAAATAGTGCTAATTCTCGTGCCGGTGTGTCACCGAAATCTGAGCCAGTGTAGGGCTGCTGTTCGCGGGGGAACTGCGAACTTTAGACCGCGGCCTTGTGTTTCACTCGTAGCTGAGAGATGGCGTCTGGGCTGTTGATTTTCTCTGCTGCTGCGGGGACCGGGGTGGTCTTCCTGTCCCCACGCCGGAGCGAAGGGGGTTCAGCTCCGGGATCGGGCGCTGGCTACCCCTCTGGGGGTGGTGGTGCCTGGACCTAGGAGTATAGAGTGCATATGGGGAGTGTGAGTGTGGGTACCGTGTCCATTTTTGTGTGTCTACATGTGGGGCGAGGGTGTGAATATTCGTTTGTGTGCATGAGGGTGGGAACATATGCTTGTGTATATGTGTGCTTGTCGTCTACGTCTATGTGTCAGGTCGGGCCTTAGACTCCACCTCACTCATCATCTTAGTCGACCCCCACCCCACCACCATGCCCTGCCGGTGGAGGATGCCGCCGGTGCGTTGGTGATTTCTCGCGCCGGGGCAGGATGCTCAGGCGAGCGCCGGCCCACTCTCGGCGGTCGATTGGCGGGGCCTGGCCCTACTGGCCTTGCTGGGCCCCGATTGTGGGGTGGGGGGCCTTTGGGTCTCCGGGCCCAGGGCCCGGTCCGCCCTGGTGTGGTCGGCTGCCGGTGGAGCCTGCGGGCTTGCCGCCACGGCACCCTGGGGCGTCTACACTGTGGCTGTCGGAGGTCCCACCCTCGGGCTCTCCTCTGCCCTTTTCTGGGTGGAGGCCGCGGTTGTCCCTGCGGTGGTTCTCCTGGGGGTCCCGTGCCCTGGGGGGCCTCTGGATGTTTGGGGCCCGGGCCTTTTCCCGTGCCTGCTTCATGCCTTGCGGGATGGGGCTGTTGTTCCCCACACACACTATTAAACATTTACATGGAGGAACCTTATGAACACAAGCGCGCTCACACACACAGGTGTACACTCAAGCATTCACATTGGTATAAAAACAGGTGCTCACAGACACACATTGTCTTGATCTGCTGTTGCTTCAAAACTTATTTTGTAATATTAGTTATGTGTGCTGCTCAATAACATTTAGAATTTATTGAGATTCATACAGATGTTGGTTGTTGCTGCAGTCTCTTTGATGTTGTGTCTTCGGTTGTTTTCTCTTTTTGTCAGCAGGTATCGAAGCAAATTGTCTGTTTTTTTGTTTTGTTTTTCCCCTCTCTCTCTCTCTCTATCCCCCATTCTCCTTTTTTCTCTCTCTCTCTCCCCCCTTCTCTGTTGACTTTCCCCACAACCTTTTTTTTTTTTTTTTTTTTTTTTTTTTTTCTTTCTTTCTTCTTTCTCTCTCTTGTTTTCTCTGTCCCCTGGTCTTGTCTGTCACAGTGTGGTTAAGTAAAAGGGTATATAAAATTAAATTAATTAATTAAAAAAATAAAAATAAATAATAGGGAAAAAAAAAAATAAAAATAATAAAAAAAAAAATATATATATATTTAATTAAAAAAAAAGAAAAAAGGCTGTGAATGATGATAGCATAGCCACGCATATGTACTGTCATGTGTTATCTGTGCTACTGACAGGCCAAAAAAAAAAAAAAAAAAAAAAAAAAAAAAAGAGAGATGGCGTGACTGACTCCAAAACCTGCTCAAACACAAACAGTACTGAAAAATTAGAGAACATATTTTAACATCAAATTAAAATATGTAAGTCGCTTTGGATAAAAGCGTCTGCAAAATGACTAAATGTAAATGTAAATTAAATTACACTCAGTATTATAATGAATAAAATCCATTTATGTTATGCAAGGCAAAGGCATTTCCAGCACGAAATGACGACCGCCACTGACGCAGCTGACGTCTCGTCCTTATGTTGCATTGCGTAAAATAATATAAATTACACCACATTAAAGACTTTATAAATGAAATAAAATGTATACAAACCTTTATTTCCCCGAAAGAGTGCACCAAATCGGCGGCAGTGGCGCTGAGAACCGCTCTCTCCTGTGGACTTAAAAAACCTGTGCTCTCAGCAGCTGCATTGTTGAGAAGACAGGGTCAACCCAGCGGTTAGGTAGAAAAAATGACCCAGCACCTGGGTAAAAATAACACAATAAAATGACCCAACAGGCTGAACCCAGCATTTGGGTTAAAAAAAATAACCCAGCATTTTTTAGAGTCTATCTATCTGTCTGTCTATCTATCTATCTATCTATCTATCTATCTATCTATCTATCTATCTATCTATCTATCTATCTATCTATCTATCTATCTATCTATCTGTCTGTCTGTCTGTCTGTCTGTCTGTCTGTCTGTCTGTCTGTCTGTCTGTCTGTCTGTCTGTCTGTCTGTCTGTCTGTCTGTCTGTCTGTCTGTCTGTCTGTCTGTCTGTCTGTCTGTCTGTCTACACAAATAGGCATGAATCACATCCATCCATCCATCCATCCATCCATCAGCTTCCATCCATCAACATCCATCCATCCATCCATCCATCCATCCGTCCATCCGTCCATCCATCCATCAACTTCCATGACACTTTTCTATCTAGATCCATCTATCTGCACAGATAAAAATAGGCAGGAATGACATCCATCCATCCATCCATCTTGAAAGTTCAGGGCTTTTTAATTTTTTTTCAAACATCTTTCTTGACAAATGTTGCTTTATTTCAATTTCATCCTTGCAATTCAAATGTAAATTTCAGTTTTGCATCTTGTTATAGCTACCTCACTCTAAATCAAAATCAAATTAAGGACTTAAATTGAAATTCAAAAGACATTCTAAATTCAATTTTCAATTCAGTCATATTTGTTGGGCTGAAAATAATAGATACTTCTGGGGCTGAATCAATATATAATTATAAAACTCTTATAGTTTAAATTCCAAATAACACACCAAGTATGAGTCTTTATTTTAAGGTTCTTTAAATCTATCTGATTTGACTCAGACTGACCCGGCTGTCTTGTAGAACGTGACTATAGACACACACAAGACAGTGATGTGACGTGTTGGAATGACAGAATAACCTCCAGGAAAACAGTGCAGTAGACAATACTGTGACTATGAGACCTGCTGGATCTAAATTTAAACACCTGAATTTAACCAAGAGGAAGTATTTGGAGGAAGGAGCATTGTTTATATTCATGTTGCTTTGCAGTGTAAGAATTTCCAGTATGGACACACGGGTGAAATGGGATGTGTGGTTTCCAGGGCTCAGAATAGCTTGGAAGATTCCTCCATGAGAGTGATGTTATGTGCGGCACAGCAGCTTCAGGTTTCAACCGTAGTCACTTCCGCAACACAAACAATGCAGGCAGACATACTGGACTGTGTCTGATAAAAATAAACGGCTAGACCGCTTCAGGCATGGAAAGTGTGTTGTGTCAAAGGACACCCTTGCCTAGAGAAATGCATACTTTCTGTGCACCTGAAGAGCAGTTTGCATAGAATTAGAGCTGTTTGTCTTGCACAACACGTAGATATCATTACATGTGCAATTGCAGAAAATAGAACCGGAAACAGTTTTTTTATAGCACGTGATCTGTCAATTCTTGCATTTGCATTGTAGCATATTTGAAATATAATGAGCTCATTTTGTGCATAAAATTAAAACAAATCTCAGTTTAAACATTTATGTTATCTATGTTCTATTGTGAATAAAATATTGGCTCATGTGATTTGAAATTCTTTTATTTTTCATTTTATTCAAATTTAAAAAAACGTCCCAACATTTCTGGAATTTGGGTTGTATTTTATTTTATTTTAATTTATTAGATATTCAATTTTTTATTAGCATAGAAGTGTAAACAATAGTAAAATTGATGCTCATCTAGTAAACAACACTAACTAGTGCAAAATAGTCATTAAAACAGCTTCTCCAACCTACAAGAACTCTCTCGAATCTCCCCTATTACATCAGGCATTTCCTTATGCTTACAAAATGTGTTTAATTAGAGCCTATGCAGTTTCGTTCACACTTTCAGTGTGAGACTTAACAGGTCAGCTGTGAAGCGCTGGCTGTCACAGACCCTACAGCCTTTACAGAGGTGTGGAGAAAAAGTGTCATCACCCCTAGACTGATCTCAGACCTGCTAGAAGCTTCTTAGTTCTTGAGTTTATGTAAGAACAGAGTTGCTGTTTGTAGTGAGAAATATTTATATTTATATTCAAGGTTTATCCATTTGGTCCACAAGTGCAGGATAAATCATAAATGTTTTTTTTATCTGTTTCTGTAAATTTTAAATGTGTCTTTGTGAAAAACAAGTAGACTTTAGCATATTTTTAAAAACACTTATTACATAAATAATATAGTTTATTCTTAAGTGGCCTATACTTAAGTAGGACTTGAGCACATCTTTATACACTGAAACAAAATGGTGTAGAAATAATTTCATTACAAAGGAATGGCAAGTAACTTATTGGAAAAAGTAATATTTTGAAGTAAAACTAAAATAGTACTAATAATAATACTAAAATAGTATTATCTTGTAAAACATCATGCAGTAATATTTTTTGCAATTTTTTTACAGCGCATGTAATTTCATAATTACTTCGACTGTCTT
This sequence comes from Aspiorhynchus laticeps, assembly GCA_023376895.1. Classification (NCBI taxonomy): domain Eukaryota; kingdom Metazoa; phylum Chordata; class Actinopteri; order Cypriniformes; family Cyprinidae; genus Aspiorhynchus; species Aspiorhynchus laticeps. Next base: position 27,076,332 of record CM041812.1, read on the forward strand.
TGAAAAATGCTTAAAGAAAACTGACGAGCATTTATGGTAAACTAATGTCATTTGTAGTGCAGCTTGTATGTATTTGTGATTTCATTTGTAATGATAAAGCTGTAATTTAGTACGTTTTAATATATAATATCGAATAACAGTTAAAATTCTGATCAATTAAAAAAAAAACATACTTTTTGAAGCACACTACAAGTGCACATTCATTACAATTAAGCACACTTCTTTTTCACAAGGGTGTATGTATCTGCAAGTAAGATAATTAATCAACTTTTAGTACAACAGCATATAGATGACCTCAATGGTCCCATTTAGATATTGTGGGGTCTCTCTGGAGGATTACGGCCCTATTTGGAAGGTTTGGACGTGCCGATCAGAACAGTTCAGTGTTGATGGATGCGACCGCAGCAGAGGGGACGCGACCGCAGCAGAGGGGACGCTGGGTGTTGGCTGTGTTTCACAGCATTGTTCTCCAGTTTTGCTCTCTCCGGTAGGAAGCCCCCACCACACTTTTTCACCCAGAGTTCTCCTTGGCTTGCTCGTAACACACTGTGGGTCTTTCAGGATGCCCCCTCCGTCCTCATATTTAACCCCACCGCCTTCCTCCCCTCACCTCCGCCCCTTCTCCATCGCTCCAGTAAAAGAACTTCCTATTTACCAGCCAAGTTACACTGGGAATCCACAGCTGGTACTACCATCCACTTTCTTCTGCCAAGAAAGAGATATTTTTCCTGAAAGACTGTCCCTAATACACTTACAAGTTGTGTTAAAGTGTTCGTGGTAACTTTATGGCTTGATAAAAGCAGTAAGCCATGTATTAAAGATATTTTATTATGTTTAAGCAGTGTATTGAATTGGAATGCCTAAAATGGCTTTAATTATTGTAAAATTGCTGTAATGCACAGTAATCTAGTAGCTTATTGCATATTTCGATTTTTTAATATATAAAACTATAAAAATTGAATATGTAAATAAAACCTAAATAAAGTAAAATATTAGAAAAAAGAAAACTTAAAAAGCTTAAAGAATATTAGAAATGCACCCCCCCCAACTAATTGAAATACGCTTCCGTTGAAGTGCTGCAATTATTAAAACCATAAAAAAAGTATTAAAGCTGCATAGAATATTTTACATAATAAAAGTAATAAAGAAAACAATAAATAAAATTACTAAAAGTAAAATGAAAATATAAAAATAAAAGCTACTTTAAATTATTAATACATACTATACAAATATAAATAATAAATAAATACTGACTCATAAATACGGATCGTTTTAGAAAAATATTTAGGCAAATGTTTGAGTTTATTATAATTATTCATTATTTAAATATGATTCTATATAATAATTATTATTTTACTACTAATGAATTAATAATAATAATAATAACTAAAATATTATTAATAATAAACAATTATTCTGCCCAAGTAAAATAGTTCACTATACTAACTGTAGGCTGTTATTATATAGAGTTATGGAGTGGCTGGAGTTATATATAGCTAATTTATTGCCTTGAGCATATTTATTGCTGTGTGCATATAAGAGCCCAAACTACTGCATGCTCTTTTTAATCTCATTTTACCTCCTTTTTGCTTTTTTTCCCAATTTTTGCAGCTCTGGAGGTGTTCCACGTCATCTGAGTGCTTAGCTGCCATCAGTGCGAGTGGCATGACTCGCGTCCTCAGAGAACATCAGCAGCAGTGACTTTAAAGTGCAGAATCTCATTCATGCTGCAGCACTAAAGGAAGACATTACCTGTTTTATGCATAATTTTCTGCACACCTCCGTAATGGCCTCAGTGAGCTAATGATTAAACAGTGAAATGGGCTGTGACATCCTGAGCTCAGGAAACAGCACAGGGCTGAGGACTAGAAAAACACATGTTTAGCAGAGGAAACGGGATGGAGAAGAGGCACAAGTGGATGGTGCATGAATTATAGATACAAAAGGGGAGTTGGCTAAGAATTATTTGAGCTTGCATTGTTTATGCACCTGACATAAACTCTCTCTCAGAATTCTGAGTTTACATCTCACAATTTACATCTTTACATTTATTTATTTATTTTCTCCCCACGGAATTAAAAAACTCATTTTAATTTATTTCACAATTCTGACTGTTTTCCTCACAATTGCGAGTTCATATCCCATAATTCAGACTTTTCATCTCATAATTCTCTCACAAGTTTATTTCTCGCAATTCTTGAGTTCAAGAGTTCAAATCTCAGGATCTTTGCAATTCTGAGTATATATATCTTGCAATTCTTACATTTCTAAAGTTATATCTCGCAATTTAAAATTTTATATCTTGAAATACTGAGTTTATCTCACAATTATTGCAATTCTGAGTTTATATCTCGTAATTGAGTTTATATCTCGCAATTCTTACAATTCTGAGTTTACATCTTGCAATTCTGACTTTATATCTCATAATTTTCTCAGAATTTCAAGTTTATATCTCGCCATACTTGATATATATATCTCACAATTCTGAGTTTAAATTTGACTGTTCTGAGTTTATATCTCGCAATTCTCGCCATTCTGAGTTTATATCCCGCAAAAGTCAGATTGCAGGAAATGAAAAGTACGAATTGTGAGATACAAACTCAGAATTACGAAAACAAAGGCAGAATTGTGTTACCTTTTTATTCCACTGCTAAAATTGACAAAAATTCACTCAAAAGCAACTTGTTTTGACTCGCCTCTAGTTCATACTGAAAATACAATGACTTCATTTTAATGTGCATACCAGCACTGATAGCATCTGGTTAAACTTGACTGCAGTTGTTTGATGAAATACCTCACGTTAAAGTGATTCAACTGTTCAGTAAAGCATTCTGTCATTCAGAACAAGCTGGCGTGTTTATTTAAATGATGATGACTTGCGTGGGAATGAGTATTTTGCAACTTGCCTTCTTATCTGAGCTTTTGATCGTGCTGACGAGAAGGAAATGCATGCAGGGGGAAAATGATTTAGCAGAATGATAAAGAATTGATCAATCTAGGCAGACTTTACCCACAGGAAGCCATTAACCACAAAGCAGCAAGTGTCCTGTACCACACACACACTCAGATAACTACATGTTGTGCTCTCTGGCTCTCGGTTGAACTCTCAATGGTCTCGTTTCAACAGGCCTGTGATTGTGTTTTCCTGTTGCTGCTGTTCTCTGAGAGCGCAGGGCAGCCGCTGACGTCTTCAGAGACGGGCAGGGAGCAGCTTACCTATAGATAAGACAGGAAGCAAATCAGTCAGAAAATGGCAGCGTGTCACGAGAGTTAGAGCTGTCTACGTAGGGCACTAATGTTTGGAGACCCCTCATTTCCTCAATGTGTTTGGGCCACACAGTCCCACATGTAAACACCATGTTCGACATGTCCATCAAATATAAATACAACTAAATGTTCAACTTGCATGCTCAAATGACGCATGTTCAGTTACACCTAAATGTTTGGATAGAAAATGATGCTTTTATTCAAAATTGTCAGTAGAACATTCATAGTGCCACAAAAGATTTCTATTTTAAATAAATGTTGCTCTTATGAACTTTCTATTCATCAAAGAAACAAAAAATATGCATCACCGTTTCCACAAAAATATGAAGCAGCTCAACTATTTTTAATATTGCTAATAATCAGAAATGTTTCTTGAGCAGCAAATCAGCATATTAAAATGATTTCTGAAGGATCGTGTGACACTGAAGACTGGAGTAATGATGCTGAAAATTCAGCTGCGCATCACAGGAATAAATTACATTTTAAAATATATAAAAAAAAAAAAAAATTGAAATTAAAAACAGTTACTTTAAATTGTAATATCTCACAATATTACTGTTTTGTTTTATTATTTACTGTATTTTTGATAAAGTAATAGTAAAAAGTCATTTTTGATAGATTTTTGATAAATGCAGTCTGGGTGAGCTTAATATAGCCTTCTTTCAAAAACACTGCTGTTGTAGTTGTTTTTAAACCAACTAGTAAAAGTAATTTTATTTTATTTTGTGTTGGTGGCTTTGGCAGACGTTTTGCATTAAATTTCCTTGCAATAGCATGAGCTTTCTGCAGTGATAAGTTTTCTGCAGGCAAACTCCTATTTTTTTTCAGCAAATGCAACAATCTTTTATTATTTTGATTTCTTTGAGCTTTGATTGATTCTTGAGGGGTGTGATTTAGTTTTTTCATATGCTTTCATATGGTTTTGGGAATGTCTGAACCGTTATTGTAGGAATCTAAGGTTAGATTCTCCATGACTCACCAGATCAAACACATTCCCTGATGTTTCAGCATCTGCCTGCACGTGTGTGGAGGGGCTGGAGAATTCCCTGGAATATGCATTCCTTTTTCTAATCTGTTCTTTCATGTTCCGATCAGAAGGTGTGGAAGAGATTGCTTTATTTGTTTTGTTGGAAGGTGGATCAGAGTTATTACAGTAAACTAAAACTAAAACCATAAAAGACACTGTTACTTTAAATAAACATTAAAAATATAACAATTTCGTATAATATGAAATATTAAAATAAAATAGACAATTATAGATTATTAATATCTTTAAAAGATATCAAAAATATAACTTTTTTATTTCAGTAGTTAATTTTCATTTACTGTAGATTAATGTGATGTACTAAAATAACAAACTGAAACTGAATAAAAACCACACAAAAACTGCAATGACAACACAACAAAAATACTAAAACTATTTAAAATTAATGTAAAAAATAAAATAAAAAATATTAATAAAAACTATAAAGTATAATGATACTAAAAAGCATTAGGCAAGGCAAGGCAAGTTTATTTATATAGCACATTTCATACACAGTGGTAATTCAAAGTGCTTTACATAAAAGAAAGTGAAATAGTCATTCACTGCAATAAAAACAAGGAATTAAAAATAATAAAAACAAGGAATTTTAAAAAGTTATAGAAATTGATTTAAAATGAAATTTAAAACAGTTAAATAGAATATGATTATACATAAAATACAGTGCAGTCAGTTGGGACGTAGCACAGTGCTCATTCAACAAATGCACAGCTAAACAGATGAGTTTTGAGACTGGATTTAAATGTGGCTAATGTTTAGAACATCTGATCTCTTCTGGAAGCTGGTTCCAGCTGCGGGCGGCATAATAGCTAAAAGCGGACTCCCCTTGTTTTGTGTGAACCCTTGGTATTTCTAACTGACTCGATCCTAATGATCTGAGTGGTCTGTTAGGTTTATATTCAGTGAGCATATCTGCAATGTATTTAGGTCCTAGGCCATTGAGTGATTTATAAACGAGTAAAAGTACTTTAAAATCAATCCTAAATGTAACCGGAAGCCAGTGTAAGGACCTGAGGACTGGTGTGATATGCTCAGATTTTCTGGTTCTAGTCAGAATCCTGGCAGCAGCGTTCTGGATGAGCTGCAGCTGTCTAATGGTCTTCTTTGGAAGGCCGGTGAGGAGACCATTACAATAATCCACCCTGCTGGTGATAAAGGCATGAACAAGTTTCTCCAAGTCGTGACTGGAAACAAAACATCTAATTCTTGCAATGTTTTTGAGATGATAGTATGCTGATTTAGTTACTGCTTTGACATGACTACTGAAGCTAAGGTCTGTCTCCAGAATCACCCCAAGATTTCTGACTTGATTTTTAGTTGTTTGACCCCTAGAGTCAAGGTATGCATTCACCTTGAGAACTTCATCTTTGTTTCCAAATGCAATGACTTCAGTTTTCTCCTTGTTTAGCTGAAGAAAGTTTTGGCACATCCAACTGTTAATTTCATCAATGCATTGGCAGAAGGAGTCAATGGGGTTATAGTCATTTGGAGATAAGGCCAGGTAGATCTGGGTATCATCAGCATAGCTGTGATAGGCAATTTGGTTTTTCCTCATTATCTGACTTTTAATTTAGTTTAACGTGCATTAAAATAACAAAACTATTAAAAAATTATAAATATGTCTGTATAGTTTTAATAGAAAATATAAAAACTACAAAAAATAACAAGCTCAACAAAAGTACTAAAACTTTAACTAAGATTAAAAAGAGAAAAATCTAAAATAAAAAACTAATTCAATATATTTGTAAAAATTATAATAGTCATACTAAAATAACATTTGTAAAATTTAGTTAACTTGATGTACTAAAATACACTAATACAAAAATGTAAAAAATAGTAATTAGTAAAAACTGTATATACATATTTTGAAAAACTGACAAAAAACTAAATTATAAAAAAATTCAAATTAAAACATGACTTTTTTCTCAAAATATGAAATATAATAAATACTAAAATAGTATACAAATGATACTAAAATAGTATTTCTTATTTTAATGTAGTTTTGTAGTTTGATATACTAAAATAACTAAACTAAATCTGAAATAAAACTTTCAAATAAATAAAAAAATACTAAAAATGACAAAAACAACAAAATTACTAAAACATAAAAAAATTAAAACAATCTCAATAGAACTAAAAATAACATTTCTTATCATTTTAGTTTACTTAAAGTAACTAATACAAAAAATCTACAAAAATAGAAAAACACAGCAAAATGACTAAAACAAAAACTAACATGAAAATGGATTTTTTTTTTTTAAAAACATGCAAAATGATAATAAAACTATAAGAGTATCTATCCCAGTGTTAGTGAAATAACAATCAGGTGGAGGCTTTCATAGAAACTGGGAGGGGAATCTTCAGCTGGCTCAGACTGAAGCTGCATATCCTCGCCTGACCTGTAATTATAACAGAGCAATGTTTGTTGAAAGAGATTGAATAGGAAACCTGGATGCATTGTCCATCTGACACGGTCATTTAGCTCCTGCTCGGGTTTCCTCCTCAAGAAGCGTCTTATCTACAGAAAAACACATCTTGAGGAAAGACCATGTGACCTATAAAGGTGCTGGCAGGAGTGAGTTTGTGGATTCAGCCCGTGGTTTGTTTGGGCTCTGGTTTCCTTCTCCTCCCCGTGCACACACACAGACACACATTTTCACTCGTCTTTCTTTCATCTGAGCGGCACACCCTGCCCTCGCATTCCATTCAGGCAAGTCAAACCAAAGTAAGGTGAGAAAATCAGCTGGCACTTGATAGGACAGACTCCCCACAGGAAGCAGAAGTGCAGCCAAAGTGTGTCCACCCAGATGACCAAACCCACTGACATCCACCTCCATCCTTGTGAGGACACACACACACACAAGATCTGCATTCATCAAGAGATGCCTCGCTGTGTCGGGTCTTCAAAAAACACTTGTTGCATGTTTCTATGGTAACAGTTCTTGATTGGCTAAACACATTCACCTCTTCATAACACAAAATGCACATCTTACAGTTTAGGATATATAAAATTGGGATATTGAGATTTTACAAACACACACACATATAATGTGACCCTGGAGCACAAAACCAGTCATAAGCAGCACGGGTTTATTTGTAGCAATAGCCAAAAATACATTGTATGGGTCAAAATTATTGATTTTTCATTTATGCCAAAAATCATTATTATATTAAGTAAAGATCATGTTCCATGAAGATATTTCGTAGATTTCTTACTGTAAATATATCAAAACTTAATTTTTGATTAGTAATATGCATTGCTAAGAACTTCATTTGGACAACTTTAAAGGTGAATTTCTCGATATTAAGATTTTTTGCACCCTCAGATTCCAGATTTTCAAATATATCTCAGCCAAATATGGTCCTATCATAACAAACCATACATCAATGGAAAGATTATTTATTCAGCTTTCAGATGATGTATAAATCTCAATTTTAAAAAAATTGACCCTTATGACTGGTTTTGTGGTCCAGGGTCACATATATAAACTTGTTAAACAAGTATGTCAATACTAAAATACCATTTCTCATTTTAATTTTCTCATTTTAGTTTAACTTGATGTACTAAAATACCGAAAACTAAATAATATATATATATATATATATATATATATATTTTTTTTTTTTTTTTTTTTTTTTAATACTAAAATGACAAAAAACACAACAAAATTGCTAAAACTTTAACTGAAATTAAGAAGAAAATAAAAATATAAAACTAAAAACTGATTCATAAGATTAGTAGCCTTTAATATTAATCATAGTCTATATATATTATTATAATTATTATCATAGTACTAAAAAAACATTTCTCATTTTAGTTTAACTTAATTTAGGCTTACTAAAATATCTAAAACTGGAAAAAAAAATGCAAAAAAAAATATTACTAAGATTTTGAATATCTTAAAAATGAAAAAAAAAAAAATATATAGATATATTAGTGCTGTCAAATGATTAATCACGATTAATCACATCCAAAATAAAAGTTTTTGTTGACATAATATATGTATGTGTACTGTGTATATTTATTATGTATATATAAATACACATACAGTATATATTTTGAAAATATTTACATGTATATACATTTATATATTTATATTCTTATATTTTATATTATATATAAATATGAATGAATGATGTATTTATATAGCGCTTTGTGTATTGCCGTACACCCAAAGTGCTTTACAATCATGTGGGGGGGGGGTCTCTCCTCAACCACCACCAAAATATATTAAACATATTTAATATATAAACACCATATTTTTCTTAAATATATACATGCATGTGTTTGTATTTACATACACATAATAAATATACACAGTATACACACATATATTATGTAATCAAAAACATTTATTTTGGATGCGACAGCACTAATATATATATTAGTGTAGTGTAATCTCAATGTGAGCTCTGACTTTTCTCTTTAAATTATCCAAGAGCAAGTCAGTTTTAGTGGCTATTTATATGACTTTTATACTCTTACTGTATGACAACTACTGGCTCATTCATTTATTTTGAGTTTTTCTGAAGTACTTCTGAGCATTAACAGTTTCCTTTTTTCTCCTTTTGTTACAAAGGGAAGATAAATGAGTTTTGATTTTTGCATTTTATTTTACTGTTAATCTTGTAGAAAATCTTAAACTGTCTGTTTCAGTCTTGAACAGTTTAAACTGTCGAATTAGATTTTCAAAGCCCACACACTTCATCTTTGGCTCCTTTGTTAGTGTGCAGCAGTTTGTTCAGAACCGAGAACGTGTCCATCAGACGGTTCCCAGCACTGAGATAACACTGAGACATTTAATGAACTGATTACAATCTTTTATGCTCATTTAGTATAAAACAATGCTGCGGGTCTCCTCCTGTGGTCCTGCACTGAGGGCATTTATTCACTGGCTGTGCTTCTTTCTCTTCTGAATGCTCCTGTTATCTAGAAGCAGTCATTATGTGTTGAGCTCTAGCGCTCACGTGCCTCCTGTGTCCCGCATACTAGTGCAGAACTAATGACTGAAATTCACAGCCTCCAGGGATCATTCTGCCCCGCTCAAGCACAGCTGCTGCTCCGTTCACCGCGGTAAATCACTTCGTTAATGCACCGCAGGTTTGGGTGGAGGATGCAAGTGAATATATCAATGTTTTGTTTGCTGCATACTGTAGTTGTAATCTCAAAAACGTGAATTAGTATGGACATGTTGTTAAATGCCATTTGCGTTAGCATTCATTACCTGAACACATCCGGAGTACATTTTTATTGCTCAGATTAATGTTTCATACCACGAGAGACATTAAGTTCTCAGTGTATTTGGAAAAAGTATCACTTGAATATATTTGAGATGTTTTGTCTCATTTAAATCTTGTTTTATATAGTTTTTTTGTTAATTGTATGATTTTAAGTATTCACTCGTCTTGAAGAATGAATGAATGAATGGATGGACATATAAAAATAAAATGAATTAATAAATTAAAAAACTAAATAAATTAACAAACAAATAAATAAATGGATAAATAAAATAAAATTAATGCATGAATTAAAAATAAAATGAATGAATGAATTAAATAATAAATAAATGGATTAATAGAAAATAAACAAAATTCAAATGAATGAATAAATAAATAAATGGGTAAATAAAAAATATAATTAAAGATTGAATAAAAACATAATAAATGATTAACTTAAACAAAATAAATGAATGATTAAATAGAAAATAAAATGAATGGATGATTAATTAAAAAATAAATGAATTAATACATGAAAAATAATTAAATAAATGAAAATAAAATCAATAAATTAATTTGAAAGTAAAATGATTTATGACATAAATGATTAAATAATCAAATAAAAGAATAATTGACTGAATAAACGAATAAACAGATAAATAAATGGATAAATAAAAAATGAATGAATGAATAATATAAAATGACTGTAGATAGCAGCTCAGATCATTTGATGAGAAAAGTTCATGTTGAGATTTCTGAAGTAATAGACTTACATCTCTATTTGCTCTCCAAGAGAACAATTTCTCATTTGTGATTTATCTGTCAAATGAAAACACATCTGTTTTTTGTGTTACATTTGTTTGTGCGTTTGTGAGAGACCTTTGACATGCACCTGATTGACCTGCCAGACGCTGAAAACCGCCGCCAACATTTCAGCCTTGATAAACATGAGAAAAAAGCATTTTGTTTCTGACACTTGTTGATGCTCCGGTTGCTAATTGGAGTCTGTTTATAGTGTCTGCCTGCTTTAAAAGCCTTCGCTCCAAATTACACACTGGCATGAAAACACACTCTATCAGTGTTCCCATCAAAGCCAGCAGCAAACGGTAATGTGCAGGATTCTTGGTAAGAGCTCCTCCCTCACAGGTTAAATCTCTGAGGACTGAACAGAAACGCTTCATTTGGCATTTCTACACTCCTTTTAATGCTTTTATGTGACTAGCTCATTACAGGCCACATTTTCAGGAGAGTTTTTCTTTTTTTGTGGTAGCTGCCTCCTTTTGCAGCACATCCAAATATTTACTTGGCTCAAACTTGTTATAATGCACGAGAGAGAAAGCCATTGTGCCATTGCACATTTCACCAAAGCTTGTTATTCTTTAGCTGTGTTTCATTCAAAGCTGCATGTAGGATTTTTTTTTTATTTGATTTCTCAGATTCTGACTAGAACAGATTGATGTTTTGTTGCTTTAAGATGATGTGTAAAGAAGCAAAATAACAATGCTAAAATCACTAACATTTACCATGTTTCATGTTTAACATTTACTAAACAGATTTTACTGTCATATAATATTGAAATATTGAAATCACTGAGCAAATAATAATGCTACTCGCTCTATGTGCCATCCTGTTCATACTGTATATTTTTATTTTAATAGTATTATTTTAATATTTATGTTGTGTTTTATGGTCTTTTTTATCTATCTATCTATCTATCTAGTTTTTATTAATTCGTATTTATTTCGTTTTTTTGTTTTATTTACCACGTCACCATCAGCGGCTCATGATACATCACTTGATATGTGAGCGCCCACAGCCCAGACACAAACTGTTCAGTGTTTGAATGTTCTTTCACAAGTGAAGGTTTGTGTTACTCCACTTATATTGAGAAAGTACAGTTGGTGAGACGCTCTGCTCAAGGTTTAACCCTATAAAGCCTCGATATTTAGATTTCTAAGACCTCTAAATGATCAATGGCAAAAACCTGCTGTACACAATCTTTACATGCCTTCTATCATCTGATGGATAGTTTATACTTTTTTAGCAAGTAATAAGCCTTTTAGAATGTAAGAACATCAACATATAACAAGAACATATTTCAAGATGAAGCAATTTATCTTTTTTTGGTCAAATGTGAGTATCAAATATGATCATCAGGCTTTTGCTGCATATTTATTTGTTCATCTCGCAATAATTGCTGTATTGCATTTCATGTGTGTAAGCTTTTAAATATCGTCTTACTAAGACATTTTTGGGAGATATAGAATGACAATTGATATTTATATGCGTTTTATATAAGCAGTCTGTTATACATATCTCATTAATTTACATTACAAGCTATCAGATTTTAATATTTTTGTCCATATACAGTAAATGTCAGAATATGCACCAAATCTGCATATTCTTTGCTCAGTTTGGCTCTGTTTTTCCCTTCATATTCTCAATATATCATACATTATCAGACATGTATCAAATATGATACTCAGCAAAAAAAAAAACAACACATATGCAAACTTTTAAAAAAATATTTAATTTAAGGGTTCAATAAACTCTTCCATTTCAAGAAAATATACTTTTCTGACTAGTATTTCATATATCAGGGTTAAATGTCATTTTGACGTCCATTTTTAAATCATTTTTCCTCCTTTTAACTCCATCTCATTGCCACTGCTTATCTTCCTGTTGAACCTCAAGCGAGATGCAATTTTCTGATTGCGGTTCAAGCACGCCTCAGAAGTGCTCGAGATCTGGGCCGAAGGGAAATCAAACTGCACCCCAGCCCAAATCAGCTGGACGTACTATTTTAAGACATTCTCATGTCCTCATATGCTCCAAAAACAAACCCGGCCCTAAAGATAGCCAACAACAACAGCAGTGATACTGGGCTTGATCAAACCGTCAGCGGTGCGCTGCACTCAAAGTCTACTTCAAAGGGCAAGATGCTAATTGTAGCTTCGGTTTTGCTCGTATCATTAGTCAAACAACACCCAGTAATCAACAGCACAGTCCTCGTGTCACTGGGCTTCCGGTGATTGAGTTCACATGCTCCAGCTGAGCTCAATGTTCTCCACTTCTCACTGAAGGTTGATCAGATGAATTACACCAGCTGCTGTGTGTACTGTAACTGTTCAGTGCAGTGCTGGATTCAGTCAAGGATGTTTGAACCTGAGAGCTGTTTTGATGATGTGGTGCTTTAGAGGAAGAGTTCTCCCAAAAGATTGCTGAAAATGTACTCCACCCTCAGGCCATCCAAGATGTAGATGAGTTTGTTTCTTCATGGGAACAGATTTAGAGAAATTGAGCACTACATCACTTGCTCACTAATGGATCCTCTGCAGTGAATGGGTGCCGTCAGAATGAGAATCCAAACAGCTGATAAAAACATCACAATGATCCACTCCAGTCCAGCAATGAACGTCTTGTGAAGTGAAAAGCTGCGTTTGTAAGAAACAAATCCATCATTAAGAATTTTAATTTCAGTCTGTTGCTTTCAGTTAAAATATGAGTCCTTTGTCCATAATATTTCTTTCTCCTGTGAAAATGTTCTCTTGTCTGAATCAGGAGAGAAATCTTCACAGATCAAGCACCGTTTACAAGCCAAAACGGTTCTAAACAAATATGTTGGTTGATTTAGATGTTAGAGGACAACAGGGGGTAGACTTCTTCACTGGAGGAAGCATTATGATGGATTATGGACTCATATTTCTAATGTCCTCTAAAAGTCAACATGAATTCAATTTTACCCTATTTATTTTCTCATGCCATATAAATCTTTTGTAACATAAAAGTTTTATCACTTTTTATTAATTTAATGTGTCCTTGCTGAAAATTATTTTAAAAACGAAATATTACTGTAGTGTATAATCATAAAACCTAAACACTGCACATGTTACTGTAGGTTATAGAACAACTTAAAGGGACAGTTCACCTAAAAATGTCTTCATTTACTCACCATCATGTTTGAAACTTGTATGACTTTCATTCTTTCCTGAAACACAAAAGGAGATATTAAACAGCCTCAGTCATCAGTCACCTTCCCTGCATGGAAAAAAGACACAATGAAGGTGAATGTCGACTGATGCTGTCATTCTGCCCAACATGTACTTTTGTTCAGTGGAATAACCAAAAGATTCAAACAACATAACAGTGAGTAAATGATGACAGAATTGTAATTTTTAGGTGACTATCCCTTTAATGACCTTGTCTGTGCAAAATTATATCCAGTCTTTCAGCTTAGCTTATACTTGGCAGCAAAGTTTGCTTTATGTGTAAATGTACCATTCATAACCTCAAAATGTTAAATACAGACACATATTGAATATTATTCATGTAGTGATCATTCTTACATGTGTCATTTCCACTCCAGGAGATCCTGGAAGGCAGCGTACTAACGCAGATGGCCACGAGTTTCCCTGTCACTCCCACATCCCGTTTCCTTATGTTTATCATCAGACGTTTGAGGGAAGGATGCTTCATATATCCGTATCCTCTACAGCTGCACCGTAAAGCCTCGCTCTACAGCTTTCTGAAACGGATCAAGGCCGCGTGTTACACCCAACAGAAGTGTCAGGAACTTCTGTACTAGGAAACTGGATGTGAGGGCGATCGCACTCCTTCCAGGATTTATGACAAAGTCATGGACGTGTTCCTGTAGCACAGAGACCCCGCCAAAATCAACTCGTAATCAATTAACACAACATCTCCTGAGTTTTCATTGTTCATCACCAGTGGTGGACTTGAGTACTTGAGTAAAAGTACAAATTCCCTAATAAAATATTGTTCCAGTAAAAGTACTGCTTTTCAATTTTACTCCAGTAAAAGTATTTGATTTTTAACGTATGCAAGTATTAAAAGTAAAAAGTACTGATCGAAGAATGTATATTTTGTAATTTTAACTTATGCACTTTTATAATTAATCATTTTATACTATATAATTTATATAATCCTACTGGTAAAAAAACAGGGAGGGGGCTTATATTGATATTAAAGTATCAATTTAGGTTATACTTCATGTGTGCAAACAAGTGAAAAAAGTATAGTATTTAAAAATTAGGAAAAACAAAATGCATGTTGACAAACTATATACTGTAAAAACAGATGTCATATAGGGCAAAATGTGTAAAAAAATGTTTTTAAAAGAACGCTTTGCATACATACTAGAAACTCATTTGAAACTACTATGGCAGCGAGGAAGGTGCATTAATTTGCGTTATTATGCTATTTTGTTTTTACCTTAAAACTACACCGTTAAGACGGTGGTACACAAATGTGGATTTAAGCATTTCATACAGTGGGCTTAAACAGCAGATTTAGTTCACAAAAAACTGACAATCGTAACCTAAATATGATTTTCATTTACAATAATAAATCGTAAAGTTCAGCATTAGTAACTTACATTTCACATCATCAGTTGCGCGGACACTCAAGTTCTGAGGCTCGCTTTCAGACTTGTGAATTGAATGGTTAACTGGAGTAGAGGGCTGCATTGGGATTGGGATCCTGAAAGCACCGCCCCCATTGTTGTGTTGCTTTTTTTATAGAAATAAAAATCAGTTAGTTCAGTTAGGAAATGTAAGCTACAATTCTAAACTGAAAGTGTGACTCTTACGCCACTATCGTGTCTCGTAGCGGGTGACGATTTCTCTAGTTTAAAATAACGATAATGACATGTTTTTAAGAAATGTAGTGGAGTAAAAGATATATTTTGCTTTGGAATGTATAGTGAAGTAAAATCAAGCATTTCTCAAAACAAAAATTGTCCGATAAAGTACAGATACTTAAAAAATATGCTTAAAGGTGCTGTATGTAGGAACTAGTGGTTGAACTAGGTATTGCAGTCCAAATTCAAAATATTGGAGGGTTTTTTTACCCGGCCCCTCCTCCTCAGACTTGACCACGCAGGTTGCCAGATTGATGACCGAGCGCACCTTCCTTGACAGCTTCCTTGACTGAAATGAAATACGCTGTGCAACCCGGGCAGACCAAACACAGACCAAAACAGAGACAGACGTTCCGTCCCGGAATGCACATTTTCAAAGGTGAATAACTGACTGTAGCATTGTTTTTAAGATAAACAAGTATGTTAACTTAACATGTTTCTTACATACCTGCAAACAAAAAGTAGAGTCAAAAACTTACATAGAGCACCTTTAAGAACGGTCACAAAGTTCTGGGTGATTGCTGTGTGGTTGCTAGGGTGTTCTGGTGATTCGTCTGATCACTTAGTAAAGTAACAGCACACTTTCCTCAACAGCATGCATGATTTGAGGAATCATTCATGTCTGCATGATGAGAAATGCATGACCAATTTGAAAACTTGGCATCTAGTCAACTAGTCATTTAGACAAGAGCAGAATCCGTATGGAAACGCCCATATGTGAAAACCATCCACCTTGTGAGTGAGAGGAATTCAGCTCAGTCATTCAGGCTTTGGAGTTTTTCAGAAACAGGTTGAAACTGAAACAGTCATTGCTCATTTAGGTCTTTGTTTTGCCTTTGGCACAGGCAGTGCTTCTGCAGGCCGCTGAGGTGAGTTTCAGTAGGTGGCGCTGTTCATTCAGCCAAACATTGACTCACAGATTGAAACGAATGGAGCAAAGAAGCAATCACTGTAGCCTTAAACCCTCAGATACTACAGCTGAAGGTGAAATGAACTGAATGTGCTCCTCAGAGGAGAAACATTGTTATGTGCTCATATACACCAATATATTACGAAACCCACAGCTCCCAGACCAATACTTACTCTGGTACAATTTGATCCCGTTTGGGAAAAGTGCAGTCTGTTTCTCTGATTGGTTAGCTTAATAGAGTAGAATAGACTCTGTGAATTAGGGCATGACCACGTTTTCACTTGTGACCACCAAATTGAATAAGCACATTTCTCCTGGAAGAGTGAGCTTAATTCAACGGACAGAATTGGATGAATCTGATAGAGAAGCACAGGTATATCTGACCACTTTGAACTGTTTGAAATGGAATAGATTACTACTTACGCAATAATATATGCCGTATATTCAGCTTATGTATATAGTATATGTATGTACAGTATATATAACCTTGGTTAAATTTTTGGGTAGATTTTACAAGGTGTAAATTTATGCAAGTTAAAGATACCTGAAGCAGGAGATCAGGTTAATTTACATATCAGAAAATAAAATAATAAGATGAAAAATTAAATAAAAGGTGAAAAAGATAAGGAAAGGTCATGGCAAGAACAGAGTAAAATCAATATACATGCATATAAACTAAAAAAACACATTATGATCCAAATAGGATAATTCCATCTAACATGCATTCTGAGGTGCAGCTCGTCTTATTAATGGAGTGTTTCACTAGTTAACTCATATATGGTAGATTTGTGATGGATGCCTTCGACGTGGAATGGAGATGGATATTTTATTTGTAAACATCATACTTTTTTTCACTTATTTCTTTTAATCTCATAAAACCAGCGAGCTAAGCCAATAGTAGTACTGACAATGTCGTGTAAACATGTCTGAAGGCACGAAAAGCAGAGGAACAGACAAACCGATTCATTTGAGTGAGTCATTTACGCTGGAACCACTCTAATTGATACAAACTCGTGGCTTCAATCATTGTTCAAGCCACTCACAAGCAGAAACCAGTTCAAAAGAGCCATTCATATTCGAATTTTGACATTGCTTGTAATTATTTAAAAAACATTTAATGATGGGAAACAGCTTTTTGAAACTCCGAATCAGCTAAACCATGCATCGCAAAATGATTCTGTTTCGAACTGCTCAAATCGGATCGCAAATCATTTGATTCAGATCAGGACTTCGAAGCGCATATAGCAAATAATTTGATTTAAATCGGGACTTTGTAGTGGGTTTGTGAATCATTTGATTTAGATCAAGACTTCAGGACGTATCGCCAATCATTTGATTTAGATCAGAACTTTGGAGTGGGTTTGTGAATCATTTGATTCAGATCAGGACTTCAGAGCGTGTATCACAAATAATTTGATTCAGATCAAAGTGGGTTTGTGAATCATTTTAGATTGGGACTTCAGAGCACGCATCACGAATCCTTTGATTCAGATTGGGATTTCAGAGCGGGTTCGTGAATCATTATTCATATTAGGACTTCGGAGTGTGTATAGCGAAAGATATAGATCTGAACTCCAGAGTGGGTTTATGAATTTTAAAATATTTTATTTGTTGATGTGTGTGTGTGCGTATATATAATTTGATAATTGAATAATTGGATGCCATTCTGAACTGTTTAATTTGAATGTTTGTTAATGTTTGGATATGTTGTGGGATTTTAACATCCAGAATCAGATTACTGACTGCTTTCCAAGCCTGTTGTAGGTAATGAATATCACATAAAAATTTGTAGTAACATGTAGTCAGTTGTTTATTTTGTTTACCACAATGTTTGTTGGTTACCAATGCAGAAAACCTTATTTCACAAGCAATGAATTTCCCATGACGATCACATATTACATGTATAGTTTGAGTGCAGCAATACATCTGCCATGACGCTAGTGTATATTCATTTGAAGTAGCGTGTTTATCCATCACGACACACACGATTACGGGAACTTCATTCTCTTCTTTGTGAGATGCACTTCAGTCAGTGGTAAATTGGTAAACACTTGTTTCACTAAAACAGCCTCGGATGAGCAACCTTATTAGCTCAAATAATGTTATGTGGTCTGTGGCTTTAACTTCTCTGTGAATTTTATCAAACTAACCTTTGGTAATTACATTGCAGCGCATGATGGAAGCCAATAAGGTGCTAATTGCTGTAGGTGCTATTAGCACAGATAGAGCACCTAATGGGCTCCGGCGAAAGTCACACATCAGATGCCCTGTGCTGATCAAAATAGCGATCAGAGCCATTTTCCAGTGACATTCAAGAGCTGTTATTTTAACCTATACGGTAGACGTGTTGCTAGGTCTAAAGGTGGATTTTATAAGCCTTTCTCTTTCCAGATGGCAAACAAGGACACTAGATCTGACTGGATCTGCTCCCTCGCTCTCTCTACGTTTCTCTGTGGCCTGTCACCTCAGACGCCTCCTGAGACCTTCAAGGTCGAATTAATAGTCAAATTTCTAGCTCTCTGTCCAGCACAGGGAGTTTCTTCTTAGCACTATGTAAATTTCACTGCATATATTTGAAATTTAGAGTGCTATCACTCTAGACTTTTGCATCGAGTGACTGGTAGCCCGTCTTTTTGTTGTGCTATGAAATATTAGGCCAGGAACTCACTTTATGACCCTCCTTGTCAGGTTTTGGCTGGGAGCAAGAAAACAATAGTGTGAACCATGGACAACTCCCAGTCAGCGATATGACAAAATGCACCAGGAAACACCTCGTTAACTCTTCAGGAAATACCGTTTTTCTCCTTCTACACCTTCTTTTGAAACCGCTGGAGAAAATGTGTTTTGTGCATTACAAGGGAATGTTGTTCATATACAAACATGGCAGTTGGGCTCGCATTTTGATTTCATTTTATATTGCAAATATCAAACAATCGTACAAAGCATCCTAAAAACAATATAAATCAGATGCACCAACTCTCATACTCTAATATAGTATATACTATATTATTTATATAGTGCTAATTGATAGCAATTGATAATCAAATAGAAATTTTAATACTAAAACACTTTCTTCTTTGCATATTAAGGATAGATTGAACATATATGTAAACACTGACTACATGCACTGGAATAGCACTGTGCCATGCATATTCACATTAAATCAATGTCATTCTTTTCTGGAAAAACAAGTCAGAAAGAAACATGTAAATGAGGCTCATTATACAATGTGCTGGATCCATGGATGCCAGCATTATTTGCCTGACACAATCAATGCTGCATTAGTACTTTGTTCTTCTACCTGATTTGCATCATTCTTTAGTGAATAATTTTCAGCAACATTACTCCAGTCTTCAGTGTCACATGATCCTTTAGAAATAATTATAATATGGTGATTTTCTGCTCAATAATATTTGTTATAATTATCAATATTGAAAACAGTTGTGCTCTTAAAAATAAAGGTGCTTCAAAAGGTTCTTCACAGCGATGCCATAGAAGAACCATTTTTGGTTCCACAAAGAACCATTCAGTCAAAGGTTCTTTGAAGGTTCTTTCTTACCTTTTTATAATCTGAAGAACCTTCTTTCAACACAAATAACCTTTTGTGAAACAGAAAGGTTCTTTAGATGTTAAAGGTTCTTTATGGAACCATTTAGACAAAAAAGTTCTTCTATGGCATTGTGAAGCACCTTTATTTTTAAGAGTGTGGGACAGAAATGTTGATCTGTTTTGTGTTTTTGGCCTGGATGCAGGAGAAAGAACATGAAGTTCAGGATTTATCAATTAGTCAGAGGCCATTAAGCAGTTTTCCTCTGAAATAGTTATCTGACGAAGAACATTTTGAATAAGAGCTTGATTATGTTCCCTGGGTTGGTTGGGTACTTGGGTTATTTTTGTAATTGCAGAACCTCTTTTGGAAATGATGCATGTGCACAAGTACAAGTAATCACAGTGCTTTATTCGTCAATAGGACAGCTCATGTCATTCATTTAAATAAAGACGTTAGCATCGTTTAGATTTTGGATTTTTTAGATTAGATTTTTTTGTTGTTTGAATCAAAAATACAGATATATATGTATATGTATGTATGTATGTATGTATGTGTGTGTGTGTGTGTGTGTGTACAGTATACTGTATATGCGTATGTGTGTGAGTATTTTAATTATTATAAAATGACTAAAAACAAACAATTATGCTGTTTGCCACCTGATGTTGCCACTTTTTTTCTAGTGCATATGATTGATTAATGCATGATCTCATCAGGTCATTAACTGTAGGTACTACTATAATATCTGCCAAAGGTTTCTGTGTCAGTGTATATCTCTCTTTCTCTCTGTGTATGAGTCTGTATAAAGGTTAGTGTGTTTTATCAGTGCAGATCTCAGAGTGTTTGCTTGGTGTATCTAACAGCACTTTCTCTCTGTAGCATCCGCAGGACGAACCCTCCACCCTTATCAGTCAGGCTCAGATAACTAGATTCTCCATTTCACCCTGGCCAGCTGCTGATACAAGGAGGTGTGTGTGATTGGCAGCTTTATCAGTCATGTTTAATGCTGGTTTAATAATCGGTTCCATTCACCCCGTGAGCATAGATGGACAGATATGAGTCAAATCATGTGGGCCAGTGCTTTGTCACATGCATTTGATGTTTGTCAAGAACTCTGTTAGTCTTCAATGAATGTTTACAAACTATTTACTTTCAAAATGTGATGTATATCCCAACAATACAATAATATAATCCAACGGGATATTCAATGATAAAATGTTGAACACTTAAGTTTTTTTTTTTTTTTAATTCGTCATTTTCTTCATTGTCCAATAGAAGCAACTAATGCTCATATAAAGCCTAAACATGATCTGCACAAGTATGCATTTGCATTCACAGCCTAGCATTGTGGCAATGCATTTTGGGGCGAGCACTATTACAATTTAGTTTATATATTGAAGTGTGTGGATTACAATGTGCAACTGCACTGGAAGGCTGAAAACTGAAAACATGCCATCAATATAATGCATTAAAAAAAAGAAAAGAAAACGATTTCGTTGAACCATGACAGTTAGTGTAATTCACATGAACGGCCCTTTTAAGGAGGTACTTGGTGAGCAAAGCTTCCGTTTCTTTGGATGAGAATCTTTGAAGCGGCGAGCAGCTTCTCATCTTTGTGAGACGGTGGAGTTTGTTGCCATGGCGATGGAAGAAGAGACAGAGAGAGGGAGACGGGCATTGAAGTACGAAGTGCACCGCAGCTGCCACATGATGCCATAGTTGTTACCATGGCAACATACTTGGTCAGTATTTTCATATGAATGAAATCCAATGGACATTAACCTCGATGTGCATTTTCTGTATATTGATCACATTGACGGTCTAATTGTGCATGTGATTGTAAAATGTCTGCAAAATGTTATCAAAACCTATCAAAATGATCAATTATGTCATTAATCTTTCATTTTTAAATCTGCTGTCATATAGAGCCAATCAGATCCTGATGAGTAAAATCAAGTCCTGCCCCATGTTTTATCTCATTGAATGTCAATCAGTTGGAAACACATGGTTTAATATTTCATGTTCATATCAAGTTCTCAGATGTGTTTAATGTTAATGTAACGTTTGGGGACAGTAATATGTCTTTTTCCGAGGAAAGTATTACCTTTATTCAGAAAGTATGCTTTAAATTGATAGAAAAAAGTGACAGTAAAGACATTTAATGTTACAAAAGATTTCTACTTCAAATAAATGCTGTTCTTTTGAACTTTCTATTCATCAAAGAGTCCTGAAAAATAAAATGTATCATAATATCCACAAAATATGAAGCAGTACAATTGTTTTCAACATTGATAATAATCGGAAATGTTTCTTGAGCAGCAAATCAGCATATTAGGATGATTTCTGAAGATCATGTGAAACTGAAGACTGGAGTAATGATGCTGAAAATTCAGCTTTACATTACATAAATTACATTTTTAACATATAATGCAATAGAAAATGGTTATTTTAAATTATAATAATATTTCACAATTTCACTGTCTTTACTGTATTTTTGATCAAATAAATGCAGCCTTGGTGAGCAAAATAAATTATTTCAAGAACATTAAAAAAACAATTTAACAACCCACTTTTTTATGGAAAAGATTCAAGTTAATGTTGATATTTATGTCTTTTGTTTTTCTTGGCAAATCTGAGCAAAGTTTGAGACATTGTTACTGGGGTCAGTAAAAGTTTTGATTTGCTCTCTATTTAGTCTCAGAGAAGTAATTGAGATATTAAAGCCCTCATTTGATACTTTTCTGTCCTACAGTCTGTGACTGTTAAGATGAATTTCATGATCATTAATTTTCAGACTGACGAAGATGTTGGCATTCCTACTATGATATATCTCAATAGTACATTGTTCCTCATGAATTGCTTTTCTGTCCATGCCAATTCATTCCCCCCGCTTGATAATAAACACCGTTATATGTGTGACGAGCGTCTCAAGTCAGCAGATGGTTATGAAACAGACACTATCTTGAACCTCTTGAAAACAGCGCTATTGTGAATAAATGTAAAAATACAGAGAGTAAATGTTGTGGCGTAAGAGAAATCTCCTGGGGTCACACTAAGTTAATGTGTGTGAAGTCTTGGGATTTTCTCAAACGCAAAGGCCTTTGAAATCTGAGACTTTTAACATGGCTGCACAGCCCCAGATTGCCTTAAAGCTGGCAATAACACAGAAATGACTAAACTGGCCTGACTAAAGCACCCTGATGTGACAGAAATATTGATGTCAGAGAGGAGGAGGGTAACAGGAGATCTGTGACAGCAGCTGAGAGAGTTCACAGCCTCTCCAAACCCATCTGAACTGAAGATCCGTGACTGCTCATCTGTCTGCCGAGGCTCTGCTAAACCCTGCTTTCAAAAACGAATGTGTTCTAGTGTGAAACTTAACTTAAAAATGTTTTTGAGAATGTTGTCAAAGCACAGATAACTTTAAAAGTGCTGTATGGGTGTTTTTTGTTTTGTTTTGTTTTGTTTTGTTTTGTTTTGTTTTGTTTTGTTTTTTTGTTTTGTGTTTTGTTTTGTTTTTTTGTTTTGTTTTTTGTTTTGTTTTTTACTGTTTAAAGCATAAAAATACCATAATAGATACCAAGATGGATAAACAAGACTAACTAGACAGTTATTCTACTTTTGAAATGTGTGTTTCGTATCGGAATGTCTGGTTTTGTGTTTTTATGTGATTCTGCCCACTGCCAATTTACTCAATAGTATTTGACACCCCGGGTAGCCAGTTGGCGGGAAACGCCGTGTATTGCAGCCATGAAATCCAGCAAACAGATCAGAGATCGCAGATTGTACCTGACCTAAAACGCCTCTGCATCCATCCGCAGAGCTCGATGGCAAAAGGAATATTAAAATGCGGATAAATTAACTCATAAACTGAGTGTAAGGCTCATTGCCTACAATTGTCATTTGTGCTTGTCCTCCTCAATCTGGCAACCCATGTGAGCGTCAAGTCTGAGAAAGAATTGAAAGAATGTTTGTTCACAGATGAATCTAAGGTTAGATTGTATTAGATTTGTGTTCATGTTGGAACTACAGAGGGGTTGTGAGATTATAATGCCAATGGCACATTTATTTGAATAAAAATGTATCGTTTGTAATTTTAATTTCATTTAAAGCATTGTATCGTGATGCTCAGTTTGAACCCCATTTGCTCCGACCTTTGCATTTAGCCAGTTATTACTGGTTTATTTGCTAATTTAAAACAGACCTTTTCTGTTTTATGAATAGGTTTCCTCTTTGACTTTGTTTTCAATGTTTATTTACCACTTTTTTACAACCTTATTATCTGCAACACTTTTCATGTGGAGGTCAGAGCATTATTGTAGTATCCAACAGATGGCTATTCACAGGCTGTTTTACCCTTACTTTAACCTTGTACAGTCATATCAAATAATATATGATATATGATTTTTTAATATCCTATTTGATACACCGGGTTTTTATGGCTCATTTATGATATAGTGATAATACGCTTAAAATGCTTAGTTTTATGATCAAATCATACGTATAATGCCGTGTGATACAATGATTGAGAGATGAACAAATAAATGTCCCTCAAAAGCCTGATGATCATATTTGATACTCACATTTGAACATGATTTGTCTAAAAATGATGTGTGGATAAAGTAAACCTAAGTTGATTGAGTCCAGTAAGTGTTTTTATTTTATTTGTTTTATATATTACTAACAATATAAACGTTATTCTTATGTTTACGTTTGCTAACGTCTGATATAGCGCTCCTTGTGACAGCTCTGAGAATACAACATGAATTGTGCCTGCATGGCTAGTGCTTGCATTCACATAATTGGATAAAGTATGTATCAAGACATGAGACATGACTACTGTCATAACTACAGAGGACATACAGGGTTCATTTTAACAATGGTCTCATTTATTCTGCACTCTCCGCAGTCAGTTGTTTATCTCTGTCTGACATTAGTATTGAAATGCATTCAGAGCTGTTGCTGAGCACTACGAGATCATTCCTCATGCTTTATTCATATTTCAACCAATAATTATTCTTAATCAGCTTTCCATATCTGTTGAATGTAATGATGTGTAAAAGCTTTAAGCTGGATATGAAATGGCTCTGTTTCATGAGTTCATGCCGCAGTGGTTTAATGTGCATTCATTTCTGTAGAAGTGCGTTATCATAAAACGTGATGCTCTAAAAGCTTTGGGAAGGAATAATAAATAGAATAGACCATTGTTTTGTTTTGTTTTTCATTAGAAATGAGGATGATGTTAATGTAATGATATCTGAAATAAAATAGACAGAATTTCTGCTAGTGTCTTTGGCATGTAGATAAAGAGAGATTGTGAATCAAATTATCAGCAGTATGTGACTCGTTTGTGTCATGAATGATAAGATATGGACAGGATGTTTATTTCACATCTATTTCATCAGTAGTTGATCACTGTGTGTGTGTGTGTGTGTGTGTGTGTGTGTGTGTGTGTGTGTGTGTGTGTGTGTGTGTGTGTGTGTGTGTGTGTGTGTGTGTGTGTGTGTGTGTGTGTGTGTGTGTGTGTGTGTGTGTGTGTGAGAGAGAGAAACTCACAGTGTTTTTGAGGCATGCTCTATATCTTCAGTGCTGGCGTAGAAGTGCAGGAGATCGTCTCTCATGGACCCTCATGTGTATTGTTGGAGCATATTTTACACACAATATTAATAATATTAGTGGATTAAATTTTTTTATGTGCTTAATATTCATTCATTCATTTAAAACATGCTGTATTCACATTTGGATTTCCTGTCTTTTTGTGTGTTTTTTTATTGTTTCATATAAAAAAATACTACTGTCAATTTATAGATACTTTATATAAATATATATATATATATATATATATATATATATATATATATATATATATATATATATATATATATATTACATTTCATTGTCACAAATCCACAAAAATCAAAATAAAATAATACAAAAAACAAAAATCATACTATTGTCAATTTGTAGATATTTATTATGCTGTTTTTAAAATTTGAATTTCCTGTTATTTATATTTATATATATATATATTTTTAAGTCAAAACATTAATAAAATACACACTACTGCCAATTTATTGATATATAGGCTGTATTTAAAATTCCAATTTTAAAAACTTAATATTCACATCCACTGTAAAAATAAAATTCATGCTACTGTCTTTTTATTTGATACATGCTGTATTTGGATTTTCTGTTATTTTCTAAAATACTGCTACTGTCATTTTATTGATACTTGATGTATGCTATATTCAGATTTTAATATTCACAAATCTGTAAAATAAGTTTAATATTCACAAATCTATAAAAATATAATAATAGTAAAAAAAAATCCATACTACTGTCCTTTTATTGATATTTGATGTATGCTGTATTCAGATTTTAATATTCACAAATCTGTAAAATCAGTTTAATATTTACAAATCTGTAAAAATAAAATAAAATAATAATAGTAGAATAAAATAAAATCCATTCTACTGTCAGTTTATAGATAATGTGTAATGATTGTTTTAAACAGTGACTCTACAGTGAGCACAAGCAGTGGTTTCAGTTGAGCCTGACCTCAGGGCTGTTCCCACAATGTGAGCCAGACCTGAGCATTTGATCCTGGAAATATAGAATGCATCCCTTGTAAAAACATACAGAAACAGGAGAAGCTGGGCTGTCCTGGGTTTCAGACCCGAGCCGTCGGTGTGCGGCTGGTGTTTTTATATCTTATCTGCAGTGACTGAGAGCGAGATACGACCTCTCTTTGTTGTGCTCTGAGAGCAGAGCCGTAACAGCAGATGTTTGCAGATATCACAGCGAGATTGTGAGAACAGCCTTGAGGGTGACATGGTGTTGTTTTCAGCGGTGAATTTAAATGAAAATGCTTGGAATGTGGCGACGCGTCCCTCACCTGCCTCACACTCTCTCTTTCTACTCATGCTGGTTTTGCAATATTTAGTGTACAGTCCACAATATTTGCATTTTCTCTATGCATAAAGTGTCTACTATATGACATGCTTTGTTTGCAAACATTTGCAGCACAGTGCATGCAATGCACTTATCTCAGTTTTGCATTTCCAGTGTGATGAATTGGAAGTGATAGCAACTCTTTCTTGAACTGTTATTGAGGGTTAGATATATTGTTGATTGTAATGACTTCCCAGCCATATTCTATTATAGTATTTATTAATATGCTTCACTATTATGATATTTATAAATATTTAATATTAGCTTTTTTCAGTTTTCATTTTAATTTAAGTTTTAAATAATTTTTAGTTCTTGAGTTTTTTTTAGAGAGACAGATTAATATTTCCTGTAGCTCAAATGGTAGAACATGGCGCTAGCAACGCCAAGATCATGGGTTCGATTCCCAGGGAAAGCAAGAGCTGATAAAATGTAAAACTGTAACTTGAATGCAATGTAAGTCGTTTTGGATAAAAGTGTCTGCTAAATGCATAAATGTAAATGTAATATATATATATATATATATATATATTTATTTATTTTATTTAAAATTAATTTTTAATATAAATAAATATTATTGTTTCAGTTTTAGTTTTAGTATACTTTATTGGTATTTGCCAGGGAAATGCTATTGGTTTCTATTATTTGAGTAAGTTTTAGTCATTTTAATATGCTTTTATCATTTTTATTAGTTTTTAATAATTTATATTAAGCTTTATTTTTTATTTCAGTTTTAGTTATTTTAGCACTTCAGTATAAACTATTTTATATCACTTATTTGCCAAAGCAGCATTTCAAATTTTCATTAAATGTAAGTTTTTAATCTAAATATATTTTGTTTTATTTCAGCTCCTTTTATTTTAACACATCATTATAGTTCAAATTAAAATGAATTGTCTTTGTTTTAGTTAACACTAACAAGACTGTTTGGTGGTCTGTCTGAGACTGAGACTTCATTGTCCTTCATCCCATGACTGCACAACAATAAGCTGTCAGTCTGTGAGAACCAGCACATCTGTGTTTTTTGCACTTCGCTGAATTACTTAAAACATAATTACCTGGAACATCTGTCTGGTGATTTAATCTAAGAAAATTAGCACAATTTATATTCTTACATAATGCAAATGTGTGCCTTTTTATTATCACCTAAAGTAAATGTGAAGCTCGAGACGCTGCATGCAAACTTTTGGATATGAGCGGTCTTAACATTGCTTTTAGTCACATGTTGAATTACTGTACTAACCTGTCTCTTTATTCAGCCGCAGGCAATTATGAGCAAATGACAATTAGGCGACAACCTGTTCAGTGTCTTTAAATAAAGATGCTCTGATGTTTACATGACCTTCTTGATCTAGCGGGGGTGTCATCGTTTAAAGTTCTAGCAAAATTTCTTTCATTCAGCTTCTGGAAAGCTTTTTAGTTCTTGAGTTATGCAACAAGAGAAACCTTCATCTGTAGTTTGTGTTCTTCTCGTGGAGGTTTAGAGAAGTCTGATGTTATTTCACAGTGGCTGCTGTCCTTTGAGGTTATGAAATAAATGTCCTTTTTTTGCCTCCCTGGATAATTGGATCAACTGTACTGAACCCCTCGTCTCAGCTCATTACACCGGTCCAAACATGATGTTATCTGTGGAGTAATGAAGGGATCGACATGAGGATCTTCAGGCCTACAGTAATGTTCAAAAACAAAGTAAATAGTGCCATTTAAAACCATAAAGGAATATTTCTCCCAAAAATTAAAATCAGCTAAAAATGTGCTCACTCTCAGGCCATCCATGAGTTTGTTTTATCATTGGAACATATTTGAGAAATTTAGCATTCCATCAACTTTAAAGCATTATAGCATTCCATAATGGTTTAAAGTTGAAACATCTTAATGATGGATTTGTTTCTGACAAATACGCAACTTTTCACTTCACTAGATGTTCATTTATGGGCTGGAGTGGTGTGGATTTCTTGTGGATTATTGTGATGTTTTTATCAGCTGTTTGGACTCTCATTCTGACGGCACCCATTCACTGGTGAGCATCTTGGATGACCTGAGGGTGAGGACATTTTCAGCAAAACTTACATTTTTGGGTGAACTATTCCTTTAAAGAACTAGAAATGATACATATTGATTAAAATAACATCACATACTTTTTTCAAGAACTTTAGGTCTTTTGTAATAAGAAAGAGTTTCTTTGCTCAACTTATTGTGCTACAAATAACTTTTGTTTCTGTTCTCTATCTGCTGCTCTCATTCTGTGGTCTTATCTTCTCTGGTGTTTGTTGCTGGTAAGCAATTTGCTGAAAAATTTCAAGGCCTCTCTTGATGTGCCTCCCGTCCAATGGAAACGGCCTTGTGATTAGATTCTGCTGCGCTCAGCGTTTGGAAATCACAGGCGCAGTCAGAGAGTTTGAGACTTGATAAGCTCACAGGCCTCTGATGCTTTAATCAAACTCTTTACTGAGTTTAATTTCAGATAAGATACCATGTGCTCAAGTGTGCTTTATCATGAACAGAAGCAAGAAAGAAACTGAAATCAGGGTCATTTGGGGGTTATTGTATTCATTTGTCTGCATGGAGGACCACGTTCACATGCATATTGCTGGAAATACTGGACATGCTTTTCACATTACGCTGCATTTTATTTTATTATTCAGCATGGTCATTTAATTAACTCATTAATTCTTATGCATGGTCTTGGCGCACGCAATGCAAAATGTAGGTCGTGTTGATTTATGTTGATTAATTTTATTGTTTGCACAAAACTAGTTCATTGAAATTAATCGCCTGCATCTCATACTGCTTGTGTTTGGAGATTTCAATGAATATAATTTATCCCAATAAACTGTTAATATGACCTAGAATTCTGTGATAGAATAATATTGGTATATTAGTGTGCATGCAAGCATGTCACTGTGCATATTACGTTATATTAGCATAATCATAATTCTGCTCTGCATTATTTCCTGCTGAATAGTCTTTCACTTAGAAATACTGTACATGGTGTTATGGCAGTGAAATGTATTATGAATGTTGCTTCATTATGTTTTTTAATAATTGAAAGTTGGTAGTGAATATAGTTGATGGAAGAAAAAATAATGTGACATCTGTTTTGTTTTTCAACCAGTTTCCACTCTCATCTGCAATTTAAATGAGGAGGAGTTAATTGCATTTGCATCCCAACAAATGTTTTAATGCCTCTTTTTTCTCGCATGGCAGTTTCTCACAGGAGGAAGACATATGTAAAGAAGCGTCGTGCAGCGTGAGCGCTGAGCATGTCAGAGATGCACCTGCAGCGGGCTGCAGGAAGAGCACACAATAGAGTTTGTGTCAGCTTTGAGCATTCTGCGTGCTTCCTGTTCGGGAGGAAGTCAAGATTCCTTTGGATTCGTGCACATGCACATTACCATCCCGTTCACGTCTTACACTTTTACACAAACGTAAGTTTAACATCAACAAGAGATTTCTTTATTAATGCACATTTCTGGTCATATTGTGCATGAATCCTCAGTGCATGTTCGTCTTTGTAACCTTTCATCAAAATGTAATAACATGCTCTGAAATGACTTTCCTTTTCAGCTGATGTCATCAGCACCTCTTACTTTTCATTACTTTTCACTATCCGATCAATTCCCATGCATAAAATCAAGCTCTGTCCTACATGTTTGTTCTTGAATAACCTTTAAAGGAATAGTTCACCCAAAAAAAAAAAATTGTTAAATTTTATTTTATTTAGATTTGGAGACATTGATGTTTTGTCATGTTTTATATTTTGTCATGTGTTTTGTGATGTTTTATTAGCTGTTAGGACTCTCATTCTCACGGCACACATTCACTGCAGAGTCTTTTCACTTGATTAAAAAAACAAAAACTTTAAATTTTGGATGGCCTGAGGGTGGAGGTTTTCATTTTTGGTGGACTATTAATTTAATGCATCACATAAGAAGTAAAACAGGTTGTGATGCTGTTTCATGTTGACTTAAAAGGAACTTACAAAATAAGAGTGTCATAAGCGCTGGATGTGCATCACTGATTTTAAATGCTCTTCATATTTAAGTGTATTATGAAACAAATCAATTTCAGTTCTAGTGGGGCAGGGAGCTTTCAGTCAATGAGCTGTTATTGATTTTTGTTTGGCCTTTAAACTCATAGCATACAGAGAGGTTACAGGCCGGATGTTTGGGTGACGTGATGGTTTTCTGTTGATGGCATTTGTATTTTGTCATTTTCTATTCGTAGTACACAGAGGTAGGAAGGGTCCTTCCAGTGCCGGAAGGGACAACAACAACACTCAAGGATGAAGTCATGATCGTCACTCTCTCCTGCTGTGCAACAGAGGCTCTGTGTCAGTATTTTTAGTGCTTTAGTAATTATAATGCCCTGTTGATTTAATGCAGAACCAATGCTGTGAATGAGATGCACAATATGCAATTTTATATTCTGACAGAGGGCATGAACTGCTAATAGCTCGCTGTCATCAGTGAAACGGAGTTCTAAAAGGTTCTGGAGCAGAATAGGTCAAGCTAACCGAGCGAGACAGATGTTCTTGTGATGTAACAGGCTTTGGTTTGTCACCTTCAGAAATCACCTGGACTAAAAGCCTCTAAATACGTGTTAATTTGATGTTTCACACAGGCGATGTAACTCTGTTGATCTCTGTTGATTAAACATCTATTAGATCTTTTAAATTGTGTGATTCAATATGCAAATAAATGTGAGAATGAAGACCGATATGGAAGATTATAGAATTTAAGTTGATGTGTGTGTGTGTGTGTGTGTGTGTCAGTGTTATTTTAGTATCATTGAGATCCTATTATATATATAGTTTTTATTTTACTATTTTCTGTTTTCATTTTAAATTCAATTAAAGTTTCATTCATTTTGTTATGCATCTTGTCATTTTAATTAGTTTTTGCTTTTTATAAATATTTCTATAGAGTTTTTATGATTTTTTTTATTTCAGTTTTAATAATAAGTAAATAAATGAGAAATGTTGAAATAAAATGTGTTATATATATTTAAATATATTTTTCATTGATTTTGTTTCAGGTAATGTTTATTTTATTTCAAGTAACAAAACATTTTTTTATGATTTTAGTTTTAGTTAACAATGTGAAAAATAATGTTGACTTACAGTAGGTTTAATATTTTCAATGTTTGACTTGCATTTGAACACAAATATGGGTTTGGTGCCAATGCTTATGCCTGCATTGCGAATATTCCAACCTATTTATTTGTCCGCCAATATAAATATGCTGCTTTTGTGTGTGATGTGAAACAGGCCTATTGTTTTGCTGCTTGAAACTAGTGGTATTTCCTTCTAGAAATACAAATCTAGTTTCTTAAAGGCACACTTCCTGTTGACCCAGTGGGCTGGCTTTAATTTTCCAGCTTTTATCATTTGAAATTTCCCTTTTCAGTAAACTGTATCACTTTTGTATTGTATTCTGCCTCAGTTTGGGCCTGTCCAGTGGAGTGCAGTGAGTGCAGGTTGATTCTGAGGCTTTGAAAGCACACTGATTATTTTCATTAGGTTCTGGTTTTAGTGGCCGGATCTTGTGATACATCAAGCCTCAATTGTTCCTGATCTAATCTGGACCCGATGAAGATCTCTTTGTCATGCCCACCTCATTAATGGACTCTAACTAATGAAACGTATGTTCTGACAGCAGAACACAGTAAGATCTTGGCTGTATCTAAGATAAGCTTTTGTTCTGAGAGTTTCATTACTGGATTCAATGAAACATTCATAATAGGGTCATTTGTCTTTTCGGTGGGCTGTCAACTGTGATTTTTGATTCCAGCCTAAAGATATTTTATCACCGTCCCCGAGTGCCAGAGCAGAGCTCTATTTGTAGAACGTTCCAATAATGAAACTATTCTCTAGTCTGAAAATGAAGTGTCAAATGTCTTGACGTCTGCAGTGTGAGGTCTGCCTCCAAGCTCTGTTAAAATAAGACGAAATTCAGTAACAATATATCATAAATTATATGCCAGAGGAAAAAAAAGACAAATATTTCAAGCAAAGCAAAGAACAGAGCAATGTTCTCTATGTAATGTTGTATTTTCTCTGGGTTATTCCAGTTTCAGGGGAACCACTGAAGAGTGTAATTTGGTTTTACTGTATATAATTTATTATTATAAATGTGTTACTGTTGCACACGGTTATTCCTTATACTTATTTAAAAGAATAGTTCACCCAAAGGTACCACCCTCAAGCCATCCAAGATATAATTAAGTTTGTTTCTTCATCAGAACAGATTTGGAGTAATGTAGCACTACATCACTTGCTCACCACCAGTGGATCCTCTGCAGTGAATGGGTGCCGTCAGAATGAGAGTCCGAACAGCTGATAAAAACATCAATAATCCACACCACTCCAGTCCATCAGTTAACATACGGTGCCCTCCACTAATATTGGCACCCTTGGTAAATATGACCAAAGGCGGCTGTGAAAATAAATCTGCATTGTTTATCCTTTTTATCTTTCATTCAAAAAATTCACAAAATTCCAACCTATCATTGAAGTAAAACAATTGAAAGTGGGGGGAAAATCTCATTGTGAAATAAATGCTTTCACTATTTCATGTTGGCCACAATTATTGGCACCCAATTATTGCAACGTCCTTTTCCCAGCACAACAGCTCTGAGTTTTCTCCTATAATGCCTGAAGAGTTTGGAGAACACCTTATAAGAGATCAGAGACCATTCCTTCATACAGAATCTCTCCAGATCCTTCAGATTCACAGCTCCATGTTAGTGCTTCTTCTCTTCAGTTCACCTCACTCATTTTCTGTAGGGTTCAGGTCAGAGGACAGAGACAGCAATGGTAAAATATTCATTTTGTGCTCAGTGACCCATTTTTGTGTTTATTTTGATGTTTGTTTTGGATTGTTGTCCTGGTGGAAGATCCAAACATGGCCCATTATAAGATTTCTAACAGAGGCAGTCAGGTTTTTATTTTTTATCTGTTGGTATTTGATAGAATCCATGATGCCATGCATCTGAACAAGATGTTCAGGACCTCTGGCAGAAAAACAGGCCCACAACATTAAAGATCCAGCAGTATATTTAACCGTGGACATGGGGTACTTTTTTATCCCTGTTTGTACTAAACTCATCTGGTGGGTTTGCTGCCAAAAAGCTCTTTTTTCAGTTTCATCTGACCATAGAAGCCAGTCCCATTTGAAGTTCCAGTCGTGTCTGACAACTGAATTTGCTGGAGTTTGTTTTTGGATGAGTGAGGACAATTTTTCTTGAAACCCTCCCGAACAACATGTGGTGATATAGGGGATCTTTGATATATATTTTTTAGGTTTCTGACCCCAAGACTCAACTAATCTCTGCCATTCTCCAGCTGTGATCCTTGGAGAGTCTTTGGCCACTCAAACTCTCCTCCTCACCGTGCATTAGGATGATATAGACACGTCCTCTTTCAGGCAGATTTTTAACATCTTTAGTTGATTGGAACCTCTTAATTATTACCCTGATGGTGGAAATGGGGATTTTCAATGTTTTAACTCTTTTCTTACAGCCACTTTCTATTTTGTGATGCTAAACAATCTTGTTCTTCACATCAGAAATATATTTTTTGTTTTTTCTCATTGTGATGGATGATTAAGGGAATTTGGTCTTTGTGTTCCTCATATTTATAATCCCGTGGAACAGAAAGTCATGGCTGGACAATTTCATGCTCCTAGTCACCCTGGTGTGCTAAAAAATGTAAATATGAATGGGAATATACTTCAGAGATATTTTACTCATAAGAATTTCTAGGGGTGCCAATAATTGTGGCCAACATTAATTGCAAAAAAACATTTATTTCATCATGAGATTTTCTCCCCACTTTCAATAGTTTTACTTCAGTGATAGGTTAGAATTTTGTGAATTTATTGAGTGAAAGATCAAAAGGATAAACAATGCAGATTTATTTTCACAGCGGCCTTTGCTCATATTTATCAAGGGTGCCAATATTAGTGGAGGGCACTGTATTGTGAAGTGAAAAACTGTGTGTTTGTAAGAAACAAATCCATTGCTAAGGCATTTTTAACTTCATATGCTTCCTGCTAAAATACGAGTCCTCTATCCGTAATATTGTGAAAAAGTCATTTGTCTGAATCAGGAGAGAAATATGCATTGATCAAGCACCAGCACAGTTCTAAACCAAATATGTTGGTGATTTTTGATGTGCGAGGACAACCAACAGGAGATGGTCTTTTTCACTAGACTAGTGTTATATTATGGACTTGGCTTAAAGTTAAACGCCTTAAGTTTTTGTTTCTTACAAACATGCAGCTTTTCGCTTCTCCAGACATTTAAGAACAAACAAACCCATATGACATTTTTTCTTCTGTGGAACACAAAAGGAAACGTTCTGCTAGTTGCCCTTTTCTAACCAATTACAGTTATGGGAATCAAATAATTTCAAGCTTCAAATAGGCAACAAACAAAAAAAAAAAACACCTTGAAATTGTCAGAAAGAAAGTCAAAGGGGTTTGGAACAACATGAGGACGACTAAATAATGATCCCACATATCAACACCCCAACCACCCAGAACAACACATAGAAGAAGTGACTTTTGTGAGGCCAGAAAGTGTTAAAATCTAGTTATTTTGAATGCTAAAATGTCAGCTATAAACATGCACATACCTGCTGACTCGTCGCAGCATTTCTAGTTGACACTTTAATTGTACCGTTGAAGTTTATGTGGATATTTTTATAGCCTCCCCCTAAGGATGTGAATAAACTTCTGAAATCTTCTGTTCTGGTAAAATAACACCCTCTTTTTTAGAGGAGCTGTCAACACTCGCTCACAGGAGCACTGCAAATTATTTACACAAAAAGATGAGAGAGCGGATAGAAATTCTAAACAAAAATTAAACCCTAAACCTGGATAATGCGATGTAGCATGATTATGTGAAAATCATCACTGTACTTTGCACATGAATGAACTCTTGGCATGACTTTGAATGTCTCTTTGTCCCGTTTGTTGCAGATTTTTTGTTGTTGTTGGTTTATGGCGGCTCTTGTCTGGGCATGTTAGTGTAGGTGTTTTCCTTTCATGTGGTGACTCAACCCTTGGCCCGGTGTCCTTTGATTTATCACACGCAGTTATTGTTGCGACCTGTGTGTTTCAGTGCCGGAGGTTTCCCACCGCATGCCTCGGTTTCGGTGGAGGCGCTCAGGTGTTTGGAATGTGATTGCTGAGGGAGTGTCGAGCAGAAACCTTCATACAGTGGACACAAGATCAGCTTCTCAAATAACTCACTGAATTTACTCATGTTTACATGGACACTGTCTTTTCTTGCATGACATTAATTTACCCTAATGACACTTCATACAACATTAGATCAATCTATCTATCTATCCATCCATCCATCATTCTTTCTATCGCTCTGTCATTTTATCTATCTATCTATCTAGCTATCTATCTATCTATCTATCTATCTATCTATCTATCTATCTATCTATCTATCTATCTATCTATCTATCTATCTATCTATCTATCTATCTATCTGTCTGTCTGTCTGTCTGTCTGTCTCTCTTTCTTTCTATTTCATTATATTTATTGTTCTATCATTTCTAAACATGTTTGTGCATCTTTAAAAATGTGCTATTAATAAAAATACAAATGTCAGTCGATTTCTTTGTTGTAATATTTCTATTTGCATATTTATAAACTACTGATCTGTTAAGATTTACATTAAATTTATCGAGACCACATTTAAAAATAGATTTCCATGTCTTCGTAGCAATATAAAATCGTTAATTTAAATAATATTTAAATATTACAACTATTTTATAATTACTGAAACTTACAGCTGTCTCTCAAGTCTTGATCTAAAAACAAATTACTTATTTACTGAAAACTGTATGAATAACCTTGATTATGACAGGTGCTTTAGCATTATCAGTAAATCATAATTACATAACTCCTAATTTGCCACAATCTGTGATGGACAGCTTATCCATCTTGATTGATTAATTGTGCCTGTGTGTTTGTAGAAATCCTGCTCATCATGATGCTCACTGACCAGAAACAGGCTTTTTATTTTTGTCCCACATGATGTGAAATCCTCCACACTCAGCTTGAGTGATGATGAGGATCTGAGCTTCTACAAACCCTTCCAGTTTGGGTTCATTTCCATGGCTTTGTGCTATTGAGCAACGTAATAGCACTTTCTTCTGCTTCTGTGTCTTTTGCATCATTGCAGAAACTGTCAAATGAAACTGTACACCTGTGGTGATGAAGACTTCATAAGAATGAACCACCCACCTCGTAGATGTCCTGTAATACCTGCAGGACTGATACAGATGATGCTGATGTCAGTAAGGCTTCTGCTTTATTACCAGTAAAACATGCAGGAGTCTTGCCTGAGCGCATGGATTCAGGATGTGTTGACAAGAGAATAAATGGAATTTATTAACTGTAAATCTGAGCCAGATCTGCAGCAGAGATGTTGCTAAAACACTTCCTTCTGCACATGGTTCTCTGGTAAACACTATAATGTTTTTTGTCAGGCGGAGAGAAACAAGAAATAAATCGTGTTTATTGTGCACAGTGAATTGTGTTTAGACTGAATTCAGTCGATCGAGTCACATTACACCTTAAAAACAAAAGAAAGAAATAAGAAAATATATAGTGCATAATAAAAATTGTGTTGTGACATTATTTTTATGACAATTAAACTCCCAGTTCTCACAACTGTAATACATTTGGAAAAGATCATGTGTATAATTGACATCATTGTTTTTTCTATAATGTCACTGTAAAAAAAAGCCATTTTATTTTATTTATTTTTTATTTTATCCTGATTTTGGGGTAAATGTGACCTGGTCTTCCATTTATCCATCCATCCATCCATTCCTCCATCAAAACATCTGTGTGTTAATTGCATTTATTTAGAATTTAGTTTTTATATTTTATTCTATTTATTGATTTTTTTTCTGATCTTGGAGTGAATGTGAACTGAACATGTTTTCATGAGATTCAACCATATATCCATATCTTCCAAGGCTGACCTCAAAAGTACGCAGCATCAAATTCACTTCTTTTTTCACCTCTGCGAGGTTTTCTCAAGTCTGCGTTACATCACGGCCCCGGAGCTGAAGTGAAACTCTCGAGCTGAAACCAAACTGTCAACTTGTTTCCTCACCAATTACAGCCACTTCCAGGAATTTTGAACTGTGATTTTTCCACAGAATGAACCCAACACTCAAGAGTAATTGTGCGCCTAACAAAAACATCAACATACTGTGGCATGTGCAGTCAAATGAGGTCTTGCATTGTACATGAAATCAATAGAATCAGTCAAGTTTTTATTGTTTTGTTTTGTTCAAGCTGAACCAGCGTCAGACAGTTCTGCTGAGGTCAGCTACCTTAAAGTCTATTCAGTTCAGTTACAAAAGCCTTTTTTCTTGTTTCATTGGAGTAAAATGTCTTTTAAGAATGCTTTTTAAAGTATTTGGACACTATATAAAATCTGAAGGTCTTTGCATTAAAAAAATGTCTAAGCAAGTCACTTGCATTCTAAAGAACAAATATACGTATTAAGCAAAATATTTCCCAAAATAAAACAATAAATGTAATGTTAAAAGACATGTTACTTAAGTGTCCAGATACTTTTAGGAGGCCACTGTATCTTGTGAGACTATTCTACATCCATTGCTTATGAATGTCATTCTAGTTTGTCCTGTGGTTTAAGTGGTTACTGTTGGCCTTGAGTTATTCACTTAAGCATTACTTATAGTTACATCACTTAAAAAATTCCAAAGGTAATAGTTTAATCAGTCTGAATGTAATTACAGTAGATGACAAAATATTCCTGCTGTCTGGGAGGCCGGCTGTTCCAGATCACTGGAAATTCCCTGTGTTTTATGATCAGTAGTGGCTCTAGATTGGAAACATTCTGTGACACAGTAAATGCTGGGAGTGACAAGAAACGTTTAGGTAACACAAATGCCATTTTATCATTTATATTTTAATATGAGATGTTTTTTATTTTCTGAGTCAGAAAGAGTCAGAAAAGAAGTCTCTTCTGCTCACAAAGGCTGTATTTATTTGATTTAAAATAAAGAAAATTAAACAAAAAATTAAATATTATTACAATTTAAAATAACTGTTTTCTCTTTGAATATATTTTAAAATATTATTTATTCCTGTGATGCAAAGCTGAATTTTCAGCATGATTACTCCAGTCTTCAGTGTCACATGATCTTCAGAAATCATTCTGCTGATTTGCTCCTCAAGAAACATACGTATCTTGTCAATTCATATTTCTGTGGAAACTAATAATTTTTTCATATATATAGCACTGTATACATACAGTGCTTAACCATTATATTAGACCACCACCACCCCGTGTAAGGTTTTTGCCACAGCTGCCCTAGTTTAACAGTATTGGTGATTGCCAAAATCATTTTATGTTTCTGTAAAGGTTAATCCACCAGTATCTATAAACACTTTAGTCCAGTAGTATTTGTAATGCTAAAATATAATTATTGTTGTTACCCACAAATTTTCAGATTTACTGTTTTACAAGAAAGGCAGAAAAAAGTAGTAAAACACTTTATAACTTTTTTTTATTTAGAAGCCCAATTACAGTCAATAAATAGCTTATAGTCTAATAAATTTGTTAAGCACTTTATATGCTTAACGATTTTTTGAGACCAACTGTCGCCAAAACATTGTTTAAAACTAAAAAAAAATGTTATGTCATTTATTAGGCAAATAACAAACTGAAACAACTAAATAGTCTTTATTCATACATAATAACTAAAAAAATGTTTATATTTTGTATGGCCTGGCCTCCTTTGGCCTTGATAGCAGCTTGCGTTCTTGCTGCCATTGTTTTTATGTACTTTTCCACAGTCTGTGTTGTTATTGACTGTATTTTGTCTTCTGAATAAAACAATTATAGATTGCTTTACTATTTTTTCTGCCTTTCTTGTAAAACAGTAAATTCAAAAATTCATGGATAGCAACAATATTTATATTTTAGCATTAGAAACACTACTTTGACTAAAGAGCTTACACATAATGGTGGATTAACCATTACAGGCACACACACACACACACACACATACATTCACACACACATATAGTATATACTGTATATATACGTGTGTGTGTTTATATATTATATATATTTCTCTTTTTCTTTTCAGAGTGTTTTTTGAGCAATCCACCCATCCACATGCACAGATAATTCCAGTCTGTCTGCCAGCCGGCCGTCTGCCCAACGGGAATGTCACCAATGACGTACCATAATTAACAATGTCCATCAGCCTGAGCTCAGCCGGGAGAGACGCTGTGTGCTGGCGAGGTATTGATGCGTGTTTGTGATGCTATTCTGTGTTGTGAAAGTGTTGGGCAGCAGGATTCGCTCCATCGCTGACCAGCGGCTCTGGCTCAGAAGAGCTTTGGTGGATGGTGGAGCTGAGATGGGTAGATGGGTGTCATAATAACAGGACAAATCTACTTTCACCCTCTGAAAGTCAGAGCTAGTCTGGAGGTTTGAATTGACAGATTTGATAGAAAATCACAGTGTATGATGGTCACAGACTCGGATTTCTTAGCTTTAGACTTTGATTCCATCCAGAAGAACATCAAACATGTTTGATATTTTGAGCTGATTTTAGAACACGTATTGTATACATTGGAGTTTGTTGTGATCAGAAGGACTTTATCGTCTGGTAGTGTGTGATCCTCAGTCGTGTAGTGTATGATGCCCAGTTTTTGTGACTATTTACAAAATCGGTACGTGTATGACACCTGGCGTTTTAAATCTGTTCAGATTTTAAAAGTTGTGTAGTGTATTTCAGCCTATACGTTTAAAAGTTTCAACTAAAATTTCAAAAATATAAATGGAAACAAGAGTCAATTGATGAGATTCAGTGAGAGTGCAGAGCTGTAATATAGTCACTACACTCTTAAAATAAAGGTTCTTTATTGAGATCAATGGTTCCACAGAGAACCTTTACCATCCATGGAAACTTTTCATTCCACAAAAGGTTCTTTACAATAGAGAAAGTTTTTTTAGATGATTAAAATCTTCTTCACACTAAGAAAAAAATGGTTCTTTTAAGAACTGTTCACTGAAAGGTTCTTTGGGGAACCAAAACTGGTTCTTCTATGGCATCTCTGAAAACCCCCTTTTGGAAGCTTTATTTGTAAGAGTGACGTTGCTGCTGTGTTCTAGATGGTCATTAGATTGTTGCTTTTGTGTGTCTCTGTGCCATGATTCACCTAACGATGTGAAATATACTGTATGTCTTTCATCTGCAGATGTTCACAGAACTTCAAGCACACGGTCAGTGTTTACTTTGCTTGCAGAGATTACACTGTGCAGCTTCATCGAAAGCTGTGAGTTCTCTGAATGAACACAAAACATTAGTGAAAGAGGTCAATGGTCAAAGAGGTTTTGTTGAGATGGGCAGTACCAGCTGGCACCCTAGCTAGTGTTTGCTCATGAGTCTTTGCACCTGGCGTTTGTCAGTAGCTGCTGTTTGACAATGATTTAAACCTCCTCCTTATTAAACTGAGGGTGCTGTGGGCACATCGCTGATGAAATGAGAGATGCTTCCTCTGTGTTTTATGTAGAAGAGTCTTATTTTATAGTTCTAGGAACGTTTTATTGTTTCTCTTAGGTCTATGCTTTTTTTTTTTTTGTATAGTTCAAATCTATTAACATATTTACTGACATATCACTCGTGACTTACTTATGTATTATAATTAAACTTTATTTGTGAACAATGAACATTTCTTCATATTAAGCCTAAAATGTGTTTTAATTTGTCACTGTTGATGAGGTCTTTAAATGCAAGATATTTAAAGTGCACCCAAAATATACTTGCAATAGTTTCACTTTAGCACAATCAAATATACTTCAGTATATCTTTAGTTGGAATTCAGCACTACTTCTGCACAATTAAAATGCATTAAGTACAAAAATAGTTTAGCAGCAATTTAGCAGACTTTAAGTAAGCTATACCAGTTTAGTATACTAATTGCAGGGTATTTTGATGAAGTACATACTGTAAATATGTAAATGTGTTTGTACTTAGCATCTATCTATCTATCTATCTATCTATCTATCTATCTATCTATCTATCTATCTATCTATCTATCTATCTATATCTATCTATCTATCTATCTATCTATCTATCTAGCTATCTATATGTTGTTTTTTTGCGGTTCTGGATGGCCTGGGGCGGGATAACTGTGCAATGTACAGTTTTTCTTTCTTTTATTTGAGAAGAGCAAAGAAATCCTGTTTTCTATGATCCGAAAATATCTGACATTTGTCAGAAAAGGTTTCAAATGTTCAACATAGTTTCTGAAGGTAATAGTGCAGACTGAGAGTGTGTCAGTGTTCACGAGTCTCTTTGTCCTTGTGCTTTTTCCTTGGGCAGTCGGTGGTTCATTTTCACTCTAAACGCATGCGACACTCTCTGGTGCTGGCCGTTGCTAGGCTGAGAGGACGTTGAGTGTTTGAGCAGCGCTGCGAGAGCCGGCCCTCGCTCTGAATGTCTCTGTCACCTCCTTCATTTCCTCTGGCGTCTCTGACCTTAATGTGTGAGGCAAGCCAAGCAGGATCCCGTTCACGTTTGCCCGGAGTGTGTCATGCAGATTTCAATAGAGCATAGTCGTATATTACCACACATGCGTGTTTAATGATTAATGTGCAAAAATCATGCCGCATCCACAATCTTTATTGAAATGTGGTGGATTCATTTTAATATGGTGGTTTAAAGGCATTTTGCTTTCACAGGGCACAAGTGATGAATGAATTTTAGATCCAAACGTATGTTGAAATAACACCACCAGATTTAAGATTGGTTAAAAGTGAGTGAGATTAGAGTTTACTGGAAATGGAGACATCCCTGTGCAAATGTTAGCAGGTTTAGTGAAGGTGGTGTCAGAGATATTGCACAAACTGTATGTGTAGTGAGAGAGCTGC
Organism: Aspiorhynchus laticeps; assembly: GCA_023376895.1. NCBI lineage: Eukaryota > Metazoa > Chordata > Actinopteri > Cypriniformes > Cyprinidae > Aspiorhynchus > Aspiorhynchus laticeps. The sequence goes on from CM041812.1 coordinate 27,118,873, forward strand.
ACATGATAACTGTAGAAATCATTTTTACTGATCAAAACTAATCAATAGATCAGTGATCATTACAGTTTGGGGTCTAATGCCCCTAATTACAGGCAGAATCTTCTACTTTGGGATTGATACTTAAGAGCTCTTACACATAACAAATGACACTAAACTAAATGTGACTTAATTTGATCATTTACTTTTCATTTCTACATGTATGAATTGTGAACAAATGTATATTCTTTCAATTAATTTATTAAGTGTAAAATATACATATGTATTAATATATGCAATATATATATATGTATAATATGTATAATAAAAGTGCATTATACATAAATATTTGTATTAAAATGTACTTCATTTGATCTTTACTTTCAACATGCACGAATTGAGAACTAATGTATGTATTTTCAATTAATTTATTAAGTGAAATATACACATATATATTGATATGTATACAGTATCTTTAAATATTTATGTAAAAAGTATATATAAATATTCACTTTACATTCAAATTTACTTTGTGCTTTAATTTCTACATGCATGAAGTGAGTATAAATGTATAGTTTCAGTTAATTCTTGTTATATATATATATATATATATATAAACATAAATACAGTATGTACAGTAAATAGTTAATATATAACTATTTTAATTAACTATTAACTATAATTATTTAAATTAACATTTACTTTGTGCTTTAATTTCTACATGCATTAACTGAGTACAAATGTATATTTTCAGTTCATTTATACAGAGTAAAAAATTCATAGTCTATATTTACTTTCCTAAAATCAATATAATTTAAGGTTTGTAATTTCTACATGCATGAATTGAGAACAAATGTATTTATTTTTAAAAAATTTATTCATTGTATAAAATAGTAAATATATTCTTCTATATATATAAATGTTTGCTTTTTCCTGGGATTTCATATTTAAACCTCTTGTAAAATGACTATAAACAAATCATCATATAAAATTACATAAAAATGATTTATTAATTTATTTGTTTTATATATTTTATGACATTAAATATATATTCACCACACTGACAAAAATGATATACATATACTTTATTTATTAAACAAGGTTTTTGATATTACATGATTTGCTTGGAGTAGAAAAAACACTTTTCTCTTCCTCTTTCCTGGTGAGATGTATTTTCCTGTTTCCATTTTTTATGTGTTTCGATTTGGATACCTGTAGAGAAAACTGTAATGTGAGATGAGAGCGATGTAGAGCTCGCCTTACGAGAATTTGGCCATAAATATATAGATAAATAAATCATTATTTCTAATATTGGCTTTTACTCCCTCCATCCCAGAGCTTATTTATTGAGCTGTTTGTGCCCCGTGGGTTCCCAGATGTGTTTGGAAACCCTATCCAGGAGTAAATAGATATCTAGAAGAAAATCAATGTTTTAATAATCTCTCCACAGATTCTATTACATGAACAGCTCACTTCTGCAGCACATGATAGATGCCTTTGGGTGATTAGGGCTTGAAATCGAGACAACAAGCCAACTTAATTGTATATTTGCATTCATGAACTCTCAGCCTGTTGTGACGCTCTCATCAAAGTACATCTTTTCTCAGGAGGGTCGTGTAATTCAATCTCAGCATCAAACAGATCTCATCCTAAAGGCAAACCATCAGCTTTATGGAAAGCAAAGGCGTGTTATTGTATAGTATGAAATTTCACATTGCTGTCTGTCTTCCCCGCTGGATGCTCTTCTCCCTGTTTCTTTAAACCCGGTCCAGCTGCACAAACATCTCTCCCTGTCTGACCCGCTCCCATTAGAAACACATCTGTTCAATTAGGGTGGCAAAGCTACAGTGAACCCCGAGATCAGAGCCTTGAGTGTGCTGGAGTCCCTGCAGAGGGCCGTGATTGTGTGAATAACAGGTATGTGAAGTTTCACAGGGCGACTGAGTGCTTATAGATTTACCCAGAACATTGTGTTTAGAGCTGAACCGCCCTCATTCAATGTACAGAACAATGTATGAAATAGCCCAGAGGAGCATTTCCTTGCTTATAGTTTTTTCATGTATCCTTGTTTCTTTTAAAGGAATAGTTCACCCAAAAGTGAAAAATTGCTGACGGTGTACTCGCCCTCAGGCCATCCAAGATTTGATGAGTGTGTTTCAGCATGAGAACAAATTTGGAGATTTATAATTGCATCACTTGCTCACCAATGGATCCTCTGCAGTGAATGGGTGCCGTCAGAATGAGAGTCTAAACAGCTGATAAAAACATCACAATAATCCACAAGTGATCCACACCACTCCAGTCCTTCAGTTAACAAGCTGCGTGTTTGTAAGAAACATCAATCCATCAAGACATTTTTAACTTTAAACCATTGCTTCCGCCTAACATATGAGTCCTCTATCCATAATATCACTTCCTTCAGTAAAACAGTCATCTAGTCTGACTAGATGCAACACTTTTTATTTTTGTGATAATTTTCAAGTGAAACTGGATATGCAATAAGGAAAACTGCAGGGACATGATTTTATCAATCAACGGTTGATTGGAAGGTGAGAATTATCTCTAAATGAGCAGAAATCTAATTAAGATGATTTATTTCATGTTGAGTTTAATAAAAAGTGTCCATTTGCTTTATTTAATTTCATTTCTGTCAAGGAGAAACTATTTAGGTTTTCCTTGTATGAGAAACCGAGATGAATGTTTTTGTATTTTCTCAGCACTCATTTTTGTGCACACCCATTAAGATTAAGATTGCTGTTTTTCATTATCAGTGCTCTCTGTTTGCATTTCTCATTTTATTTCCATTTGGAAAGTCATTATTCTGACAATTTCTTCCAATTTTACAAGACTGAACTGAGATTTTAGTCTGCCAAATTATTGATTTGTTCCTTCTTGTTTAGCTTCCCAGTGGAACATTAAGTCAAATGTAAAGATTTATATTTTCATAACAACGTGCACAGAGTAAGAACGTGTTCAGATGCTCCTTTGAAAGCTCTTTTGTGTTAGTGAAATCTTCACTCCTCCACAACCACAAGCCCACTATTCTGCACTCGCCAGCGACTCCAGAAGCCCCATTGTGTGGCAATGTACATTGCATACAGGACCGGTTGTGTTGCAACAATCGTCTGCATTGTGTTTGCTTCTTTCAGTAACACGCAGACACTTGAGAGCAGTTCACATACTGTAATATTGTCTGCTGCGCTGAGCCGCATTAGCAGTGATTTCCTCACAAATTAAGGCATGCAGACATCGCAATTTGCCTAGTCTGATTCATAGAAAAATGCAACAAAGTTTTTATTCTTTATCAGTTTTAATCCAGTAAAACCCAACATACATAATAATAGAATTTTTTTTTTTTTTTTTAAAGTAAACCATATATATATTGAACCATTCGACAAAATCTAGTGTGCATATGCTTTTGTGTTTAGTATCATTTTTTAAACATCTTTTAATGGCTCATTTATATGATAAAGTGAGAATATAGAGGAAAAACAGTTTTATCTCTTATAGAAGCTCAAACTGAGCAAAAATATGCAATTTGGTGCAGATGCTATTATTCATATGGCCAAAAAGAAAGATGAAATTCTGATAGCTTGTAAATCAGTGAGATCTACTTAAAATGCATGTAAATATCAGTTGTCACTCTATATCTCCCAATAATACGTCTTAGTATGATGATATTTAAATAATTAGTTTTTATGATCAAAGCTCTGTAGTTTTGAACTTAAAATGCAATGCAATACAATGATAATTGAGAGATGAACAAATAAACGTTCCTCAAAAGCCTGATGGTCATATTGATGCTCACATTTTAACATGAATTTTCTTTATGCGTGGTAAAATTATGTATGGATAAACATGTAATCTTAAACTGCTTCAGTCCAGTAAGTGAAATATTACTAACAATGTTTAAGCTATTCTTATGTTTACTTTATACAAATAATTGAATATTTCACAGTAAAAAGACACATAAACCACAACCTGACATTTATTGCCTTTTATTTGATAAACTATCAATCAGAAATCAAAAGGCATGTAGTAGATTGTGTACAACAGGTTTAACAGCAAGGTTTTGATTATGTGGATAATTTAAATTCTTAGAAAATTGTGTATCAGATATGATAGATTGGGCTTTATAGGGTTAATTTATTAACAAGACATTAGAGCATCTGATTTCTCTGCTGCTCCAGGAGATGAAAGCATTAAAGTCAGCTTAAAAACAACATTGACCCTGTTCCTCTGTTCCTTGCTGCATGTTATTCTGAAGAAATGAATTGTCTTCATGAAATGAGATCCCCTCTGAAACTCTAGAGGAGATTAAGGCTCGTTTTTCTAAGAAGAAATATCTGAGGAACAGGAGGCCTGTAAGCAAGCCTCTCAGTTTAATCTTATTCTCAGTACTGAAACAATTGAGATGTTAAATAGACTGTCGTTTGTGGTTTTTATTTCCTGTAGGAACTCAGGGCTGTTAGATGCAGTAAATCCTGCTGTATGTGGGTAAAAGGTGAAATATTGTACAATCTCAAGAAAGGGAATCTGTGAGAAAACGCCGTCAGGTGTGTTGAGGAATGTCAGGTGTGGTCCTGTTGAGGAAACCGGGCGGCTCGAAGATATGTGTTCATTTCCCACTGTGCCAAACGGCATGAATGAACTCGCTGCAAAGCCACAAATATGCAGTAAACAGCATTTCTGTGGAAGTTTTAAATGTTCATTTACTTCCTTAAAGACAAAGCATTCTAATTAATAACTTAAAATGTCAAAAATAAATAAATCACGAACATGGGTGCATCTCACAAAGAAATGTCCATACTCTGTTTCCACCTAAAAAGACAAAAATAAATAAATAAGCAAGCAAGCATATCATTTGCGGCATTTATTATTATTATTTGCATTTGCATTGTGATTTTTTTTGGCATTCAGTCATTAATGATTCACTCTCACTGATGACATTCTCTTTAATGTGATGTGTAAAATAATACTCATCCGAGATGGCGATGAATCTGTTTACAGAGGAGAGGTTGAACAGCTGGCTCTGTGCACTTCCATAGCTGTCTGGTTTGGGTCAGCCACCAAATCAGTCATAAAAAACTAAAACGGACTGTTAGAACAGCTAAGAGGATAATTGGTGTGCACCTGCCCAACCTTCAGGACTGGTACACCTCCAGAATGAAGAAACGGGCAGGCCAGGTCATCCCGGGCCACAGCGTGTTTGTGCTCCTGTCCTCAGATCTCTGTGCACTAGAACATCCAGACACAAGAGCAGTTATTCCTCCAAGGCCCAGGCCATCTCCACCTTAAATAGCTAACACACCAATTACTATCTACATGTTTTTATAATTCAGTAATCTTATAGTGTTCATGCCAGCTGAGTGCTAGATACTTACTAAATACTTACTAGATAAATACATATTTTTATTTATGCAGTGCAATTGTATGTACAGTATATAATGTGCACAATGGTACATAAGTCTTCTGATTCTAGATGTATATTACTTTATTGTTCTTAATTTTTTTATTCTTAATCCAACTTATTTACTGTACATGTTCTTTCTACTCTTTTGTGTGTTCAGATTTAAACCAGTTTTGCTCATCATTTTCTACATTTTTAATTTAATTTAATTTTAGTTTAGTTTTTAAAAAAAAAGCCAAAATAAGTCCATTATGTTCCATGATTTACAATATGGAAGCATTAGTCACATATTATCATGTATCATTATTATTATTATTCAAATAATTTATCAATGTTATTATTGATATTTTAGTGCATAATTCAAATCATTGTTATTATTGTTATTATAATAATTATAATAATCGTTAATATTATTACTGTTATAATACTATTGCGAATAATAATAATTATTCTTATTAAAATAATGTATGCATATTATTGCTATTTATTGCACACACATTATTATTATTATTATTGAGGTGAAAACATTGTAAAACTCTTATGAAAATTGTCACAATGCTTAAAATGACCCTAAAATGAACTTTCAATTATTTGTCCTAAATATATATATATATATATATGTGTGTGTATATATGAATATATACTGTATATATATATATATACATACATATAAATATTACTTATTTATTTTTGTCAAATACAAGAAGCTACATTCACATGACTGTCACTGTCATAGTAAAAATCTATTGACTTTTTGTTATTGATCATGTGATTTTGAGCTAATGTGATTGTTTATGTGATATGAAATCTTTTGTGCACCATCTCGTCGAAACCACCGACTTACATTACATTACGGTTGAATTTACTGAATCAAATTTCTCTGTGAAATGAAGCCTGTTTAGACACGTCAATGAAAGGCTGGAGTCGATGCAGTAGCACTTAAAGCATCTCAGATTACTCTGCATGCGGTTGTGCTTTTCATTCAAGACGGAAAAATCTGCGTCTGTTGTGGTGCAGAGCTGACGTGTTGAGGTCTTGCATGGACAACAGATTCAGACACGGACAAGTACATGAGAAACTGGGGCGAATGTGTGATGTGTCCGTGTAATGTAGGACACTTGGACACACTACTGAAGGATGCTGGATTTGTCAGCAGATGGGTGTTAAGTAATTGGGCATGATTCATTGTCTTCACATGTTGTTTGCCATCTTTTGAGAAAAAACATGGAAGAACTGTATCCTCGTTTACGACACAATTCACTTGTTTATATCAGGATGCGCTTCCTGTGGCATGCATAATGAACTTAGCCGAATGGATTGTTATGCATAAACAGATAGTACTGTACTTCATGTTTACAGTGTAAAGTTGTGACTTAGCTCCCTCAGAGTGAAATATGTGTTGACTGTTCATGCTGGAATGAAAGACATGAACCACATGAACACTGTGTAGTAATATTGCATGTCTGAGGTCAATATTTGAGGTCAGTAATGACACTGGGAAACATGCCATATGCAGTTGCTCATATCCACTTACTGTAATTTATCATATGTGCTTTGCTTTCTTTGTCCACACCTAAGGATGCAATTCTGCAAACAATTCCAGAGATTATAGCTATCTACTTATATCAGCAGCACTTAAGAGGGACTTCATTTAGAGAATTAGCACAGAGCATTTTCATTACAAGAATGAGCTCTGATTTACTGAGAGTTTTCATGTCAATGGATTTAAACATGTTTGCTAAGTGTGTTCTTTTGCCTTGAAAATGCCAAAATAAGTCCTTTGTGTTCCATGATTTGCAATTTTGAAGCATCATCTATTTATTTATTTATGTGCTAATACTTTTGTTGTTGTTATTGCTGCTGTTATTAATGAAAATAAAATTAATTAATAAATTAAAAATAACAACATTAATTATTAAAATAATTTATAAACATAATTATTTGTATTTATTGTTGTTGTTGCAGTGTTATTTAATTATATCTGAATATATATTTTTCATATGTTTTAAATATTTATTTATCCAATATTTTTTTAATACTTTTATTTTATTTTTTGTTTTACTAAGAGATAGCATTTGCTTTACAATATTAAAGCATACTTAATTTATTATCATTTATTATTATTGTTGTTGTTATTAATGATAATAATAAATTAAAATAATAAAATTAATTATTATTATTTAAATAACTTATAAACATGATTTATTATTATTATTTATTATAATTGTTGTTAATTATAAAGTAAATAATATTTTCATATTTTAAAATATCAAATTATTTAATTTGGTATTTTTTTACTCAAAGATACAGTCATTTACTTTATAATATTAAAGCGTCAGTAATAAATTGTTGTTGTTGTTAATGATAATAATTATTTAAAATGATTATTATTATTTTTTTATGAATTATTTTCATTATTTTAATTTACTACTTTTTTTATTTTAATTTTAATTTACAATTATTATTATTATTATTATTATTATTATTATTTATTCCTTCCTTCAATTTTATTTAATACATTTTCTTTTATGACTTTATTACTCAGAGATCCAGTCAATTGTTTTTGTGTGCTGAAGGTCTGTGTAATAGCACAGCTAATTGTCCTGGTCAATATTGGGAGCTGTGTTCGTGTTATGTAACTCAAAAAGTGTTATTTTGTGAATTCCGCCTATTAAGTAATCTGGCATTGACTCCGAGAAGACAAAATGGCCGACATTTCAAAGTGACAGATGATGCTAGAAAGAGACTCCAGGCAGCCAACTGTGGGGCTATACTGATCTTGGACAACAAACTCTGTTCCTAGAATCTTTCCTCATCAGGGCCAAGAGAGACGACATACCAGCTGGCTTGATATGAAGATGAAAAAATGAAAACTGAAGCTTGACATGGTAACTGTGTGACATAAAGGCCCAATCTTCTTCTTTTTTCCCCTATCCATTAAGTACATATTCACAATGACCCTGGATTACATCATATGTCAACTCTTTCTAATGTACAGGTGCATCTCAATAAATTAGAATGTCGTGGAATAGTTCACTTAAATTGTGAAACTCGTGTATTAAATAAATTCAATGCACACATACTGAAGTCTTTGGTTCTTTTAATTGTGACGATTTAGTCTCACATTTAACAAAAAAAACACCAATTCACTATCTCAACAAATTAGAATATGGTAACATGCCAATCAGCTAATCAACTCAAAACACCAAAGGTTTCCTGAGCCTTCAAAATGGTCTCTCAGTTTGGTTCACTAGGCTACACAATCATGGGGAAGACTGCTGATCTGACAGTTGTCCAGAAGACAATCATTGACACCCTTCACAAGAAGGGTAAGCCACAAACATTCATTGCCAAAGAAGCTGGCTGTTCACAGAGTGCTGTATCCAAGCATGTTAACAGAAAGTTGAGTGGAAGGAAAAAGTGTGGAAGAAAAAGATGCACAACCAACCGAGAGAACCTTATGAGGATTGTCAAGCAAAATCGATTCAAGAATTTGGGTGAAATTCACAAGGAATGGACTGAGGCTGGAGTCAAGGCATCAAGAGCCACCACACACAGACGTGTCAAGGAATTTGGCTACAGTTGTCGTATTCCTCTTGTTAAGCCACTTCTGAACCACAGACAACGTCAGAGGCGTCTTACCTGGGCAAAGGAGAAGAAGAACTGGACTGTTGCCCTGTGGTCCAAAGTCCTCTTTTCAGATGAGAGCAAGTTTTGTATTTCATTTGGAAACCAAGGTCCTAGAGTCTGGAGGAAGGGTGGAGAAGCTCATAGCCCAAGTTGCATGAAGTCCAGTGTTAAGTTTCCGCAGTCTGTGATAATTTGGGGTGCCATGTCATCTGCTGGTGTTGGTCCATTGTGTTTTTTGAAAACCAACTTCACTGCACCCGTTTACCAAGAAATTTTGGAGCACTTCATGCTTCCTTCTGCTGACCAGCTTTTTAAAGATGCTGATTTCATATTCCAGCAGGATTTGGCACCTGCCCACACTGCCAAAAGCACCAAAAGTTGGTTAAATGACCATGGTGTTGGTGTGCTTGACTGGCCAGCAAACTCACCAGACCTGAACCCCATAGAGAATCTGTGGAGTATTGTCAAGAGGAAGATGAGAAACAAGAGACCAAAAAATGCAGATGAGCTGAAGGCCACTATCAAAGCAACCTGGGCTTCCATACCACCTCAGCAGTGCCACAAACTGATCACCTCCATGCCACGCCGAATTGAGGCAGTAATTAAAGCAAAAGGAGCCCCTACCAAGTATTGAGTACATATACAGTAAATGAACATACTTTCCAGAAGGCCAACAATTCACTAAAAATGTTTTATTGGTCTTATGAAGTATTCTAATTTGTTGAGATGAATTGGTGGGTTTTTGTTAAATGTGAGCCTAAATCATCACAATTAAAAGAACCAAAGACTTAATCTACTTCAGTCTGTGTGCATTGAGTTGAATTACTGAAATAAATGAACTTTTCCACGACATTCTAATTTATTGAGATGCACCTGTATATAAAAAAAGCAAGCCAGCAATGGCCAGCATTGATTAATGTTTTCAGAATGAGATATGCACCATAAATGGCTGCCGTGGAGCCTCGGTTATTCCAAGATGAAATCTTTTTAACTTAAAAACAACTAGCTGGGTGATGGTTTCAGATATATGTTTGATATATACCATACTGGTTACCATGTTCATATACAATGATACTTTTGGGATTGCTCATCCAAAAATGAATACATTATTATTTACCACCCTCATGTTTTTACTAACCCATGGCGTGCATGGAAACAAAAGCGGTTTCTCAGGATGACAGCTTCAGTCACCATTCACTTTTGTCATATGGAAAGATCTCAGTGAGAAACAAGATTCTCTGGTCTGATGAACCTCAATTCCAAGCATCCTGTTTGAAGGAAACCAGCTCTGCTCATCACATGCAGAGTACCATCCCAAAAGTAAAGTGTGCTGGTAGCACCTCATGCTATGGAGCTGTTTTTCAGAGGCAGAGACTGAGGGACTCGTCAGAGTAGAAGAAAAGCTCAATGCGCCAATATATTGAGATAGCCTTAATGAAAACCCAGTCCAGAGCATTCAGAACCTCAGACTGGGCAGAAGGTTCACCTTCCAACAGGACCATGACCCTAAGCACACAGCAAGAATCAATTATAGACAACTCTGTGAATGTCCTTGAGTGGCCCAGCCAGAGCCTGAGCTTGAACCCAATCAAATTGAAATTGAAATTCAATATAATAAAAAATAAAATAAAAAACAAATCAAATTCACATTCAAATTCAAATATTTCTGGAGAAACCTGAAAATGTGCATCTGCCCCCATCCAACCTGACAGAGCTTGAGAGGTGAAGAGATGAGGAGAAGAATAGCAGATAATTGCCAAATGCTGATGAACAAAGCTTGTCACATCAAACAAAAAAAGACTTGAGGCTGTAAAGGTGCTTCAGCTAAATATTTAGTTAAGGGTATGGATACTTATGCAATGTACTTATTTCAGTTTTTTATTTTTTTTATTAATTTACGAAGTTGTGACAATTCTGTTTTTGCTTTGCCAATATGGTATATGGTGTGTAGATTGATGTGGGGAAAAAAAATAATTTAAAGCAGCTTAACATAAGGCAACAACATAACAAAACGTGAAAAAATGAAGGGGTATAAATACTTTCGCAAGGCACTGTAATAGTGAGAATTAGTCCCCAAAACTAACCTTTTTAATTTTTATTTTGTGAAATGTGATTAATTCATAAGCCGCAAGAAGCTGCATTCACATACAAATTACTGTCATTGTAAAAATCTCTTAACTTTTTGTGTTATTGATCATGAGATTTTGAGCTAATGTGATTGTTAATGTTATTTTGAGACACCAAAATTGAAGTCATACAGGTTTGGAATGACATAAATGTGAGGAAATGATAGGATTTTCATGTTTGGGTGAGCTGTCCTTTTAAATTGCACTAAAAGAAGGATAGTAAAGTCATAGTTGTGTCCTAAACATGGTTTTCCATGGTATTTTGTCTAAGGAATGTATTTTGTGCAGTTCATAATCTATAAAAGAAGCATCGTGAGCCATCTGTGTTCAGATGCTTTTGGTTTGATTCATCGTAAACCTTTCATGAGCTTTTCATTTATCTTTTGTGCACTCTGTTTATCTTTAAATTATGACTAATTATAACAAATTAGTTAATTTGTGCATGATGAAAAGACCTACAATTTGTTGTTTGTGAAGGTGTAAAGCTTCATTATTTCTTTCATTTGTGAAACAAAATTGGGTCACAGGTCTGTTCTAAATACAAAAAAATGAAATGCAATTAAGTAGTTTTAAGCAATGCATTAAAACCCAGTACAAAATCAAGTCAAGTACTGTGTTTTTACTCGTTTTAATATAGTGCATGTGAGGGCTTGACAGCGCAGTGTAGGGAGCTTGTGCTGGGCAGACAGTAGGTGGTGAAACAGCACTCTCTTTTCTTGTTTTTCTTCCCTTTTGTAAGCATAATGTGTGTTTTTGAAGTCGTTTCATCGGGCCCCTGGAGATTTACGTAATCGACTGCTTTGGCACGCAGATGCAGGGACAATAGGGGTAATTGCGCTTCAAAGAAGAAACAAAATACAACACCTCCACAATATTATTCATCTTTAATCTTCACACAAACATCAAGACAAGACAAACGATGATTGTGGTTTTGCCATTGGCCTTGCATAATGAGTTTGTCGCAACTCCCATGATGGCCCGGGAGATTGACGTACAGTAAAAGGACAAAGCGCCAGTCACAATTATTGTAACAAACAATTAAATAACGTGTGCTCACACGGACATAATTCTAAGATTGTCTTTATTAAATAAATAAATACTGAGTTCTTTCTGATAATAAGTTATGTCCATGGCATTGCAGGTCGTGTCCACACAGTGAAATGCAACCGTACTTGCAGACCTACAGCATCAGATCGTTTCACGACGCAGCCCCATGTCCTTAAGCAGGAATGCTTTCACAGTTAAACGAAATCTGCTCTCAAGAGAGCTACATCCAACCACCCTGCCTTGCTGAAACCACCTTGCCTCGAAACACCTCTGTTTGGCTTCAACAAAGCAAGATTTCTGCATTAAAAAAGACCTAAACGAGATCTATTTTTTCATTATTTCATCGTCGCCTCTGGTTCCAGCCCAGCTCGGTTCAGTCCGTTTACAAAACTCGTAATCCATGACATCTCCTCCCATCTTCGACACTCCCATCCAGCCGTATGTAGTCCACATTCTTGTCCTTTCAAAGTATTCCAGTCTGTCGCTTCAGTTGCATCTCTGCAGCAGCATGTTAAGTGCATAGTCCATGCGGCTGCGCAGGTCCGCCGAGCAGCCGGACACGAGCAGGGTGCTGAGCCGCAGCGTGGTGGACACGCGGTCCTCATTGATGTACGTCAGGAGGTATTCCTCGCTCTGATTGCACAGGATGATCTTGGTGTGATCGTGGTAGAAGTTCACCTGTGGGAATAGCGTGCATTTAGCAATCAAGTAGCTTCACGTCAGCATCTCAGTATGTAGATGCTTTTGCATTCTAGAAGTACAAACGTGAAGTTTTACCTGGAAAGTGCCATCGTTGAAGAGCATCATGAGTGCTCGATCAGACTTGAGCCACTGAAGAAGATACAGTCTGGGTTTGCCTGCATCTGTGACATTGGGTAAATCACCTCCCTGTTGAGGAATAGCAAGTAGTAATCAGAAAATCTGATGCAAATTGCTTAGTTGGGGTTTAAAGACACTCAATATTCAGTAATATTATCTGCACTGACACTACTGAACAAAACTTGATCTGAATAATGACACTATTGATTTCTGTAGAGCTGCTTGAAATGACTTTGTTTCATAATTGATGAATTTTCCAACACGAAAATTGAATCAACATTGAACTGACTAGTTAAATAGCTAAATAACAACACTATTGTCTTGTGTAGAGCTGCTTACAGCTGAATTGAACTTGTTTCACAATTTGATTGAACTGAACTTGAATAAGGACACTATTGGCTTTTTTAGAGCTGAGAATTTCTCACATTTGAAAAAGTTCTCTATTTCAGTTCATTATTGTGAAGCTGCTTTGAATCTGTACTGTATAAAGCGCTGCAGTATATAAACAATGGTGACTTGATTTGATAGCAATCACATTTCAACCAAGCGAGGACACTTACATCCATCAGATTCTCCTCCATGTAGTGGGAAAAGTATTTTAAGATGGTGACCTGGCCGGCAAACTGCTCTGGGGCTTCCGTAGTGGAGAAGACTGAACATTGTCCCAGCTCTGCATAGTAATGCACAGTCCTGAAGGTCAAAAAGACATGTTAGTCTTCATGAAATCAATGATTTTTAAACTAAAAAGACATCTGGGATCTTCAACATACTTTTTGTCTGACAACAGGCTCATGTGAGTGCCATTGTTAAAGAGAACTCCAACTGTGTGATCTGACAACTGGTAGCCAAAGCCGTACTTGTTGGAATAGTCCACCCACTTAGTCACCCACTGGAAGCTGCTGTTCACGCTCTCTTTTGAAATGTTATTAGCTGTGAACGAGAGATTAAAATGGATTATTAAAAGTGACTTTGCATTTGAGAAACAGATGGCTTTCAGATCGTCTGATACGCACCTTCCGGCATGTTCTCCAGACAGCCTCGCAGTACTCGGGCCACGGTGTCCGCGACGCTTCCCATTGTGCTGTCCTCAAGACCTGAAAACACAAAAAGCACCAAAACCCATTAGATATTGCATTAAAACATCCATTAACATCCTTAATTTGAAAAAAAAAAAGTGCAACGTACATTCGCTGCTGCTACTGCAGCTCCCGAGGGTTCCTCGCACTATCATTCGAATGCTGTCTTTAATGTGTTGTTTGCTGCTGGTGTCCTTCGTCGGGACAGCTGGTTTTCCAGCAGCTGGGATGGGGGGTTTACTGTCCTGTGGGAAATTAAGGAATGTGGGGTTAGGTTGCAATCTTAAACTATCTACTCAACTCTGATGGAGGATGAAGGAGCTCACCTCAAGAGTTTGTCTACAGGGTTGAGGGCTGATTGACGTTTTCCGGAGGTCAAGGCATAGTCTGTTTATGTCTTCCTCCTCCTTGGTTGGTTTATCTGCCAGAAGCAAGACGTTTATTAGTCTGATTATGCAATTTGGGTAACCCAGAAATGGTTTAGGTTAAACTAGTAAGTGCTTACTTTGAGTCTCCAAGTACTTGGCTTTGTCCTTCTTTCCACCGAACAGGGCGGCTGCGGCTTTCTTGAAGAAGCTCTTGGCAGGGCTGGTGTGGTGAAGGTCTGGGGCCGCATGGCAACAGTTAGCAGACAGTCTGTCTGGTGTGAAACCCTGATATAAGAGGGAAAAAACAAGCTCAAAGCCACTGAATATTTCATTGTGTGGGAACTGGTCAAGATAGTTTCGTTTCCACAAAGAGACACACACCTGGCAGAAAAAGTCATGGCGTAGGATGTCATCGAGTTGTGGCCTATCCATTGGGTTTTTGGCCAGCATATTGCTGATGAGATGCTTGGCTTGGGGCGACAAAGATGACGGCATGGAGTATCGCGCTTCCCGAATGCACCGGTACGTTTCTTTAAGGTTAGTAGTCTCAAATGGAGGTCTTCCCAAAAGCATGGTATACCTGTTAGGATGCAAATTGTCCATTATAAATAAGCATTTCCATGACATTTCCATGAAATCCAAGAGAAAAGTCGGTCAATTTACTTACATCACACAACCGAGTGCCCACACGTCAGATTCACATCCATGCCCTTGCTTATTGAGGACTTCAGGCGACAGGTAGTTTGGTGTTCCACATATTGTTCTTCTACGGTTCTCCACCGGCTCGAGCTTTGCAGCCAAACCAAAGTCTCCAACCTTGAGCTCCATAGACTCATTGATGAAAAAGTTACCTGGGAAGAGCAACAGAATTGGGGTTTATTACATTTACATCTATTTGAATTTCATTCAAGGTACATGTTTTATCAGTTTATGCATTCCCTGGGAACTCAACCCATTAATTTTGGCATTGCTGCAGCCATATTTGAGCTACAGGTTGGCTTTATTATTAGTATACTATAGTTGCTTACCTAGTTTAAGGTCTCTGTGTAGGATTTCTTGCTCATGGAGATACTTCAGCCCCGAGATGATCTGTCTTAGGTAGTACCGAACCTCTGGTTCTGTAAGCACCTTTCGGGCCTTGAGAATATGTGCTAGTGACTGAAGAACAACAAAAAACTGTACATGAGCAACGATATTTCCTACAAGATCCGTTTCATCAATCGAAGAAGGACGTCAATGGCACTCACCCGTCTGCTGCAGTATTCAAGTAGAATGTAGATATTATCTTTGTCCTCGAAATGGTGGTAGAAGTGAACGATGTGTTTGTGATGCAGGGCTCTGTGCAATTCGATTTCTCTGTCGATCTGTCAATCAAATGGTTGCAAGCTTAATAAACAATTCAAGCAATGCAGCCAGGAGCAAATACGTTACAACAGGAAAGCAAGTTACCTTTTCCCTTTGGTGAGGTTTGGAAACGCGCGTGTGTGGAATGATTTTGGCTGCATACATTTTGCCTGTGCTCAGATCTGTAAATTCATAGCATTTGGCAAAACCACCCTGCAACAGAGAGAGAGAGAGCATGCATTGTAAGACAATGACAAACTAGAGCATTACATACAAATATAATATATTCAACTGGTAACCTCTTATGTAAATGTATGCATAACTATTTTATTGATTTGGTTTATTTAATAGAAACATAAAATTCAAAATAAACACTTTCAAAGTACTATTGGCATTAATATGTAGCATGGTTTTTATCATTTTACTATATTATGGTATGTAAATGGTGCTTCAAAAATACTATGGTATTACTTTTTCCTAAGTCAGATGTAAAATATTTACCTTGCCCAAAACTTTTCCTCTACAGTAACATTTCCCAGTGGC
This sequence comes from Aspiorhynchus laticeps, assembly GCA_023376895.1. Taxonomy (NCBI): domain Eukaryota; kingdom Metazoa; phylum Chordata; class Actinopteri; order Cypriniformes; family Cyprinidae; genus Aspiorhynchus; species Aspiorhynchus laticeps. The sequence goes on from CM041812.1 coordinate 27,135,212, forward strand.
TGAATCCGAGATGATGCGTGACATTTCCTGCGTGGCATGAGCATTATTATCCTCTGATTTCCCTCGTCTGCTCTCGGTGGGTCTGTGGTGTGTGTGTTCACACATCTTGCCGTTATTCACAGGCTGATGATGATGGTGGTGGTGTGTTAAAGTCCTGAGTATGTCCATGCTCGAGTCCAGACTGGGAGGAATCACCACAGAGCCTCGCTCTTATACATGCGCGCGCCGCTCCGCCCAGTTCTTTTATTACGCGGAGCTGGAACTAGACTCGCGTCTGAACAGCGGCTTGAATCGCGAAATCAATGTTATGGTTTGTGCTGTGACATATGAAGAGGTCAGATGCAAAATTTTCTTCTAAAATTATCATTTTTCTCAGGCTCCTAGGTTTATGTTCAGTTATTTCACTTTAATGGCAATGAAAATAACTTATTCATTGCTATTAAAGTGAAATTACTGAAGCTACACATAGGAGCCTGATAAAAATGCTCATTTTAGAAGAAAATCTCAAATGGCACGTGGAGGCTTTTGCATCTGAACTCTTCATATGGATTATTTTATTCCTGAGAATAGACTGTAAAGCACAGTTGTAATGACTTTTATTAGCCTTCATTAAATTTAAGTTAAATTTATAACTTTAACATGGAAATAGAAACTAAACAAAATTCATTTAATTTAATATGATTATTGTCATGTTTTTCTAATTATATTATTATTTATCTATACTTCAAAACCCTCTGTATTTTATTTTACAATATGTTTTATAAATGTTTTATTTTTCAGATTTTTACGCATTTTATTCACTTAATATTACTTTATTCAATCTGTCCATATAGTTTATTATTTTGTATCTAGAAGTTTGACTAGGACATGCATGGGCATGTTTTAGAGTGTATATTACAGTAAAGCTCTCCAGCGCCACCATGTGGTGGAGTTACACTAGTTTGAATGGAGCTGGTTGTGTGGCGCATGTATGACTCATACTGACACTCCTGTTATACACAGCCAACAGATTTATAATAACATTATTGATTTAGATATATAAGAAGCATTTAACCTACATAGATCATAATATTATATTTAGAGTCTAAATTTTAGAAATCAAATAAATAAGCTTGTGTTTTTACCATTTTCCCCACATATTTACATAATGTCATGGCTAATGCATATGTTGTGTTTTTAGTTTTTGTCTTTATAACAGCTTTTCTTTTTGCAAGATGCACTCAGAATCTAACAGTAGTCCTATGATTTGACTCCAGTGTCAAACATTCACGTCCAGAAAACTGCCCTACCTCAAGGATCCTTTATTCAACGAAACAGCCATCAGTTTTCAGTGTTCTGCAAATGAAGGTAACACATTTTCTACAATGCACTGCTTGTTTGAAGTGGTCTTGAGGAAGAGTGGGAAAATGTTTACTTTAGTTTGGATCAGCTGAAGTGTGTTGACTGGTTTTCAAGTCCTAAAATATAAAGTGTTTACATGCAGAATTCAGTTATTTATAGTTAAATTCAACAGGTAAACATTTATATTGATTGCATGCAAACAATGCAGATTCACAGTGCAGGCTTAATAAAACACACAACAGTGTAAAATTAAAAGCAGATCCCATTTTTACTTTTTTTTTCCTATTGCTTTTCATGTCTAGCTGACCACATGTCTAATGAATTATTCATCAGTGATGTCAAACTGCAGCCTGGAAGGGTCTTCTATAGCAGGGTGTAAAGACATGAATGTATGGAAGAGTGAGGAGCTTGTGTTTGCAGGGTTAGTTGGACAATGCATAAAAACATAAGCTTTATTTTCCAGCCAACGGCATCAGTTTTAATTGAGGGTAAAATAGCGGACAGTGTGACAGATCTATTCTGGGTATTGTTAGGGAGATTATGAGACAAATGATCCATCAGAATGTTTATGTATTATATCCCTAATAACCATCCCAACTGAATGCAAGATAACATTTTCAGAGCGTTTCTTTCATGCTCCTTTACTGAATTTTAATATGACAGACATACAGTGATTTGCAAAAGTCTTGAGACATGTTGAAAATCTTGGATTGTGTTTCATTTTAACCTTGAAATAAAGTTTGAGGTTTTATGTCATTATAAAGAGCTATTTCAGATTCAGTAATGTATCTGATTCTAACACACAAATCAAATGTAAGTTAATGAGTGGCATTGATCATGTGACAGAAAAGGTGAATTCAAGATCGCAATTCCAGTGTTATTTTAGTATCTGTGAGATACTATTCTATTACGCTTTCATTTTCATTAGAATTTTTTGTTTGTAGTGTTTTTGTCATTTTTATTATCTTTATTTTTAAATGTCTAGATAGTTTTTGTTCATTTTAATTTTTAATTGTTAATTTAATTTATCAAAATATGTTATTGAGTGAGAAGATGTTCTGGACAGTTCTCTAGCAGCGTGGACATCATAAGCCCAGACCTGGTTTAACCCAGATCCAGATCCAGATCCAGCAGTGCAGCTGTGGGGCCAGTGAGGGAAAAGGAAACAGCACACAATGACTCTGGCATCCTCAGGAAGTTCCTTTAACAACTTCTCTTCCAGAACCCTCATCTGCCACGGTAACACGTATAAATCATCATTAAAAATCTTCAACCCTCATGCTTTACAAAAAGTCACACTAAGATGTTTTGCTAACACTTAGGTTTAGTATAGTTAACTAAAACTAAAACTATAAAAAACATTTTCCTTACCTGAAATAAACATTAACTGAAAGAAAATGTTAAATGGAGTACATACGTGTGTGTGTGTGTGTGTGCGGGTTTATGTGGTTTATGAGGACACAAATTTGTTTAATGACATGGGTATGACAGAGGTATTACAATATGAAGGTGGTTTATGAGGACACTGCCTATGTCCCCGTAATTCAAAAGGCTTAAAAAACATACTAAATGGTGTTTTTTTGAAAATCTAAAAATGCACACAGTCTCCTGTGAGGGCTAAGTTTAGGTGTAGGGTAGGTGTAGGGCAATAGCACACACAGTTTGTTCAGTATAAAAACCATTACGCCTATGGAGAGTCCCCATAAACCACAAAAACCAACATGTGTGTGTGTGTGTGTGTGTTTGTGTTTGTATATATATATATATATATATATATATATATATATATATATATATGCAATGTAAATGTATTTTTCAGCTGCATTTTTCATTTTCATTTAGTTTAACTTGATGTACTAAAATAGCTAAAACTGAAATAAAAATTAAAAGTTATATACAAATCACAAAAATAACAAAAGCTAATAAAATGTCAAAGTTATTAAAACTTTAGATTTAAAGTAAAACGAGGAAAATACAAAAATAAAAACTAATTCAAAATGAATTAATAATAAATTCATTAAAAACTACTGTAGTCAATAAATAATACTTTAACAATTTACAATACATTTACAATAACTAATGCAATAGTTAACAATAATTAACATTTATTAATTAATGTCAATTCCAATTTTCTTATATTAACAATTAATGCATCATGAATTAACAATGAAGTAATTTCTAAATTAATTTAACTTTAAATTAAATTAAATTAAAATTAATAAATGCTATAAAATTTGTATTGTTTTGTCTACATCTTATGCGTTAACTGAAGTTAACATATTGACGCTTACTTGCATGTTTTAATGCAAGCAAGGACACAAAATAAGTGTCAGCATTTTATAAAAATGAAAATACTTCAACTTCATGAAATGCATGTGGCAAGCTGATAATGGACAGAAAATGAATTATATGATCCTATAGCGCCCCCACATGTCAATCCAGCAACATACCACTGCAGGAGACAGATCAGTCTGAAATATCAAAGAGCTGCAGTAAGGAAAGCTATAGACATGTTTGACATAATGTAAAATACCTGAAATACGTATGTATAAAGCTTACCTTCCAGAAGTCCTGTTTGACGAAATTAATATCAGTGTGTGGTACTCCACGCCACCATGCTTTACTCCTTGAATAGGCCAATAATATGGTGTTTATTTCAAAACCTGTGCATTGAAATCCCATTGACGATGCTGCAAAAACCTGCATTTCAGAATAGGACAGTTACTACATGAGAGGAAGTATAAGCTCCAAAACCTGACATTTTATCCATGACTTACCAAACGTCCATCGCCTGATCCCAGGTCAGCCAGACGGCCTTTGTGTCCTTCTAGAAGCTTGATAACATTTAGAGTTTGTTCTTTTGTTGAAGGTAAAAATGGCACCTGGGAGAATATCATACCAGACCTTTTCAGCTTCCTTAGCTTGTCTGAACTTCTCTCTATTAAAGAGAAATGTGCAGAAAGTCAAAGCACCTTTAGTCTGAAGGGGACTCTGTGTCCAGGCATGCAGAACATGGCCCAGAGTCCGTAGACTCCAGCGAAGACAGATCTGATCAGTAAGGTGACATTGGGGCCGGACTGCTGATGACTGAACCACCTGCTGCTGTCCTCCTCAAGAATGACCTCAATACAGTCCTCCATACTGGAATGTGTTCAATAACAGCAGAAATATCATTAAAGCATCTCAGGGCAAACATATTACTTTTTTAACTTATAATTAACTTAATAATAATATGGTTTAAAGAAAATCACCACCACTGGAACATAATACTGTATATATATATATACATACAGGTGCAGCTCAATAGATTAGAATGTAAGTTATTTCAAAAAGTGAAACTTTCATATATTTTAGATTCATTACATGTAAAGTAAAACATTTAATTTTAAAACAAAATTAATTTTAATTTTGATGATTAGAGCTTACAGCTCATGAAGGTCAAAAATCAGTATCTCAAAATATTAGAATATTTATATTTCAGTTTCAATTAATGACCATCCATACAGTATAAATTCTGGGTATCTCTTGTTCTTTGAAACCACAATAATGGAGAAGACTGCTGACTTGGCAATGATCCAGAAGACGAACATTGACACCCTCCACAAAGAGGGTAAGTCACAGAGGCTCATTGCTGAAAGGTGTGGCTGTTTACAGAGTGCTGTATCAAAGCATATTAAATGCAAAGTTGACTGGAAGGAAGAATTTGGGTAGGAAAAGGTGCACACGCAACAGGGATGACTGCAAGCTTGAGAATACAGTCAAGCAAAGCTGATTCAAACACTTGTGAGAGCTTCACAAGGAGTGCACTGAAGCTGGAGTCAGTGCATCAAGAGTCACCACGCTCAGACGTCTTCAGGAAAAGGGCTACCAAGCCACTTCTGAACCAGAGACAACGTCAGAAGCATCTTACCTGGGCTGTGGAGAAAAATAACTCAGTGGTCCAAAGTCCTCTTTTCAGATGAAAGTAAATTTTGCATTTAATTTGGAAATCAAGGTCCCAGAGTCTGGAGGAAGAGTGGAGAGGCACAGAATCCATGTTGCTTGAAGTCCAGTGTGAAGTTTCCACAGTCAGTGATGATTTGGGCTGCGGTGTCATCTGCTGGTGTTGGTCCACTGTGTTTTCTGAAGTCCACAGTCAACGCAGCATCTACCAGGAAATTTTAGACCACTTCATGCTTCCTTCTGCTGACAAGCTTTATGGAGATGCTGATTTCATTTTCCAGCAGGACTTGGCACCTGCCCACACTGCCAAAGGTACCAAAAGCTGGTTCAATGACCATGGTGTTACTGTGCTTGATTGGCCAGCAAACTCGAATCTATGTGGTATTGTCAAGAGGAAGATGAGAGACACCAGACCCAACAATGCAGATGACCTGAAGGCCGCTATCAAAGAAACCTGGGATTCCATACCACCTCAGCAGTGCCACAAATTGATCACCTCCATGCCACGCCGAATTGAGGCAGTAATTAAAGCAAAAGGAGCCCCTACCAAGTATTGAGTACATATACAGTAAATGAACATACTTTCCAGAAGGCCAACAATTTACTAAAAATGTTTTTTTTATTGGCCTCAAGTATTCTAATTTGTTGAGATAATGAATTGGTAGGTTTTTGTTAAATGTGAGCCTAAATCATCACAATTAAAAGAACCAAAGACTTAATCTACTTCAGTCTGTGTGCATTGAGTTGATTTAATACACGAGTTTCACAATTTGAGTTGAATTACTGAAATAAATGAACTTTTCCACGACATTCTAATTTATTGAGATGCACCTGTATATATATATATATATATATACTGTATATAAGTTCAAATAATATTAGGTGAAAAATTAAAACTTAAAAAAGTAAAGAAAGATTAGAGAAATGAGAAATGTTGCCTTAACAAAATGTTGCCTTAGCTAACTAGTTTTCTTGTCGAAATATTGAAGTAATAATTTGAATTATTATTAGCATTCCTTTAGATTTGTTTTATACATTTATACTTATATAAATTCAGGTTAATTTAATTGTTTCCTACGATTAAATGTTTGCCAGATATTTGCAAAAGCTTTAACAAATACTAAAGAAATTTATTATTTTAACATTTTATAGCTAAATATTTTATAGATAACTATATTAAAATTCGATTTGCTCTGACTAAAAAACAACAGCATTATTCTATGCAGACTAAATATTTTAATAATATATATGTCGATTAGTCCGTAAAGGGGTAATTGTTGTGATATTTAATAACACTTACAGTGGAGCGGTCAGTAGAGGTCGCGCTGCTGCAGCAACCCGACAGAAAACTCATTCACGTCGTGTATCAAATGACCGCGGAGTGGACACTGCAGCCAAACAAACAAAACGTGCTCGACAGGGTGAACCAACCATCTTTGTGTTTTAAACTTGCCTGTAAATGTTTCTAAATGCCGCAGTGAAGATGAAATCAAACTGAAACATGTCCTGTAGCGCTACACACGCCTCATCTCAATCGAGACCGCTGACAAATATTGAGCAAAGTCGAAATATCGATCTGCCTAGGACACTAAAGAAGGCCATCTTTTAACTTAAAATATATTTGAATGTGACAATGTTTGCCTTAACCTAATTCCTGCCAGGGTTTCCAGATTAAAACGATTGACTGATACCAAACCAGAGATTTAAGAGATCGATTCCCTCTGGACTTCTGCGAGTCTCTGGTAAATATTTCATCGTAGTAAACATAATTATACAAACCTGTTAAAAATAGTTGGTTTCACCATTCCGTGAATATGTTAAGAATCAAAAATATTTCCTATTATAATTACAAAAAAAAAAAGTATTAAGCCTATAATTATTTTTTTTTTAACCCAGTAGGATTTTAATCTATTTTACTGCAAGAAACAAATCTGTAGAGCACTGAATTATGTTTCTCAATTAATTCATTTCTAATTTATTAGAAACTAATTTATTTATTTATAAGTAAAATGTTATTTATATATAAATATATTGTTTATTTATACGGAAATTATATACATCTTGAATTCGGATTTAAACGTTTTGTATATTTAGTAAAGTAAGGTCTGTTGTTAACATGATTTGGAGAGGTTTGTTGTTCTCCAACATTAGTTAGCTTACCTCAAACTTGAATATTGAAAACGCTTTTTATATTATTAAAAGTAAATTGTTAACATATATAAGATTTTAAGTTTATATATTGTTTTACTGTGCATTAAAAGCTGGATATTTGATAATTAATCGAATACACCAAGTGTCTTCCGGGTTTTAGGACTACAAACAGCTGAACTGCTCTTTTCGAGAAAACTACAATTCCCAGCAGCAAGCGCGAATGCGTGACGTTGGCACGGCCGGGAGCGCGCACAGCAGAGCGGCTGATGCTGATGCTCAGAGGACGCGGAGTGATCCGAGCATCACCGGGAACCGACTGAATTATCGTGCCAAACCTCTTTGGGCTTCGGTAGGATGCGTCAGGACGGATCCATGCAGGTTTGAACTTGTCTTTTTTAAGCTTATGTTGTCATATGTGGCTTTATAATATTAAGTTGTTTCATTGCAATTCCAGTTTTCCTGAGCATTTCCGAATTGTATAGAAATGAATATAAGGCGAAATGTATCACAATTAATTGTTGTACGTTAACGTATTAACCTCGTTCTCACCATAATTAAATCGGTCGTTATGGTCAAATGAACGTAAGGGTGAATAAAATGGATATTTGTTATTGATGGAAACACCCTAACCCTCTGTAATGTGGGGGTTGGGGGAATAGTCCTGTACTAAAGCATTTTATATCTTTTAATCGCTTCCTCTCTGTACATTGATCATTATCATAATTAAAAGATTGTCAGCTTGACTGTATTTTTAAGATGGTCTTTGAGGATGGGTTTTATGGATGATTTATTTCAGCCAATTACAAGCTCTAAATTTGATTAATGTCAAGTAAATATAATGTGATATTTGTTTTATTGTAAGCCTATCTAGTGTTAAACATTGAGTTTGTTTGCACGTGTAATGTGCAGAAGTATAAGCTCAATAGGCCTGTACTTCTCAAAGCCAATTCACAAGTTTCGTCTTTACTGTTATTTAAACCAGATGTCAAATCTGTCTTTTTTAATACCCTTTTTAAGTATATTTTAAAAAAAGAGGTTTAGGTCTGATTATATTTTCAAATAATTATAGACCGATAATCGGTTTGCCAAAATAATCTTTACATTTTTACTGTACTGCCAACACCATTGTAATTTTTATATTTTGTATAAATATACATTAGGCTATATGTATAAATACAAAGTATACAATGTTTTTCGCAGTTATTACTTAGATATGCATTAAGTATTAGATCTGATATTACAATACAAATTATATTATATATATATCACAGTGAATTTAGGTTTTTACAATTTATTAATTTTTTTATTTAATTATGAAAAAATTATTTTGATTATTTTAGATTGCAAAAATACATGTTATACAGTAACAAATGACAAATTTAGATTACAAAAACAGTGTAAATAAAGTAGATTATTATTATTAGTGTTATTATTCATGATTATATTGTAGTCTGATTATAATTGTATTACAAAAAGACAGAAATTAAAATATGTTTCTACATCGGTTAGCAGACAATTAAACAAAGATAATATTGATTATCAAAAATAACAACAATGTCATTATTATCATATAACTTTAATTAATCTAAATGTTTCTGTTAAAGGGATACTCCACCCCAAAATGAAAATTTTGTCATTAATCACTTACCCCCATGTCGTTCCAAACCCGTAAAAGCTTTGTTCGTCTTCGGAACACAATTTAAGATATTTTGGATGAAAACCAGGAGGCTTGTGACTGTCCCATTGACTGCCAAATAAATAACACTGTCAAGGCCCAGAAACGTATGAAAAGCAGCGCCAGAATACTCCATCTGCCATCAGTGGTTCAATCGTAATGTTATGAAGCGACGAGAATACTTTGTACAGAATTAAAACAAAAATAACGACTTTATTCAACAATTAGGCACCGTAACGTCTCCTCTGCGTCAGCGTAGCGCCATTTTGGAGATTATCCCCTGGACACAAAATGCATACACTCTTCTGTATCAGCCTCAACACAGGAATGCGTCTTATACGTCGATTTACACTCTGATTTGAACGCAAACAGCGCATCCTTGTGGCCCAGCTGACAGCTGGAGTATGGAGTATTCTGGCGATGCTTTTCATACGTTTCTGGGCCTTGACAGTGTTATTTATTTGGCAGTCAATGGGACAGTCACAAGCCTCCCGGTTTTTATCCAAAATATCTTAAATTGTGTTCCGAAGACGAACGAAGCTTTTACGGGTTTGGAACGACATGGGGGTAAGTGATAAATGACAATTTTCATTTTGTATCCCTTTAATAAATAGCAGTTTAGTGTTAGATTTGTATTGTTTTTAAACTGTTAGTTTAAAATTGCTATGAATTGTAGCTCCATAATAGCTGCAGATAAGCTTTTTGTTGATTTATTGGTGCAGATAAAATGCACATCTGTGTTGCTGAAGCTGTTTGTTCGAAAGCGTCTTTTCTCGTTCCAGATGGCTGCGACACAGAAAGAAGGATCTGACCAGAACTTCGATTACATGTTCAAACTGCTGATCATTGGCAACAGCAGTGTAGGAAAGACGTCGTTTCTCTTCCGGTATGCTGACGACGCCTTCACATCAGCATTTGTGAGCACGGTGGGCATCGATTTCAAAGTCAAAACCGTCTACAAGAACGACAAGAGAATCAAACTGCAGATATGGGTGAGTTGGCCTACATTAGACAGCAGGTTTCATTAGACTAGCTGTGTAGCTTGAAATGAGGCCGGTTAAATTGATGTCTTGCTTGCCTCAGGTCAGTGCTTCTCAACTGGTGGGTTGCAATCCACTAAATTAGACGGATGCCAGCACATTCTAGTTCAATATTCTCTCCTTCTCAAAAGTAAATAGTACATCTGACTCCTTGTGCATGGATATTCATTGCCTAGGTTGCTGAATTTCATTGCTTTATTTAATATGATTGGTAAACTAATCTATTACTATCTAAAATACTAAACAAAAGTCACTCTGTTGCATCGTATTTCTAGACAGATTACTTACCAAATTCTGTCTTTTTGGCACAAACATATGAGTCAGTGTGACTCAAAATGGCTGAAATTCTCAAAGCAGGTGGTGAACTAACATGATGGATAAAAGTGGCTTAGTGGAATGATGTTTTGTACTTTCGTTAGACGTCTAGTATGCATGCTTTCAGAAACCAGACGGATACAGGAAGGTTTTTATGTTTTAAACCGAACTGATTTCATTCATGCAATTGGAGATTCAGTTTTGCCAGAGTGATTCAGCCCTTGGAGAATCATCTTTTCATGACACCAAATATAGTTCACCCCACTTTATTTTGTCCTTAATGCGAAGGAAATCTTCAATACGGATTGTTTGAAAAGCAATAATGTTTTTTATAGGTAATACACAAGCTGTATGGAAAGTAGCCTAAAGCAAATCAGGGCTCGCAAAATCGCTAGCCCGACGTCCCGGGGCTATTGTGTTTTCCAGTCGGGCTACCAAAATATATCACCGCCCTGCCCGACGGGCTATAATACAGGGCAGGGAGTTTTTAAGGCCTTAAAAAGTTTTAAATGTTAAATGGTATAAGAAAAGTCTTAATTGTATTTTCAAGAGGTCTTACAGTTGGAGGTGGAAAGACAAGAATCGCGATACAGCTGGATTAAACTTCAAAAGCCAATTATGTCATTGAATAAATATGAGCGCTGCACATTTTAAAGTCAAAACACGGCATGGATGTCTTTATGTGAATGTATCTCTGAAGGGAACCGACTTGTCCTCAGAAACGTGTCATTGGCATTTTCATTTAATCTTGCCTATAAAATGCCTGATGAAGCAGTGTTTATGAGCCCAGTGCTGCTTTGTTTACAGCCGTTACCGGGGGAACGGACCGCTTTATTTATGCGCCACCTCGTGGCAGAGAATGAATTTGCATTTCCAAAAAGCCTATCTTATGTTTAGATCGGCCCATATTTTTACGCAGCAAACACATAAGAGTTGTAAATGTGAAAGAAGTTAATGTGCCTTCTAAAAATCTAAACAATTTAGACAGTAATATTTATGTTTTAAATTAATATAATAATTCATATGTTTGACATCCCTTTTCATAAAAATGATTTAAAGGCTGAAATACCTTTTTATAAGATTTTAGTTTTTGTGAAAACCTGGATCTGAATTGTAAATCAGGTCATTTTATGGCTTAATATGCTACCATAGATATTGTCCACCCCCACTCATACGGTGTTCATTTTACTTGTGCAGCTCGGTCATAAATTGCCTTAATTTGATTTTTAAAAATTCTGCAGATACCCTGTAAATAGTAAAATAAAACTCTTTCCTTGATATTCGTTGATATTTGTGTATTGAAAATGTTTTTGATTGACATTTATGGTCTTTTTTAATTTGGGTTAGTTAAATTAATTTTCGGGCTACCAAAATCTGAAGAGTACCTGCCCGAAGGGCTTCCAGGGATTTTGACGTGTGGAGAGTGAATGCTGATTGATTGCTCATTCAGACAGTTTTACATCAACCTGAGTTCCATAATCATTGATTATATGATCAATCATTTATTTTTACTCAAGCACATCTGTTATTAAAGGGGTAATACACCGCTGGCAAGATAGAATTTTAATAAAAGCTGTCAGTCTATGCAATAGAAACAGTTAAAAAAAATAAAGAAATTGGTGCTAAATGCTCGAAAAAACAGTGAAAAAGGGCTGTGGAAAAGAAAGGTAGGAAAAGACAGAAAAATAACACATTGTTCATTTACTTATATTATCGACAATGTAGCAATACAAAGCTGTATTTTTCTTACCAAGAAAAGTAAGTATAATAAATATTAATACATATAATATATATTATTTATGTATAAGTAATAAAAACAAATATTATATCAATATACATATGCTTTTTTAGCTAACTTTTTCTTCCAGTGATTTTGCATTTTCAACACTTTGCCTTTAACAGGCAAAACATGCAAAAATGTAGTTTATAAAAAAGCCCTGGAGCTTCAAAAGTCAAAAAACTTATAAATAGGATATTTTGGTGCAGGTGAAATAGAATAATAATACACATTGTTTGTTTACTTACTACTGTGAATTTAACGATACAAAGCTGGTTGAAAATCGGTGAACTCACCATTTAACTGCTTATTTAATGCTTTTATATCAATAAATTGTTTGTTCATAATCATTTTAGTTATAGATTGTGTTGTAAACTGTAAGCACTGGGATGTCTGAGAAATAACACCTTTTTTAAAGAAATACATTTTTAGCGTAGTAAAGGCTGAATTATTTCAGTTTTTGTTTGATTAAATACTGTTGTTGCACTATTATTTACATTATTTCACAAAATGCAACCTACAGTATGTAGGACATGAGTTTATCACAGAATAAACGTGGTAAAACATTCTTAAGGGTCTTTATAGCTCCTGTGGTTCTCCTGTTATATTAGCCAGATGTAGAGGACAGGAACAGCTGGGCTCAATGGTTTTGTTCGAGGAAGCGCAGCCGCATCAGCTATGAATCATGGGTCTCATTCAGCGTCGTGAGAATAGCTCATTTAGCATTATAGATCTGAGTGGCTTCATTCCGCGTTTCAGGAATGTTAGTCAATCAATCCAGTGAAAAGCTTTTCAATCTGTCCCGGCATGCCATTTAAAGTGACAATGCACATCTCAGAATGCCTGATAATTACTGTGCCAGGCCAAAAAGTGACTTTATTCCTGTTGTTAAGGCGAATTGTTAAAGCTAACAAGCTAAACTTGCCTAGCCCTGATAGAGCGCATCCATTATAATCAACAGAGCTGTATACATTGCAAGTGCATGTTTTAGTAGCCTTGTGCCCCTTGCTCTCAATGAAGAGGGTTGTAGAAGTGTGTCAAGAAACTAGACTCTCAGAGATATCACATCACGCTCGTTGTGGAGATGGTACAATGAACTAATTACGAGTTTCTGAGAAGAAACATAATAGGAAGTGTTCCCACGTACCTCACATGTATTATTAAGATCTCTGTGATCACCTGACACCTCTGAACCTGCTCTAATCACACAACATCCGGCATACAGAGTTCACTTACTGCATTTCACTGTATATGCTGTATTTACTGGATATCAGTATTATATTATTTTAATATTGTCAGCTGAAATCCATGACTGCTTAATTAACTAACAAATTAATGTAATACTTGTTTAATTTTATGTTGGTTGATATATATAAAATATGGAGTTTAATGATAGCAAGTGAAATATCTTTTGCATAACATTTACTAAAGTTGGCTTTGCTGAAATTGTTTATTATATTCTGACAAAGCTGTTGGTAGATTAAGGAGTTCACTGTAACAGCATAAAAATATAATTTATAATTGATCAATTTGTCAAGCCAGTTTCTCAAAAAAACAATGGATAATAAATATGTTCAATTTCTAATATTTCTGAGTGAATATTGTGTATAATAATTTATAAATTTATATTAATAATCTCACATTCTGTCATTAAATTATTCCTTTAAACGTTGTGATGTCATTAATGTTTTGGAGTAAATTTGGAGTAAATATTGTATATAACATATCTCACTTGCTATCATTAAATTTGCATATATATATATATATATATATATATATATATATATATGTAATATACACAATATTTAGCCAGAATTCACTCAAAAACCTTTGCAACAAAAAAGTTTAATATATTTTCTCAATGCGGTATGGAATTCACTGACACAATATTAATATATAGAATTAATAGAATTTATAATTTATAAAATGGCTGACAATCTTAAAATAGTCAAATGTCTTATCACTGCTTACAATCAAAAATAGAGGACGTTTGCTTTCTGTCTTGAATTTGATCATTTATAGCATACTTATTAAATTAACATCTAATGTCTGTAATCTTATTTGCAGTCATGGGATGGGAGTGTAATTATTATCAGTTTAGTATTAGATTTAAAACTCTACCAGTCCTGTGCTTTAAACGCTTCCTTTCTTCCCAAAAACTCTGTACGTTCATCGTCCGTGTGCTTCGTGGTCAGAGGAGACGCCACCACCGATGACATGACTATTCATCTTGAGCTATTTTTACACTCACTCGTTCAACCACGAAGCCTTTTGGGAGAAATCGTAGAGGTAGAATGAGGAGGTGAGTGAGTTCATGTGTGAGTGAGCATGTTTTCTTTTCCCCATGGCGTACGTCTCCTTTCATTCACACAGATTTTCTGAAGTCAAAAGTCCTAAAAGCGATGCTAAATTTGTTCGCTTGAATGGTGCCTGTGATATTATGATAAGAAATCTGAAGAACCAAAAGAAAACTAAAGGCCTTTCAGCTGAAAGAAAACAGACATTTGAAAACCTAATTTGTCATTGAAACATTAATGTTCTTTCAGAAATGAAATCATCTTTATTCATGCGAAGAAAAGTGTATGTGTTTTAAAGTGTAATAAATATTATATAAATCACACACACGTACACACACACACATATATATATATATATATATATATACACTGTTGCCAAAAGTATTGGAACCCCCTTCTAATGAACAGGTTTATAAACCAGTCTGTGTTACTTGAAATAAATACGTAGTGATACATAAAATAAACTCAGAAAAAAAAAAAAAAATCTGAAAAAAAAAATTAATTCAAAACATTAATGAAAACTAAAATAGTGTCTCAATGATATTAAAATAACCTTGCTTAATATTCAGTTATATGATGCCGAAATTTGGACCAATGAGATTTCTATGTGGGCGGAGCTAGCCGAGCTAGAAACCAATAAAAAATCTGCCATTAAAATGTCCTAATTCTAATGCTCAATGCTTGTTTTAATCATGTTTGCTTATAGCAAAAATAACAGTCTCACCAGACACAAGCATATTGACACATTGAAGCTACTGTTATAATCAATGAAGCTGTCTGCACTAGTTTGCTTGGTGTTAGATTTTTTTAAATCTACAGTAGATGTACTGCGGTATAAACTGTATGAGTTTTAACCATCATTAACTGTAGTGATATTGTAGGTGTGACATTTCTTTATCGCCCTGCGGCGGTTCTCTGTCTTTGTGCTTTGACTTGCTGTCTGTGAATTTCTTTGCAAGCGTGAACTGATTTCTTTAAAGTTCTCTGCTCGAGCGTCTCTCCCTCAGACTGTGAAAGTGTCAGCTGTTTTTTACCAGTCCTCATTTGCTCAGCTGCTGATCTGAAGTATTTTCGCTCACTCACAGCATTCACCCTTCTAAATCAAATCAGTGCTCACGGTCTAGCAGCGGCCCTGCTCCCAAGCGGCCCCAGAGGACAGAGGTAACAGCCCATCTCCTAAATGACTCGCTCACATTGTCTAATGTTAATTTATTGGCCCAATGAAAGGATAAAGGGTTAGTCCACACAAGTCACAGATCAATAAAACTCAGCGTGGGATCTGGAGCGTCTCCAGACGCATGAATCTCTGGGATGGCGTGCAAATGTACCTGCCCTGTCAGAATGAGGGCGACGCATTAACGAACATGCTCTTCATTATCTTAATGACGCCACCGCCGCTTTGCCATACAGGAAATGAAAACCATACTCTCTCTTTTCTAATCCTTTAATGCTCAAAGGAGGAAAATCAAACATCATTTGAGCTTGAAAACCAGTTGTTTTTTTTGTTGTTAAAAAGTAGTTCATGCATTTTTTAATGCAAAGACATATTTAAATGTTTTAATTTATATATGACAATATAGCAAAACAGCAGTGTTTACCTGCATAAATTTATACATACAAGAATATTATAAATAATTGTATTATAAAATATAAGAAATAATAAATATTTAAATTATAGAATTTAAATACTATATATATTACATGTACTATATAAATAATAGGTTTTCCTGTTTTAGTATATTTAGTATATATTACTGTTCAAAATATCAGGTCATTACAATTTAAAAAATATATATAATTGCATTTTTGAATTAATAAATAATAAAATAATAATTATTAAATAAATGATTTTTTTTAAATAAAAAAATATATCCTGAAAGCAAATTATAAACATATTTCAGCACAAATGTTTTCAACTGATAATAGTAAGAGCTCTTTGAGCTTCAAATCAGCTTATTAGAATGATTTCTGAAGGATCATGAAGTCTGGAGTAATGATGCGGAAAATTCAGCTTTGCATCACAGGAGTAAATCACATTTTACAATATATTCAAATAGAAAACAGCTATTCTAAATTGTAAAAATATTTCACAATATTACTGTTTTTACTGTATTTTTGATGAAATAAATGCTGCCTTGGAGACTTCTTTCAAAAACATTATCAAATCTCACTGACCCCAAATGTTTGTTCCTGTGTCACAGTGTATGATGTTGTTGTGTCATCTCATTATAAGTCACCGCACTTTTGACAGCTTGACCTTTCAACAGCACCAGTCTCACATCTGAGTCTGTTACAGTAATGACTCCATCATCTTCTCTGTCTTTTAGAGAACATCATTTCAGCCTTTTGTTTGCGAACCATTGAGTCAGAGACAGAAAAGGCCGCGTGTAAACCAAATCTGTGCTATAAGAACCTTTATTACAAGCATCTAATGGGTGTTTTAAAGTAAAACAGTTTTCCTTGATTCCAAACATGTTCACGACTTAATATATTGTCATTTTGACCAAAATGGTTCTATGTTTTAGTTACTGTATTACTGTTTTGCCTTGATGTGGTGTTGTTTACACGTAGTCATCATTTTAATTCCCTGAACAGTTTTAACATTGACGTCTCTCCGCTCACGCTGACTCACATTAGTGTCATACTTCACTAGCATTATGTGTGTCGGATATGAAGCTCTTCTGCTTGCATTAGACTCACATGAATCATCCATCTGCTTCACACATCTTATAGCGCTCTCTCTGTTTGGAAAATATTGAATGTAGGGCTGTCAAATAAAAAAATATATTTATTTATTTTTTATTTATTTAAAAAAAGACTTTATGAACTTCTAAAGGTATATTTTCTCATGCCTGATTTTTATTTTATTTTATAGTTGTAATTTTCTTTTGTATTTTTTATTTGTATTTTTTATTTGTTTATTATTTAATCATCATTTTTAAAATGTATTTCTTCTTTTTTTTTGTATATTATATTTATTGTGGTATTTTTTAATTTTCAGACACATAAACAGTAGGGATGGGACGATACACCTACCTCCCAATTCGATACTATCACGATACTTGGGTGCCGATACGATATGTATTGCGATATTGTTTTTTTTTTTTTTAAGAATTTCGATTCTACAAGTATTGCGATTTCTGTTTTTTGTTTTTAACTCTAGACCATGGGAAAAAGTTGAATGATACACTTAATATACAGACTGTCACAATAAAAAAACACACATCTTAGCAGTTACTATTGCGATTTGATATTACAATTTATTGTGATTTTTGTTTGCTTATTAAAGACTAGACAATGGAAAATAGTTGATTATACCCTTAAAAGAGACTGTATATGATGAGTCATATTAACAAAAACAATGCATCACATCTTTCTAAACTTTTATTTTAGGAGCATACACACACACAGTGTAAATACCTTGAACCATGAAACTTTAAAGTACCAAAACCCTGAACTTGCACATGAATATAATAGTCAAATGTTCAACAAAATGAGCAGAAATAATACTTTCTGAAATAAAATAGTGCAATGTCACTTTTCATACCGTTTCAGTCATGTTTAGTCATGTTTTCCCGGCAGTTTGGTTTGAAAACGTGAAGGTGCAGAAAGAATTCTGGAAGAGGTTTGATTCTCTGCCTCCGTCATGGTTTTGCTCCTTCAAACAAACTCCTTCAATTAGATTCAATTTAGCAGATAACCACATCACCAAGTAAAGGCAAAGGGGGTTCCAAGCAACTTTCTGCACAATATGACATCATAGACAAGGTGAAATAATATTGTAATAATAACAATTATAAAATAATAATAATAATAGGTAACAACCTAGGCCTTTTTACTTCACAAGGGCGTAACTTAAGAAAAATGACCATAGTAACAGAATCATTCTTTTCTTTTTTTCTGATGCTATGTTTTCTTATGTCTGATTTTAAAAGCAGGACTGTCAATTGAATTATATAATTTTTGTTTTTATTTATTTTAAAAAATATGTTTGTATTTGGTTGCTAAAGTTGCATTTTCTCATGGTTTATAGAGAATAAAACATATTAAGAATAGGGCTGTCAATTTAACATGTTGATTTAATTCTTTAAATTATTGAATTATTGTTCATTTATTTATTTTTATTATTTTTGTTATTTAATCATTATTTAATTATTTATAATGGCCTTTTAACACTACTTTTGATTTCTATTCAGTGATTTAAAAAAAAAACATTTTAGAGAAGAAAATATTAAATGTAGGACTCAATTTAACATGCTGATTTAATTACAGAAATTATATACTTATTTCATTATTTATTTTTATTATTTCATTGCTATTTATTAGCTACTTTTCCTAAAGTACTATATATTTGGTGATTTACTGGTCGGTCAGAATAATGTATGTGATAAATTTGATTAATCAGTGTATCATGATTAATGTTACATTTTTAATTGATCGACAGGCATAATTTAAACTCCAGCAGACTGTAGGAGTTATATGTACGTTGTGACAGTGAATCTGATCGTGCTTCTCTCTCTGGAGGGCTCGTGGACGAGTCTGACCAGCACCTGCTCAGGGAGTGACCGCATTTCATTTGCTCTTATCAGCGGCTCTGTTTGTGGTAATTAGAGCCGTCCACTCGAGTCTGTGTGTGTCCAAACAGAAGCCTTTCACAGAGCCATAAAGAGACGCTCAGAGCCCATTTTATAATTGCTTTCGGTAGTAGATCATCATAAAGCCTCCTAATGGAGCCTGAGTGTGAGTGTGAGTGTGAGTGTGAGTGTGTGTGTGTGTGTGTGTGTGTGTGTGTGTGTGTGTGTGTGTGTGTGTGTGTGTGTGTGTGTGTGTGTGTGTGTGTGTGTGTGTGTGTGGTGGCTCATTGGATCTATGTGTGGCAGATAAGAGCACACTCTCTGCAGGCTGAGCAGGATTGGGGTTTTGGCGGTTTGTCACGGTCCGCTGCACACTGGAGGGCAGTGTTAGTGGCCCATATTTACAGTCAATATGAAATCTAAATTGACTTGACATGGACATGTACATCTCGGTTGTTTTGATTGATCAGTGCACAATATTATAAAGATAAAAATGATGGTCTTTGTAATCTGTGACCAGAATGTACTAACGTATTTCACCTCTAGAAGTAAAATTGGTTGCATTTTATTTTGATTTTAAAGAGCCTTTGTTATTTGTGTTAAGGGTTATTATATATAAATAAAACTAAAACCTTAAAAAATATTTTGTTATTTAATAAAGTGCACATTAACTGAAAAAAAAGAACTGGAATTTATTTTAATTCAGTTGGTTTCCAATGTAACATTTTATCTTTTTCATTTAATTTAACTTAAAACTGAAATAAAATTATTAAAAACTATATTGACATAATGAAAACTAACAAAAATGACAAAAATACACAAGAAACCTGGACTGGAACTTATTTTATTTCAGCTAGTTTCCACAAAAAAAATTATCTTTCATTTAATTAAAAAAAAATAAAAAAATAACCTAATAAAATAACTAAAATGACTAAACGTTTAACTAAATTAAAATATAAAAATAAAAACTAATTCAAACTATAAACTATAAAAACTATAACAGTATCTCAGTTATACTAAAATAACAATTTAGTATCCTGCAATTATTATTATTTCTATTTTTAACATGGTTTAATTTCTATGTATTTTTACGTGTTTTTGTGCAATTTTGTGCAAAGGAGTTTTTAAAAATATACAAAAATATAAAAAATAATATAAAAAAATAATCTGAAATTTTTATATCACAACATTAATTTGTGTTATCAGAATTTTCTTTGCTCTGTAATACTCATTTTGCTATTATTATATGTGGAGGGGTTGAAACTGAGCTTATTAACATATGATCGCCCACTTTTACATATCAATAGCCATTCAGTATTTAACTTGATGAACAGCCATCATAACAATATAACAAAGCACAGAGAAAGTGGGAATGGGCGTTTAAACTAAATTCTGCTGCTTTTAATGCAAGAATCCTCGACTAACATTATAACTGGGCAGCTGGGAGAAATGACATGCTACAAAAGTGTAAAATACGACCCTTTAAGGTCCATAATTTGCTCGATTGCATCCACCCACCCAGCCTGCCTGCCGAACTGCTCGATCGCCATGGTAACCCCTGGCAGGTCTCCGCTTCCTCCTTGGCCCTGCTAAATTTGGGAACAATCTGGAAGACGTTAAATGTTAAATGACTCGGCTTTATCACGCCTGCTGAAATGTTAAATGAATATATAAATGATAAGAAATACATATATCTTCAATCAAATGTCAAATTTGCTTTGAGGTTATTTATACAATAATTAACTACACTGCTGTATATTTTATTTTGAAACAACTTTCACCTAGAAATTGCTTGTAAATTTCACAAATAATTACAAAGAAATAGCAAGTAACACATTGAATTAAACATGACATTTTGAAGTAGAAAGACTGAAATACTATGTGCTTGTAAACATACTTCAATATTTTTTAATTTTTTTTACAGTGTACATTGAAAAAAAATTGGTGTAGAATTTACTTTGAAACTGTCACTCAGAAATTGTACAATGGCAAGTTTAAGAAGAGTGACTGAAATAATATTTTCTTGTAAACATACTTCAATAACTACTGAAAAGTCATAGATACAGGAATCATAAATTCTAGCAAAATACTGCTGTAAAATCATTGTAAACTAATAAAGAAGATTGATTCATATTTTGATGCCAGAGATGACCAGTAAGTTGTAATGTTAACTGTACTATTGTATTTTGGTGTAAACTATGATGAAAAGTATGGAAGCCCATTTATGCCACAGAATAAAAAATAAAAAAGGTAATTGTGACTTTTTATCTCACAATTCTGACCTTTTTCCTCACAATTATGAGTTTATTTGTCACAATTCTGACTTTGTTTCTCTCGGTTCTTTTTTTTTATTTTTTTATTCCAAATATAAAATTTTTATTTTTAAATGAATAAAATTGTTCAAATGTAATATATAAATTTATATAATTAATAATTTTATAGATAAATTAAAAATAGTAATTTATAATGTAATATTTTAATTATATATGTATGTATATATATATGTGTATATATATGTGTATATATGTATATGTATATATATTATTGTAGTCTTCAAATCTGGGTTCTGTCTTCTGTTTTAAAATCACTACAGAGGAAGTTTGTTCTCATCAGGCTAACATGACAGTCACGACTCATGCTGCTGTAAGCTTTTTCTTTTGTTTTCACTCGCGATGTTTACAACACACATTATATTACATATTTCATGGCACTCTCGTTTTATGTGTTTTTGGCGCCATCTATTGTTGTGGGTGTATTATTGACATGTCAAAGTCTAGACCCCGAATATAAGACGACGTTTTTTCAGATGTATTTCCAAGAAAAAAAACATTGTCTTATATTCGGGTCAATACGGTATATACAATTTATATAAGATATACATTTATAAAATAATAATATTTGTTTTATAAAATATAAACATAACATTTTTAAATAAAATTAAATATAAACAGAATTCCTACTTTTTCCTTGCAATTGCGAGTTTATATCTCACAATTATGTTTATATCTCAAAATTCCTTTTTTTTGTTATTCTGTGGCGGAAACAGGCTTCCGTCAAAAAAGTGTCTTTTAAACCCTTTCAAATGAGTGTCCAAACTAAGAAAGCTGTTTTGTGTGTATTTTCCAGGATACTGCCGGGCAGGAGAGATACCGCACCATCACCACGGCGTACTATCGTGGCGCCATGGGCTTCATCCTCATGTATGACATCACTAACGAGGAGTCGTTCGGAGCGGTGCAGGACTGGTGAGTGACCCAGAGCCGTGTGGGAGGAGGAGATCCCTGGACGAATCCTCACAGCCATACAGTGATCACGCAGGGCTGCTTCTGTAGTATTTGAAGCATTTCTGCATAACAGATTGTGTGTGTGTGTGTGTTAGCAGAACAAAACTGCAGTGTTTAACAGAACTGTATGTATGTTATTGTACCACCAACACAAGCGCCGTGAGTCTGACAGCCAGAAGGAAAGAGAAAATGTTCAGAGAAATATCTCCTCACACGTCACCACGAGCTTTAGTGGCTCATTTTTGGGGATAAATATAATAGGTTTTTACACAGAACTTTCAAGATATGTGACCAACAAAACTGTTAAACCTGAAGGAGAATTCTTTTGTAATATCAAAAAAAATAAATTGCAATGCATTTTTAATATCACCACTAATATATATATATATATATATATATATATGTGTATATGTATATGTGTGTGTGTGTGTGTGTGTGTGTGTATATTATATATATATATATACAGTATATATGTGTGTGTGTGTGTGTGTGTGTGTATGTATAATTTTTTTGCATGTTTTGCATTGTTTTCCAAAGAAAATAATGTTGGTCCTGTATTGTAATATTTAATATTTTGCTCAGTGATTCACATCTGCTTTAACTTTAATAAAGTGATGTATTTCTGAGTGAAAGAGAAAATAATGTAAAGTAGGACATTATCCATTTTGATTCATTTGTACCATGAAATGTAGGTCATGATATAATTAGTTAATATTATTATATTTTTAATTCAGAATTATTCATTTTTATTTTTATTTAGATTATTATTATTATTTTTTTTTTTTTTTAAGTATAAGTATGTGTTTTGTGGGGAAGAAAGTATATATTTTGATGAGATGTTATGAAAACAGACAGTAAAACCTAAAGCTTTTATACATAATGCATTGCAAATATAGTTTTAATGCATGAATTATGCATTTTAATGTACCTTATAACGCATTATATATTCTCATTAATAATTATAACCACATTTAAAATACATTTGAATGCTTATCTATTTATTGTTGCACCTTTAGAAAGTTAAAACTCATGACAAACAAACCTTCAAATATAATGCATTTTAACTTTGGTTACAATTATTTATGATAAGATATAATGCATTACAACACACTTTATCAATACTTTAACATGCATTATAAATAAAGGCTTTAAGTAAAGTGTTACCAAATAGACCTACACAGAATATTTTGTTTACAATAAGACGAAGAGAGTAAATCGGCTCAGTTTTGAATTCAGGTGGACTAAACGGTCCTCTGTGAGCAGTTAAAGAGACCTTAGAGGAAAAGTGGCATCACTGAGTCTTCAGAAATCCATCTGGTTAATATTTAATAAGAGACATTTAAATTTCTCTTAGTATTAAAGGGCAGCAGGGCTCGGTTCAGGGCTTTATGGATGCAGCCCTATTGATCGGCTCCGCTGGGAGTTCGGCTGTGGTCAGTGAGCAGAGGTTGAACTTGATTTAATTAGCATGAGAAGACAGACTAATGAACATCCTGATAGGAGGCTAAGGAACGGGAACAGAAGGAATATAGCAGAAAAAGACGACCTGGGTCAGCTGCTGAGTCATTACAACCGCGAGAAGACTTGACGTCTGAGCTTTACGATGTTATTAAGCAGAAATGAGACCTGAATTTCCTGAAAGGACAGAGCTGCGGAGGTGAATTTGCAGTTATGTTGCTTCATCAGCAGATGTTATCTTCTCAAAGAAGTAGTTCACTCGGAAATCAAATTCTGTCACCATGTTGATGCTGATCTTTTCCGTAGAATAAAAGAAAACGACAAAACATTATAGATCTGGCACCATAAAAGTCTGACATGAGTAAATGACTGCAAAAACACTTAACAAAAAGCATATCCTCATGAGGCGTGACATTCAGCTAAATATGGTTTGATTGTAATGTTACTAAACTAACAATGCAATGTTCTAATAAGAATATAATACACTTTCTATTTTTTTAAAATATAATTAAAAATATTAATAAAAATAAATAAATGTATCTACTAAAAATATATTTTCATCTATTAAATGTATTTGATAATATAATACATTAATACAAAATGTATATTGCTAGTAATAAATAATGTTACTGTAAATAATATACTGTTTATATTGATATTATTTTTATTGTAATATTTAGATTCATATTTGTTGAACATTTATATTAATATATTTAACAAATATAACATTAATAAATATATTGAATGTAGTATAATAATAATAATACTTTTATTATATATTTGTCTGTCAAAACTTTCTTTTCATCTTGGATTTATTTTTTTTCACTAATTTTATAAATAAATATTTAAATATTTTATAGATAAATATTTAGCTAAGTACTTCTGTTCAACTCTATATTTAGTTATATAAATTAAATATTTAAATTTTATTTGTATTTATTTTTGTTTGTATTTATCTGTTTATGTAGTTGTATTTAATGTAAATGTACATGTATTTCTAAAATTACAAAGATATTATACCCCTTTTTTGTAGTAATTTGCCATGTAGAGTTGATGTAGCTAACTAGTTTTGTTTTTTTCCCAAAAAGGTAGCAATAAATTCCTGAAATGATGAGTAGCCTGTAGTTCTGCAAGCTAAAGAGTCGAAGCGCTAGTGACAGTTTCTCTTATCATCAGAATTAAACTCAAGAGACTCCAGCTGCCTAATTAAACCAGACGTATGTGAAAACACAGAAACAACTCTTACCACAGTCTCTGCAGCATCACTACGACATACATGAGCAAACACTGTAATGTGTCGTGGGCTTCAGTGACGAACCCCCTTTGAATCTGTACCAGCTGTCTGCTGTTGCTATGGCACCAAAACAAGCCTTTAAAAACTGAGACGTGTATAAAACATTCCTTCTAAACGGTGTGTTTGCAGACGTGAAGATGGAGCCCTGCATATATTCAGGCCCAAACCTGCAGAAAAAAAATAAAAATGAATATAAATCATATTAAAATAAATAAGTACATTTTAAATAATAATTTAAAAATGAATCAATTAAAAAATGGGATATGTATTTGCATACAGGAGGATGGAGGCCCAAGCCTGTAGAAAATGATATATTAAAAAAAAAAAAATTAAGAGAATAAAAATAATTGGATAATGTGTTTGCAGATGGGAAGATGGAGCACTGCATATATGGGGGCTCAAACCTACAGAAATTACAAATAAATAAATATGAAAAAATAAATGAAAGAATAAAAAATAACGTTACAATGTATAAAATAATTTGGCGATGTGTTTTCAGATGGAAAAATAAGTGAACATAAATAAATAACAATAAATAATAAAAAAAAGAAAAAAAAATGTGTGAATGAAGGAATAAAACAACAAAAACAAATGTATGTAAATAATTGGGCAATGTGTGTTTTCGGGTGGTAAGATGGAGCCCTGGATATATGGAGGCCCAAACCTGCAGAAATTAAAATAATATTAATAATAATGAATTAAAAAAATAATAAAATGTTTTTTTAAATAAATTAATAAAAATGGGGAAAAAAAAGTTAAAATTAGTATAAATATATATAAATAAATTTAAAAAATTAACAAAAGTTAGGACTAAATTTTATATAAAAATAATTGTATTTGTTTATTAAACAATTTCTTCTTTTATTATTTTTCTGTTATCTATTTATTTATTTCTGCAGGTTTGGGCCTCCATATGCATATAAGGCAACGCATCAAGAAGTGTTTAAATAGGCCATGCACAATGCAGCATGTTCTTGCCGTGGCGCTCGCTCATATGCATACCTGTATGTGGGCCATAATTGCATTGTGAGAGTGAATCCTAACATCCTTGCTTGTTTTTAAATAGGTCAACCCAGATAAAGACGTACTCCTGGGACAATGCGCAGGTCATCCTGGCGGGAAATAAGTGTGACATGGAAGAGGAGAGAGTTGTGTCTTCAGATAGTGGCAGACTGCTGGCAGAGCAGCAGGGTAAGTTCACTCGTCCTAACCTCATCCCAAAAACTGAGTTTGATTCCTCCAGAGACCAATTAGAAACTTCTGGACCTGTGGAGCCAGTCAGGTGGGCAGCATGATTTCATTTGAACTAGTTTTGCTTCAAGACCCAAATTTTGCATTGGACATTAAATAGAGAGTGAACGGTGTGTCTTTTTCTTTTTTTAGTTTAAATAGATTTATTCATGTTTTTTGAAGATGAGAGCGTGGCATGCAACCTACAAGATGGCTACAGATAAATTTGCATCAAAATACTGATTTTAATAGGATGCATAACCTTTGACATCATCAACAAAGAATGGGAAGTGTGTTCTCCTTTTTTTAAAGTTGAAAGTCTATTGATTGTGCTGTGCACTATTGTTGATTGCATATTATTTTTCAAATTTAGCTTTGTATTTTCCTTTTTCTATCCGCAAGCTGATCAGAACCGACATATGAACTATTTTTGGGCAAAGACCCACGGGTTGTAATTACAGCTCCAAAGTGACTTTAAATAAATCTCACCATCAATAAAAAAAAAGTTAATTTTTTGCTCCTATATGAGCACTGTGATGGAATATATACCTTAGACGGCTCTCATGTTTGCATATATTCACTGTGCATTAATTAGAACATATGGAGGGAATCGCAGCTTTGAACTCGGGCGATAATTAAACGCATGTAATTGGATGACACCAGAATGTGCGAACGGCTCAGACTAATACTGAACGGTGAAAGTAGACACATTTACTGCATGTTTGGTGTGAAAGGGGACATACCCCTGCCATTTTCAGACCGTCACATCAATTACATTTCATTAAGGATTGTCACGATTTGTAAAAGAGCACATTGTGCCTACATAGGCAACTTCTAAGACAGCAGCTATGAAATGTCACTGAATTAAGATGCTCAGCATAACTACTGTATATACAGTCAAACCAAAAATCATTCAGACACCAGATATCATTTTTTATATTTTAATTTACTAGTGGGTGCAGGACACTATAGTTAATTTATGTAAATGAGGATAGCAAAATAAAGTAAACTGTGACACATTATACCCAAAAACTTTTGCTCAAAAGTGTTTTGCTATCAAGTGTTTTTCTTTAATTGCTAATACGACCTTTTTACACCACAGACCAAACAAAATTAAGCATTGCTTGGTAATTGGTTGAGCTAAATTGGTATTATCTAATTGTGTACTTAAATGTAACAGCTGACAGCTCTTCAACCTAATTCATTACATATCTTTCTATCAAAGTTATCTGACATTTTCAAAATGAATTTGTTCTGACACAGTTTAACTCTGAGTTCTTGTCATATTTTCTTACCATTTTCTAAACTATAGCAAATAATGTGATAATGTGAGAAATGTTGAAGGTATCTGAATACATTTTGGTTTGACTGTATATGCTAACCCTAACTTCATGTGAAATGCACATCAAATCAAATCAAATCACTTTTATTGTCACATCACCACAGCACAAGTGCCTTGGTGAGTGAAATTCTTGAGAGCGTGCTCCAAACAGTGCAAAAAACAAAAACAGTTTACATATAGACAGTACATATTTACAGAATGAGACTCAGCAAACAAATCATTTGATGATGATATGTTAATAAACTAACAATGCAATACTTTAATAAGGTCAAAATACACTTTCTAGTTTTTAAATATAATTAAGTATTATTATTAAAGGGATAGTTCACTTTGAAATTAAAATTTGGAATCTATCAGCTTACCCCAAGGGCATCCAAGATGTAGGTGTTTTTTTTCTTCAGTAGATCCAATTTTGATGTTTTTAGGTCAAACCGTTCTAGTCTGTCAGTCATATAATGGCAGGTATAGGTCACTGTCTCTATAAGAGGGAAAAAGAACATGCACAGAGAAATCCAAATTAAACAATTCCCCATCGTAACTACACATTGATGGCCTAAGACACGAAACGAGCGGTTTGTGTGAGAAAACGAACAGTATTTATATCGTTTTTTACCTCTTGTACACAACCATGTCCAA
Source organism: Aspiorhynchus laticeps (assembly GCA_023376895.1). Classification (NCBI taxonomy): domain Eukaryota; kingdom Metazoa; phylum Chordata; class Actinopteri; order Cypriniformes; family Cyprinidae; genus Aspiorhynchus; species Aspiorhynchus laticeps. The sequence continues at coordinate 27,163,568 of CM041812.1, forward strand.
GTGATCTGAGTGCTCACACGCATCCGGTGTGTGAAGTGTGTGTGCGCGCGCTCTGGCTCACGCTGCATTCACACGGGGCATCGGCGTCAACGCTTGACGGAGGGCGCGTCTGAAGTGTGGAAAATTGGTTTGTTTTTCTGCCATTTTGGCATGTATCTGGGATTGCCGTCACCAATATAAAAACAAGTAAAACTGCCTTGATGAAGTGAGATGCATGCAGATTATGATTTTCTCGCTAGGTTTTCTGACATCTAAACTGTATTTTGGTGTCGTTTCTATCTGCCAGGTTTTGAATTTTTTGAAACCAGCGCCAAGGACAACATCAACGTGAAGCAGACCTTTGAGCGTCTGGTGGACATAATCTGTGACAAGATGTCAGAGAGTTTAGAGACTGACCCCGCCGTGACCACAGGAACCCAGGGAACGGCCCGGTTAACAGATAACCCTCCTCCACTACAGCAGCCCAACTGTGCCTGTTAGTGCTCAGTTTACATAGTAGCATAACAGTGTGTGTGTGTAACACCTTTAGATAGATGCATATATCCTTTAATGTCATAGAATACAGGTGCTGGAACAACTTGAATCTGATCAGTGCATGTCAGGAGTCATGTGACACTTTACACCCAATGGAAACAAAGCTGTCATATGGATGCAGTCTTGATCAACGGCGAGCAGTTTTTCAGTATTTTAAAAAGCAGTATGGATAAAAATAGCATGAAAAATATTAATGTTTTGCATTTCTTTGGTCATCAGTTTTTAGTATATTTGGCCTGTGAGTCTGTTGCACCACTAGGTGTTCAAACAGCACACATTCTCGTATTCCAAAACCCAGAAAGCAAGAATGTGTTGTGTAGGAATGCTACTTTTGCCTGTTTTGTTCCAGCACCTTTGCACTAGAGTCACATCTGTCTATACGGTGCCTAGCTCATTCTGACACAGTTTTCTTTAGTGTCAATCAAAGTCCTAACGGCCTTTACAGCACTGTAATTTTAGTTCATCAAGACTTCCTCCACATGCATGCAGCGGCTGTTTATGAACTGATGACTTTGAGCACCATTGAACTGACCTTTCACGAAGCCCAAGCCCCTTAGTTACTAGTAAATGTAGTTACGAAAAAAAAAGTAGTTTAGTTTCGAATGTTTTTTGTGAACTCTGACTTTGAGTTCGATTGAACTGACCTTTCACTAAGCTCCACCCTCTTAGTTACTAATAAATGTAATTTTGTAATTATGAATAAACATAATTACATGTAATTACATGGATAAATATACTTACTAATTAGTTTAGAATAAAAATTGAGATTTTTGTGAACCCTTTATGACTGAGTACGATCAAACTGACCTTTCTGTAAGCTCCACCCTTTTCATTACATATAAACCTCATTTAACGTTATGAATAAAAACATAAGTTGCGAATTTATTTAAAATAAACTGGAGATTTTTGTGAACTCTTTGTGATAGAGCACAATCTAACTAACCTTAAGTTAATTCTCCACCAAAGTTGGAGCTTAACAAATGTCGTTATGACAAAAACGTTGTTAAGTATTAGTTTAGAATAAAGTAGAGATTTTTGTGAATGCTTTGACTCTGAGCACGATCAGACTGACCTTTCACTAAGCTCTAGAGCTGCACGATTCTGGATAAATTGAGAATCACGATTTTTTTTCTCAAATAGAGATCACGATTCTCCCATGATTCTGAACTAAACAAAATAATGTGTGACAAAATATGAATTGCTGCAGTCTATTTAAAAGTGTTTAATTTAAATGAATTATTAAACATTTTAATATATAATACAGTATGGCCAGGTTTCACAGACGGGGCTTAGACTAAGCCAGGATTAGATCATAGTTCAATTAAGACATTTAAGCAATTTTTATAAACATGCTTAGAAAAAAACATTGCCTTTGTTTTGTCTCAAGATGCACACCAGTACTGATATATTTTAAGATCAGTCAATGCGAGTTTCTTTCAGTTGAAACAGATTTACATTTTTGTCTAGGACTAGGCTTAAGCCTCGTCTGTGAAACACGGGGTATATGTATTTAAAATATAGTGTGTTTAATACACCAACTTTTAGAATTAAAATGATGAAAAATTGGTTTGTATTAATGATTCAATGACTCACTCATACCTCACTTGTTTCATTAATGGATGAATCAGTGTTTTTGAACGAATCTCGAATGAATGATTCAATAACAAATACATTTTTTAACAGTCACTTGTCGCCACCTAGTGGCGAAATGATGCAATCGACACAAACATTATTTGAAGCGCCAGTTGCTTTCAAAAGATGAGTGGCTCTATTTTGATCGCTACCATAGACATCAATGTTTGTAGCCGAACTATAAACTTTTATCCCAGTATTTCTATGAATGACTGTAAGACAGAAATAATACTGTGTAGTTGAAAAGACTGTTTGTGAAGCTTTTTCTTACCTAAACATGTTAACTGTCTGCTCTCTGGATCAGCAGCAGCGCGAATGCAGATTTGAATGTTCCGGTATGATTTTTTCAAAGTTTTAATAGACACGGGCGAATCGTTGTCATTCAGAAATTAGATTGTGTGGGTATTTGAATCGAGATTGCGATCTTTTAACGATTAATCGTGCAGCTCTACTAAGCTCCACCCCTTAGTTACGAATAAACGCAATTACAAAGTTACAAATAAAAACTTAGTTGCAAATTAGTTTGATTAAGAGCCCGATCAAACCTTTTTTAAAACTCCACTTCCTTAGTTGCGAATAAATAAAAAATCTAATTTAAACCATTTTATCAAATAGTTACGAATTAGAGTAAACTGGAGTTTTTTGCGAATGTTTTTTTTTTTTGTTTTTCCTTCTCTCTCTCAAATAGTTTTGGATGATTCTAAATTGACACATTACATCATCACACAGGACGTCCTGTCTGGCAACAGTTGCTAATGTAGGATTGGTCAGATTGTTTTTAGGGTGGAGTTTAGTGAAGGATCAGGTGCTCAAGGGAAAGGATCTTAATGGCAATCCTACAAAATTGCATTAATACACACAAACACAGATTTGTAGATCAGGAATTCATGCCATATTAATGGAAATGAAATTTCCCATCAGTGATATCAGCTGCATAACTAGTGTGTATATGTGTACTGTAGATTATTAAAGATTACATCATCTATATGAATACATGATCTATCTAGTGTATATAGGTTTGTATATATCTCAGTCAGAATATAATATTGTGGATTTAAGTAGCTGTTCAATACAGGGAGGGAAATGTGCATTTAATGTTTCTACACATTTAGTTTGATCATTGTAAATGAATTAACGCTGATAAAGTGAAATATGTATCTATTTATTCAAAGCAAACAGACTTTACAGTGAGAAAAGTAAATGTGCTTCATGAGCTGCGTGTGTCTGATAATGAAACGTTCTTCTAGGTGAAGTGGATTTTGTATTTTTCCCCAAGCCCTTTTTTCTCCATTTCTCTTTTCTGTTCATCTCTGTCGTCGGTTGTTTTTAAAGCTACTTTGTGGAGGATGTGATGTGCTGTCCCTGCTCTTCTCTTGTTTTATGCTCATGGCCGGAGAGGATTCAGTGATTTTAGATGTTATAAGGAAACCGCTTCACTGTCGCCTGAGTCGGGTCGAAGCTCGCTGGAGCTTGTCTTGTAAAATGATGCAGTGATAGTCAAGGAAATGTGTGGGGCAGCTATTTTCAGAAGAAGTGAGTCACTCATCAATATTTCTTCCGACAAACCTTAAATGACTTTGACCATGGATGGAAGTTTTTTCATTTTTGAGTCAGAAATATAACATTTCTAAGGAAGAGCAGTTCTAGGGCACACGTCTTGAAATATGACAATATTCAGATATTTCACCTCAAAATGAAACGTAGAAAGAAAAAGCAGTTTTTGCATATATAAAGTATATATAAAGTGTCTATATATATATATAATTTAAATATTGCTTATTTTGGCCTGAAATATAACCTGGACATGTTGCTGACTGATTTCATGAGATTCATCTTCTAGTTCAAGATGGTTTTATTTGCTTCTTGTCCCTAGAGATTGTCCAACTTTCAATGTGATGTATAATAATCTAGGTAGAATTAAGTTCAAAAATGAAAACGGCCCTTAAACTACATGGTGTGGTCTGTAGATATGTGTGGTTTTGTACCAAAAAAAAAAAAAAGGTTTATATAACATTAGGCCGACAATATCCGGCATTATTAAAAACATATTGCGGTCACAGACTGAATACGGCGGTACGTATATAGCTAATAGTTCATTGATGTGTCCTCAGAATAAAGAAAATCAGTAAGAAACCCACCTCAAGCCACGTTTAGCATTATCCCTGCATGACATTGTGTGGCATCTCTATTTAGATACCTGTATCTTTATAATCTTATTTGTTTATTTATGCGTCCCTCAGTATGTGGGGTGCAGTGGGCCAGCAAGTGCAATATTTTGAAACCCTATCTCTTGTATATAGTTGAATGACTGCGTGTGTGGAGCGTCTTGATGTGCCATGCTGATTTTGCACACTATCTTAACCCATGTATGGATGATCGCTCTGCATCACCTTCTGTGTTAAACTATCTTTGTGCTGACATTAAAACTAAATACTGTGGAGTTACATCAGTGTGTGAGTCTGTGTGTTGGTGTATATACTAGTGTGGAGAAAAGTAAATGTGTATCTTGTTGCAAGTCATCTCTGTGGTTTTTCTTTGTGTGTTTGTGTGTAAATCTCATTCATTTAGCGCATGCATAGGGCTATATATCAGCAATCACTACTGCAATTCAGTAGTTTTACAGTAGCTGTCATTTCAGGTGTACAGCATGCATAAAATAGCTTTTTAAATACAAGCTCAAAAGGGAGTGAAAACATCTAAATATACAAAAAGTACTTGTACTATAGTTCAGTTGGATATCAGATGGTAATGATTTCTGTATGTCAGAAGATTCTATTTTACCATGCTGTCCAAAAGAAAAACATGGTAAACCTCTGTTTGTAGTTAAATGATTTATTTTCTTAATTTTATCAATAACATGTCAGATTTGCTTTTACCTTGTAGAGAACCTGTACAATTTCCAAAGTTCCCTCAGAACATTAAAATGTTCATTTCAATTTGTTTTAATTGATCTGAGGCTGTAAGCTACTGTCCCCAAAATATGGTGATTTTATTAAAAATGTTGTGATTGTATTCAAAATATAATTTTTTTTAAAAAGTGCTAATCTAACTTTTGGTTTGTGTGGAAAAAACTAGTTGGACCTAAAGTGATATCCGCAGTGATTTGTAATATTTTAGTTGAAGGAATCACTCTAGAGCTGGTTGTTCTGTATGTGTGGCGTGTGTATGACAAAAGTGTATCACTGTTGAAAGTACCAATAAATATTCCTATTGTGTTAATATTTCATTGCTCTTTTGCTGTATTTGTAAAAGTTTTTTTTTTTTTTAAGTCGTGCCGAAAATTGATTGTCTGCCGAAAACTGATTGCAGTCCTTTTTAACCTGTTGAAATGCATTTAAATGGCCAATAAAACCCATAAAATGCAGTTTTACACTTGCCAAAAAGTGATTACAGATGCCAGTCAGTTTTCAGCATGACACCAGAAATGAGGTTTTTACACTTCCGGTCCCATCGTCCTGATTTTAACGTAATGAACCTGAAATACGGTTTGTATTTACCACAAGCTCAATGTATTTTAACGTTTTATACCATCACAAAATCCATTAGTAATAACCACTTGTGATTATTTTTTAAGCTTTTACGTAACGTTAGCGGTTGCTAACGAGCAGTGTTGGGAAGTTACTTTGCAAATGTAATAGGTTACAGATTACAAGTTACCCTATTTAAAATGTAATAGTAGTGTAACTTTTTCAATGACTTTACTAAAGTAATGCAACTAATTACTTTTCTAAATTCTAATCAATGTTTTCAACTGTTAATGATTTTGAAGCATTTACATCATGCAGGGTAACAGTCGGCTAGTATTCAACACTGATTACTGTCACACTTTCAAAATCCTTCACTTGAATGAGAATACTTGAACAGATCCAATACAGAATCAGACTTTAGAAGCACCTTTTACTTTGAGATTGATCTGAAGTTCAATGCAGATTTAAAAGAAGAATTAGTTTACTGATACTGTTTTTGAAACCCAATCTTTGCATGACTACAGGAAACACGCATCCATCAATGCTTTGGAGAAAAAGTTAATTAATATTTTTTTTAAAAAGCATATACCATGTGTCATATGCTGTGTACTAAACTGAAACATTGGTGTCTATTTGAATAATTGGTGTCTGTTTGTATGTGCAATGATAGTTTTCCGCATCGTGGAAATCATAGGGCCTTATGTCTCATATTTTAGAGTAGCCTAGTCAGTGCAAATTGGGAAAGAAATCAATTAAATCTGTTTGTGGAGGTGTAAATATTCAAATGCATCCCCCTTTGTAATCGTTAACATTTTCATAAGTAACTGTAATTTAATTACACTTTTTATTAGTAGCCTAACTGTAACCAGTGTTGGGCACGTTACTTTAAAAAAGTAATTAGTTATAGTTACTAGTTACTTCTCACAAATAGTAATTGAGTTAGTAACTGAGTTACATCATTATAAAAGTAACTAATTACCAGGGAAAGTAACTATTGCGTTACTTTTTTTTTTTTTAAATGTTCAAATATCAAATAACTTGGATGCCCCCAATGTTAAATGAATGAAATGGACACCAAATAGATTAAATTATTATTATAAAACATAGTACATTAATCTACACTATTTATCTACTGACACTTAGCATCAGTCAGTCAAGCATTAAAATAGGATATTATGATAATTTAGCATTATATGATGGTAGAACTTTAGTAATTAGAATAACCATACTTGTCATGTTGACTGAACTTAGGACTGGTGGTGGTGCTTAAGATATTGTTTGTCATATAAAAAAGGGGGAAAAATTGATAAGATAACAAAACTACTACGAATTCTACTACTAATAACAATATAAAACGCACTAAGGATTAATGAGCTGCTGGGTTCATGAATATTAATCAGGTTGTCTGCGTTCGCTCGAATTGATTCGCTGAAATCAAAACAGGGATGATAATAGGTGAGCGCCGGCCAATGAGATTGTCGTTTGCGCAGTAGCTCCGCCCACTAACAGAGAACCCGGCAGAATTCCAAAGGAACTCCGTTATTTTGACACGAAAACACAACAAAGAATATCGTTTACATGTAGAGCGTCAATTCTGCATGTTATGAAAGACTCTCTCGCTCTGTATCTGTGTGTGTGTGTGTGTGTGTGTGTGTGTGTGAGAGAGAGACAAAGCTACGTCGAGTCGTGCGCTTCACACTAGAGTTCACGGTACGTCAAATACAGCTACACTGCGCATCCATTCAGATGAACTGAAAAATACAATTCGAATAATATTATAATAAATTAAAGTAACGCCGCATTTTATTGTCAGTAACGGTAACGGCGTTGTAACGGGGGAAACAGTAATTAGTTTGATTACTCGTTACTGAAAACAATAACGCCGTTAGTAACGCCGTTTATTTATAACGCCGTTATTCCCATCACTGACTGTAACTGATTATAGTTAGACTACTATTCTAACTTCTATTGAGTTAGAATAGCAAACTATTCTAACTCAAACTTTAAGCGTTTTTTTTTAATATATATATATATATAGCCTATATATAATAAAGACTGAAAATGCTGTTGGAAGATGGTGGTGACGCTGAAACCTCGCAAACCGTGGTGTAACTTTAGTTCGTTTATATATCTTACATTTGGCTTTTCATTTGTATTCCTTTGTGAAGATTAAGATGACGGAAAAGGAATCAGAATCATAAACATAACACAGATCTTATATTAAGCAACAATCCAGAAGTCAATAGAAAGCCCTCACTGGGTTTGTAACGAGGGAATCAGGGTGATGCGGGTGATTTGTTCATCAAGGCACTTGCACCATGTGTGACACGAGAAGGTATCTTGATGATGATATATATACAATACAACGCGAAAATATGTCTCTATTTCCCCTCTCAGAGGTCAACTTATGTAAGTACGTTTGTGTTTTATTGCACCTACACGTCACGAAGATCAAGCTTGACGAGTTTAACTGTATTCAAGTTACAGTCAGTTCAATTCACTTCAAATGAACACTTTTATCTCCGAAGATGAAGGAATATGAAGCCCAGCTCCACTCTAAAGGCGCTGGTCTCACCGCCGGAAGCGCAGCGTAAACACATTTCTGCGCTCTGTTGTTTTATCCAGACGCTCGTTCTGAATCGAGGCATTCCTTACTCTACATGAGCATTAAACATAAATCTGACGTTTTCAGAGCTTCAGCAGCATCTTTTCAGGATGTAGTCAGCAGTGAAATCAATCATAATGTGGACATTTTCGTGACATTTCGAAGGCAATCGTTGTTTTGACGTAATACAGATTTTAAAGAGCTTTATGAATGGATCTAATCATCTACATTACAAAACCAAGTTTGATCGGTGAATAACTCACCATACATTTTAATGTTTGCTTTTATATCAGTGGTTTACATTGAAATATTTTTTTCAAACATTATTATACCATACCAGCATATTTTTGTCAATAGCCGAGTCTGATTTGAATGTTTATTCATTTGTAGCAGTGTCTGTGTCTCGTGGTGTTTAGACAGAACCTTGATCACAATAGTAAATGTTTATAAGGTAGATTCTTTCCACTTTACCATTTAAAAATGAACGATATTATACCCACGTGATGTAGAAGTCATGCATAATGCATAAAGACAACATAAGTCGCATAAGTTGTAAGAGTACTAAAGTTGCCAATATTATTGCCACAATATCACCTTTATCACAAAGAGACGATATAGATTCACTCGGAAACAGCTGCAATATAATTTGTGGTGTGTAATTATTTATTGGTGTAAGTATAAAAACCATGCATATTATTATTATTATTTTTTTTTAAAGAATCTCTTATTATTATAAACGCCAATTAATGAACCGATTAATTTTAGATGGTGACAAAATAAAGTTTGATAAGTTCGAGTGGACATAAATTGAAACATAAGATTAGAAATCTAAAAAAATAATATATTTACAATTGCTTTTTATCAGTCGCTTAGAAACGAATTAATATGAAATATGAACAGTAAATATGTATCTGTTACTCTGTGGCCACCAGGTGGAGCCAGAACTACAGCTTTACTTTATATTCAACTGAAGGCTCTGATATTCTTCAGATTAATGTGCATTCTAAAGGATATCATTTTGACTAATATTTTAGATTCATTAAAACTGTCCAGTTTATATTCCTAAAAGTATTTTAGCATGACTGATTTCACACGTTTATTTAGCTCTGTTCACACGGTCCGTGTTTGATGCAGAACTTTTCATATACCTTTTGATTTATCATTTTTATTCATTGATATTATCATTATTATCAATATAAAGGTTCACTATATAAAACAGTACATGCCTAGTGTATTTAACGCAAGAGCCTCTTTTGAAGGCAAACTAGAGCAAACCTGGAGTGACGCATGACGCTGTGGTTCACTGCACAGAAACACCAGCAAGACTTCACAAGACTATCACTTTGACTCATCAGAATATAGAGCAGGGTGTCAAACTCTATTCCTGGAGGGCCACAGCTCTCCAACCCTAATTACACACACCTGATCCAGATAATCACATCCTTCAGGCTCAATTGAAAACCACATGGTTTGTGTGTTGGAGCAGGGTTGGAACTAAACTCTGCAGGGCTGTGGTCCTCCAGGAACTGAGTTTGACCCCTGATATAAAACAAGCAAACCAAATCATGTTCTTCAGCTAACCAAGACATCTCAAGCTGATACAAACACGCGACACACGTGTGGAATCAACCCATGCTTTTATTTCATGTTGCATATAAAATAATTTTTTTCCCTTTCTTTTTTCTTATGGACTTGAAACCGATTGGAGATGGATCTACAGTACCGGCAAAAGACTGTAAGAGACAAAGAAGTGTTTCAGTTTTTAATCAGCAGAACTTATGAATCAAATGTTAAAGTATCCCTTTAATGACATTGAAAAAATACCAGTAATAATTAATAATAATAGCCACGATTGGCTTTGGTCCAGGGCTGCTAAAATCTACAGTATGCGTGTCAGAAAGTATGCTTATTTAACATCTGAAACTCTAAGAACTCGTTCAGTTTAGTGCACAAGCACATCTACAAGGCTGGATGAGATGAAGGTAGCAGACAGTACCTGAACGAAGTTAAAGAACAGCGTGAAAATAGAAGATCACAAGCAGCCAAGCACCTCTAGCCCAAACCCAACCGTCCCGGGACTATTGCAGCCGCTGCATCGACGGCGGCGTTCGCTATGTGCCACTTTTTTGGACCTACAAATGAAAAGAAGTAACACAAGGCGTCCTCAGCTTTAGCTTTAAATGCAGCGCATTAGATGCCCAGATACCCTGGCAGCAGACATCGTTCTCCGAAACACGTAGAGACCAAACAGACACAAATAAAGAGTTTTTAAGTTAAGGCACAGCCCTGGGGCCAAACACCAGTGGTGACTCGTCTCGAACGGTTTGGCTTTCCCCAGATCTCCAGAAACACATGTTTGAAGGTGACCTTCTCGTTTTTATACAGAATATTATCATCATCATCATGTTTTTACATTGGATAGTATTTATAATAATAAACATTCTCTCAACAAGAGTTTACCAAATACAGCAACTCCATCTGGGATGAAGTTTAGAAATCTGTCATCATTTACAACAAACATTACATTATATACAGCAAAATAAATACATTGTTGTAAACAGCGGGAAAACAAAAATCCATAATCAGGTAAGGTCATCTGGTGAGGAAAGAATATCATGGCACAAACTTAAAAATCTATATAACAAAATCAGTACTACTCGAGCCAGGTTTCAAGTTTCTGTGAGAGTATTATATTAACTACAGACTTTAAAAAGTTTGTTCTATGTACACGACCAAAAACAGGAGGCCAGTAACTTGCAAGTCCACACGCTCTATGCTACAGTTGATGGTCTACAGTACTGCTTTCAAACAGAAGCCAAACAATAAATTAAAACCATATACAGATATAAATAAGTCCTTATTAAAAGCCTCGTGTCACATAGTGCGTGTCCGGTGCGGGAGGGATGTTTTGGCGTGAAATGAAAATGTGGATTTTGACGCTAAACTGCATCTAGCCCTAAGAGAAGATCTCTGATCTAACGACTCGTCACAGATGGGGAAACACAAGTGATTCTGAAAGGCATTGCACGACAAATACTCTACGACCGTAGAATACACATGCACAGGATGGATGTGGTTTTTGGGAATTTGTGGTTTTAGTTTCACGCGCTCGGCGTGTGAGATCCTGCAATTGAAAACTGAACAAGGCAAAAGGAAATAAAATCAGAGTCTCACACGCTATAAAAAAATCTCCAGATGTCTTTATAACAGAAGTGCTTCAAATAAATGTGTGAATGTCTGATACGCCCACAACAGGATGTTACCAGTAAAAGAAGTTAAGCTTGACCTGGAGTTCTAAAGCCTGAACAGGATGTTTGTGTCAGTCTGAACTGCATTAAAACAAACGTCTTTGAATGGTGACTAAAGGACTAGTCAATAATAACGTTCTTAAAGGCGTATGTTTGGTAACACATTACTTGATGCCTGTAATGTATATTAATATTTTAATACTACATATTATTTGCATTAACCTGTATTAAGACATACACACACTCACACACACATATATATATATATACATACATATACATACATACATGTGTGTGTGTGTATGTATATATATATATATATATATATATATATGAGACTGAACGTGTAGTAATATTAATTTGGTGCCTGTAATGTTAATACTTTAACATTATATATTTTACACATTTATATATATATTTTACAGGCTTCAAGTGCAGTGTTGCTGATATAACTGAACGCACATACAGCATCTGTAGGTGTGTTAGGAGGCTCGTTGGAGGTAAAGTGTTTGATGAAGTTAAAGACAATAACAATGTAAATACAGCTTCTGAAAGGAGTGTGTGTGACAGCAGTGATGTGAATATGGTGGAGAACGCACGACCCACGTCACGTACTTGCAAGTTACCCTTCACTCAAAGTTTCCTCAAACGCAGCAGCTGCTGTTTTGTTATTTAAAAAGTAACTATGTAAAAATCTGTATGTATACCGTACAAAATCATCGAAGAGGCCATGACAGCTCTGGGCTGTTTGTTTTTTTGTCTTTTGTGAAATATTTCTTAGTCAAAAGTTTAGGAAGACTTAAAACGTAGAAAATAAGGTATCTTTAAAATCCAAGGAAACGCGTTCCTGCGTCGATCCCCGCTGGCGTCTCCTCCGATTGCTTTGTGCGGAGATTTTCCTCACTGTCGTCCACCGAGAATCACAGAGGAGGAGGAGGAGGAGGAGGGTGAAGGTGAACAAAACCAAGCTTGAAAAAACAGACGACTAAATATTATTCCTGAGTGCAAATAAAACGACAACCTACCGAAGTCTTAGTGTCCTCTTGTCTCCAGGCAGCTCGTAGAGAGACGGAAAAGAGAAAGAGAGAGCGAGAGAGGAGTGGCCGAGGTCTCGGAGTGCAACATGCGCTTTGGAACTCAATTTCATTGTCTGTTATTAAATATTTGCCGCTGCGGCAGCTAGTGCTGCTACGTGTCTGCTGGCTGCTCCTCCTCATCTTCCTCATCGTCCTCCTCCTCCTCCACCATGCTGGGTTCCGTGGAAACCTCCTCTGAAATTCCCTCCTCCGCTTCCAGAATCTCTGTGGATTCCGAGTCCTGCGTGATGAGAGTTTTGGAATCACTACAGCTGTTGTCCTCCTCCTCTTCTTCATCCTCCTCCTCCTCCTCCTCCTCCTCGGCCTGGCTGCCGCTGTCTTTCTCCGTGTCCGATTCTCCGTCCTCCTCCAGCGTCAGTTCAAACTGGAACTTCTCTGCTCCGGCGGAGCGGCTGCCCTCCTCGGGCTGGTCAGGAGCGGGCGACGGGCTCTGTGGGATGGTGCTCTGGTACCACTCTCTGTTGTCCTCTAACGTGTCCAGGATGTCCTGGGCGTCCGGGTGTACGAGGTCGGCCCACGTCTCCCACAGCGGGTGCACGATGTAGTCAATGAAGCCCACCTAGAGACACCGAGACGGGCACGAGATTTACACTTACATACAGTTCAGAAATCGATTTAATTTGATTCATATTTCTATAGTATTAATTGCAATTTACATGTTAAATTTTTTATTGACAAATTAGTGTTTTATTGTCAACTAAAACATTTAGGTACAGTAATTGAAATAAAGATTAAATAAAATATAAATATTAGATGAAAATTTTTAATGTAAAAAAAAATGTTGCTTTGGCAACTAACTGAAGTTGAAGTACTACAACTAAAAATAAATTATTTTTTCCATTGACAAATCAGTGTTTTTATTAACTAAAACAAATAATTATACAACATAATTGAATTTAATAATAATATATATATATATTAGATGAAAAACTTAAAAAACACAAATATTGCCTTGTCAATAAAAATAATATATTCCAAATATATCTGTATAAAAATATATTATATATTATATAATATATTTTATTATATATATTATATAATATAATTATGTATAGAATAAATAAATATGTATACAAAAATACAAAAAAATTAATATAAGTTGGTTAAAGTACTAAAAATTAATTGTTTTTTTAAAACTAATCAGAAATATTAATTTAAACATATTATAACAAAAAATAATTAAAGACTAAAGAATAACAAAATTACTAAAACTTAAACTACAAATTAAAAATAGAATAATTATTTTCATTAATTTATTAAATGTCTGCTGAATTCATAATGTTTAATAGATTTAACAATTTAACAGAAAAAAAAGAAGAGAATTGTCCCCATTTTTTCTTTGCAGTGCTAATTTGTGACCCTGGACCACAAAACTCATAAGTGTCAATTTTTTGAAATTGAGATTTTTACATCATCTGAAAGCTGAATAAATACTTTTGTTAATTGTAATATGTTAAAAAAATTGTTATGATAGGACAATATTTGGCTGAGATACAACTATTTGAAAATCTGGAATCTGAGGGTGCAAAAAAATCTAAATATTGTGAAAATCACCTTTAAAGTCCAAATGAAGTTCTTAGCAATGCATATTACTAATCAAAAATTAAGTTTTAATATATTTAACATGATTTATGGAACATGATCTTTACTTAATATCCTAAGATTTTTGGCATAAAAGAAAAATGGATAATTTTGTACAATGTGTTTTTGGCTATTGCTACAAATATTCTCCAGCGACTTAAGACTGGTTTTGTGCTCCAGGGTCACATATGTTTTTATTTGACACTTTATCTTTTTATTTTTGACTCTGCGTTCCAGAACGTCTATTGTTCCTTTCTGAATTGATGACCCTACCTGAGACTTCTCTACAGAGGCGTTGTGTTTGTCACACATGGGGCTGATCTCCATCCCTCGCTCTCTCTCTCGATCGCCCTGAGTGAAGAACTCCTCCATGATGCGGTCCGTCCACTGTCTGTACAGCTGCAGGGGTTTGGTGGGGTTACTGAGGTCCGCACAGTGAACCATGTTCTGAAGCACCTGAGGAACATCAGCACATGCTTCGTTGAGAATTCACTGTTAAATTACAATTTAAATATTGTAAAACGAGTCAGATGCAGCGGAGAAAACTTCATCTTATATTTACAACAAATCAGCATCATCATAAAAAAATAAGTTCAATATTAAAACGATTTAAAAATGACTTAATATTCCATTAGATAATGAAGTTCTATGAATTTATAGTTTCTGCTTAATTTGCCATTTAAATCGTGTGTCAGATGCAGCTGTGAAATTTATATTAACAAATCAACATGAATAAAATAAAACAATAATTTAAAAATTAAAATGACTAAAGTTAAACATTACTCTCATTAGATAGTCATTGAAGTTTATGAATTTTTTATTTATTCTTAATTGACCATTTAAATAAAGTAAAAATTGTCAAATGTTGCTTTTTAAATTTTTTAATTTACGATCAATGAAAACAATTGTCTTGAAAGTAATTTTGATAAATATTATTTTAAATCCCACTATGTAGTTTCAGAAGTTCTATGAATTTCCAATGTACTGTGATTGTAAATATACACCACTGGTCAACAAAACACAAAGTCCCGCCCCCAATTCACGCCATTGGCTGAGCCAGAAGTGGCTGCTTGAACAAACTCAACAGTGTTTTGATAGAGCCAGAGTTTACAGACCCGCATCAGCTTAAAAGACTCACTTGTATCCTGTCTGAGTAGTTATCCAAGAGCAAGACTCCAGAACTGGCGACCTTCTTGGTCTCGACCATGGTCTTCAGATCGGCCAGCAGGTTCATGTGTTTGGACATATCAGTCGCCAAGACCTTGGAGAAGCGTGCGAGAAAAAACCTTGAGCCAGAATTCAGATCTAGCATCATCAGTGCTAAATGTCATTTGAGCGGGACGTACGATGTCGATGACCATCTTGCGCAGCGATTGTCTCTGTTTTTTGGTCAGGTTCTGGAAGATGTCACAGTTCTCCTCCTGCAGGAGTTTGAAGCCCACTGCCAGATGATGGTTTTCCAGCACCGACGAATCATTGTACATGAGGGCCAACTCAGAGTCTGCAGACATGAAGAAAACAGCAGAAACTCTGTGACCTTGTGCTAATCTGTAGATGAGCGTGACAAACTCAGTGTGACGCAGGAGACAGACACACAATCCCATGAGGCCTGAGTCACACTTATCTGTCCTATCAGCATCAGTGCTGCTTATGTCAAAATAAAGTTATGTAAGCAGCGCTTGCGTGGTTTTGAGGACAGATGTGTGCTGGTCTGTCTGTCTCTGAGCTGATGGGATTGAGTGATCTGCTCCCAACCGTTTCACTGAACATATAGATCCGTCCATTATGATATAAAACCTCATGAGCTGCCATTCAGGGCATTATGATTTATCAAATTGATAGTACTCGTTCTCGATGCTGACTGGTCAAATTATGCATTCTACTTATTCTAAGTAACTATTAACCTTAGCTTTTAGAGGAAGAATAACTTGATTCATTTGTGGTCTTAATGTGTATATATATATAATTATTTTTTATGAAGGTAATAAATAAAACAAACCTTATGGCTTGATTACAAGTAGTCACTATAAATTTCATAACTATTAAAAAACTTTTTTTATTTTTTATTTTGGACCAAACTGTGAAATTTACAAAATTACGTTATTATAGTTATACATTTAAATAATTGGATTATTATATTTAGAAATGTAAGTAATCAGACTATATTTCGAAATTTACATAATTACATAATTATGTTTAGACATTTAAATAAAGAGATTATAATATTTATATATTTAGGTTATTTACACATTTAAATTAGATTATTTTATTTGTGCAATAAGATAATTATATTTGTAAATTTAAATAGATTATAGAGATGTAAACAGATTATTATATTTAGACATAAAAGTGAGATTATTGTAGTTATACATTTAAATAATGAGAATCTATTTACATTCATATAATCGAATTATTTAAATGTACAAATATACTTATTATATTTAGACATTTAAAACTGAGATTATTGTATTTATACATTTAAATAATGAGATATATTTGCACAGTTATATTTGTAAATTGAATTATTTAGGTTATAGAAATGTAAATAATGAGATGATTATATTTTCACACTTAATAAGATTATTCAATTTAGACATTTTATAATGATATTATTATATGTATAAATTTTAATAAATAACGATATTATTGTATTTACAAAATTGAAATAATTAGACAAGTAAACCTTAAAACATTTATATAAAAAGCATGTCTGCAGACATATTTTTTGACCGGCTAAAATTTTAAACTTTATTATTATTAATATTATTTTCTATAGCATAATCCAATAAGAAGCAATCAAACACATGAAATGCTCAGTTGTTTAGATATGGTTCAAATGACTCATATATTCATACAGCAGCACACTTACTGGTGTTAATAAGGAACTGGTTGGAGACACCCGGGTGGTCTACGTCGTGAATAGCACTGGCGAAAATGGCAGCGAGAATTTCAAGGTCTGTGAAAACCGCCTGAAAGAGAACAACATGTGGATGTACGGTGAGTGAGAGCAGACATTATCTTCACCACATAACCTTTTTAGAAATCCAGCAAGTAGCACACAAGGTCATACCGAATCAAATCTGAACTAAAGGGCTCACGTGCAAAACCTGTCACCAGTAATCAGCTTATAATGTTAGTCAAGGCTAGTTGCACCCAAAACAAAAATCATAATTTAGTTGTTGCTTGTCCATTTTCAACCCTCTATGCAGTATGTAAACAACCTCTGTTATGGTCGAACCTTGACGCACGTGAAATGACCAACAAACGCCCAGTTGTTGAATGCTGAATAGGTCGATGTGGGCGGCAGACGTTCTCAGTTGTGACGTCAATACAATGGTCATTTCCAAAGGAGCATTAGTTTCCATAAATGTTCTCATTTCTTTTGAAAACGGTTTTGACTCACCTCCAGAGCAGGCGTGGAGAGCAGCACGTGTGTGGACTGGGTGACGTCAGCAGCGTGAATGTTATTGTGATACGCAACATCAGCATGATAATGGTCTTCTAATGTCATCAGGTACGTTATGAAAGTGTCCAAGGGAATTTTAAATGTTTTGAGTAAATCCCTTTCCTGCAGGAGAGAAAAACAGAAAGATGAATAAAGTGTCCATTTAACACATTTAACATCATGACACAGCATGTTAAATAATGCAGGTTTTGATAGGGTCATATAAAGTAGGCTATGGTATTATTGGTTAGTGCAATTTTTCCCTGTCCGTGTGACCTTGGTTAAATCAGAGGTGAAGAAGGGTATGAAAACAAACAGTGATGAATTGTGCACCGCAAGACATTTATTAGCAAAGTAAATAAAAGTGATCGGTGAATGTTTGGTCTCACCTGAAATATAGTGTGCATCATCACCGTTAAAGGCCTGTTGCCTGAAAACTCTGTGACTTTAAAAACATTAAGGCCCCATTTGTTTATGTCCTCCAGTTCCTGAAACAGAGCAGCGAATCATTAGACAGTCTGTTGTGTGTGATGCCATTGAACTAAATGACTAGTGATGCACCGAAATTTTGGCAACCATACATTTTTGGCCAAAATAGCGATTTCCGGTGTGTCAATGGGGTGAAATCATTGGTGGAAACAGTGATGTTTGGTGTTTCTCAGATGAAGCGTGTTGACTGAGTCAGTGTGATTTTGTGCACACAACATGGATAAACTACAGAAGGTAAACAAGCCAGCTGTGTGGACGCTAGTGCTGGATTGACAATATCGATTTCTCATTTTACTTCACTGGTTGTCTTCATTATTTAATGTATGTTTCAATAAATCGGTCATAAAAAAACGACAACTTTACAGCCATTATTTAAATGTTTATATTTCAACAACTAATTGGAGTAAAAACAATAATTCTGTTGTTAAAAAGTTGACAAATCTCTTAAAATTTTTGTATTATTAAGTTAAACTGATTAATTAATTATCAAATAAAATGTCTTTTAAGCTTCCGTTTTTTCGGCTAAATGAAAAAAAAAACCATTTCAGTGCAATAATAATACAATTATATTACAATTACAAAAAAAAAAAAAAAAAAATTAAAGTTCTAACAAATTAATTTTCAGTTTCAGTTTTGAATTTTTGGTTTCAGCCCATAATTTTTCTTTCGGTGCATCACTATTAATGACATTTGTCTTCAATAGAGCTGCTTACAGCTGAATTAAACTTGTTTGATAATTTGATAAACTTTACACTATTATAAACTAGAAATCAACACTGAAGTGAATTGAGTTGAATAATAACACCATTGTCTTCTGTAGAGCTGCTTTATATCTGAATTGTGTTTGCTACATAATTGATGATCTCTGCAACATTGACACTGTTAGTGAACTGAATTGAATCAATACTGAACTAAACTGAACCGAATAACGAATATTTTTTTATTTTCCTGTTTATTACTGGGAAGCTGCTTTAAAATAATCTGTATATTATAACGCACTATATATATAGTAATGTGACTTGACTAAACCCATATTAAAAATAGATGTTGGGTTTGGCTTTTATAACAGCCACAAAATATTCTAGAAATGATTCAGGACTCGTTTTAGAAACAGCCAGTGAATTTGAGAAAACTGACCTGCTGAAAAGAGCAGCGTTTGTTGACGAATGTGTTGACGAATACTAGTTTAACCAGCAATCTGCTCTGGGTTAAAAACCATGCTGGTCGACAGGAAACGCATGCTGCTCCAAGCTGCTCTTTTCAGCAGGGTACAAAATCTTTCCAATCGCACGTCATCCAACTACGTCATCGTACAAAACAGCTCCAGTGACCTTTCGTCAAGATCTACAAGAGTCTCCGATCAGGTCCAATCAGGATTCAATTGAGATGATTGAGGATCTGTCTGAGTTTGAAGTGTTTGAAGCAGCTCTCCAACACAATTAACCCGTCCAGTGTCACACGGCTCACCTTGGCTAAGGAGTCTTCCGTATCCGTCTTGACCCCGAAGCGAGGGATGTTGGAATTGGTGAGGCTGGTGCTGTGCATGAGTTTTTTCACCCCGCTGATCTGACACATGGGCTTTTTCTTCTTCTCCTTCTCCTTCTGCGTCTGAATGGAGGGCATTTCCACATCGTGCTGTTTGTCTGGAGAAACAATGGAAGATCGTGAACGTGAGCCAGAGCTCCAAACCTCACCATAAGACTGACAAGTCAAAATCGTTGTGTTTTGTGATTGATGCTTTACCTAAAAATGTGTTGGAGATGTACTCTGAGACCTGGTTACCAGATCTGCTCATCTCAGACAGGTGCGTTAACTCCCTGTTCAACATCCGCTTGAACTGCACAGACAGAGAGATGGATAGATAGATAGATAGATAGATAGATAGATAGATAGATAGATAGATAGATAGATAGATAGATAGATAGGACAAAAGACAGAGTTTTAATCAGTCATGGTAATGCTTCATATTTGGGTGACACAAAGAAGATGAATAAATGAATCAATCAATCAACTGAATTTTAAAATCAATCAGCTGTAACCTTCTATTCTAATCAGTGTGATAACAGACGCCCTCAGACCCTTCAAATAAAACCAGACCAGATCTAAAAATAACCACATCTAGAAATCAGGCACATTTCATGAATTAATAAGTCCATATTTGTAATCCCATCATGAATAATTAAGAATTAAAACATAATAATTATAATTTAAGGATAAACATGGAAAAGTTGTGTATATATATATATATATATATATATATATATATATATATATATATATATATAAAATAAGAAAAATATTATAATATATGAAAATGATGTTGCAATACAAAAACATGCTAAATAGGCTTAGTTTTCTTCATGCAAAATATAATTTAGAATTTTTTTTCCTTTCATTTGTGATGAAACTGAACCCGAATATGTTTTTGTCAGATTTACCTAAAGGAGGACAAACCTTTTAGTCACATAAATTTGCCAGGCCTAAAAATATTTTCATCTTTACTGTCCTACATAATAAATGCACTGATTTACAACCCCACACCATTAACACTGAAAACATCTGTGTATGACAGAAAAGATCAACCTAAAGCCTTCAAAACTGACCAAATAAAACTCCAAGCGCACAGAAACTGTCCTGTTTGGATTGTTGCATAAAATATTCATCTCTGCTTATTTGCATATAATTTACATGTGGTGTACCGCACATTATTTGAATACATCGATTCATGACGACACAAAACCCTCAATAAATGAAGATAAGTAAATACACAGAGGCCAAAATTGATTGTTTGCATTTTGCTACCTCGCAGACTCTGTCCTAAATACGGATCCCCGTACATCCGAGACTAGAGATAAAGAAAATCAGCTTCATGATCCATACCTTTATATATCCCCATGAGACTGAGCGTAAATAATTTGCTTCAGGCATCTTCATTAATGCTCCAAAACACGCAAAAGCAAGAAACAAACCACTCCTATATCCTTCAGACAACGCCACGCGAATGCTTCTGCATCTCGAGATCAGATGGAGGTGTGATGGAGGTGCGGAGGCTGGCAGACATGGCTTGACTTCGCTCCTCTGAGCCGCGAGAAAGATGCTGGGCTGCTCAACACCTTCCAAATATGGGACTGCTCCTATAATGGATGCTGCCCGTGCCCCTCCACACAGCCAATCACGGCTCATTACTGAGAGGGAGAGATGGGGGCAGGAGCGCCGTCATCTGCTGATGGAGGATCTGCCACTGTTTTCACAGCTCACCTTGTACCTGGTATAACCATACGGCAGAGCGGCAGTGTGCTCCGACGACTTGTGAACGGCTCCAGCTGTGGTCTATCTGTTGACGTTATCTCATCAAGTATTGATAGACTGATATAATGCGGATGATATTTCGCTGTTATTATCGGCAATGACCGATCAGAAGCAGGAGCTCCCTCTCGCGTCATTCCTAACATCAATGTCCGCAATGTTGAGGGATAATAAACAATTTCTTTTCAAATAAAATTTATTTTATTTGTAAAATTATTTTTTTCTTCTCATTTGTGACTTCGATATGTTTTTATTTTCAGATTCTTCCTAATTTTGCTAATAAATTAAAAGTAAGTAAATAAACAAGTATAAAAATGGATTTAACTGGATTTTATACATAATATAATATACATTAAATATCTGGGTTGAATTTCTATAAAATAAAATGTTATCTTCTCAAATAATCAAATATTTTTAAATCACATAAATATTTAATGCTCAATGATTTATTTGATAAGGCTTCTGGCCTCCTTTCTCTCATCAACATTGGTCACTGAAAAACTGACACTGTACCAAAGCACAGCCCTGTTGATGTGATGTTCACAAAGAAGTGTACAATTAATTTCAAATCCATTGACAGTCAAAAAGAGGAAGTCGTTAAACTTCTCAGACTGTAAAACAAACTCCTGTTTGAGTGTTAATATTGACCTGCTGATAAACAGGGCCTAGGTAACGTCCACCTCCATTCTCGAATCAAAGGCTAATCAGAAGTGGGCGTCTTTGATGACACTTGTGAACTGCAGAAGGGAACGACGATCTGAAAATAAAACAAACATGTCTGGAACAATACGCCAGCATTCATATGGAGATATCGACCCCCATGCAAGCATAACACGAGGCTTTCATATGGCCAGAGAGATGTTCTCATTTGAAAAACTAATGATAGATCAGTGGCTCTTTTATGAAAGCAATAGCCATTGGCCGGATTTGTTTGTGGCTGATTTGAATATGAACCTGAAGCCTTTACCATACGGCATTGATACTACATTATCAGGAGAAATATGAAGCCTCTGCGGTGGTGTTATACGTCAAAGCATTTCTTTATGCAAAGCAACTATATGGTTCATTATAAACAAGGAAATAAAGCTGGAGGGAATCGCTGTGTATGTCAATTTCTCTGCTTTATCTACTGACCTGCTATAACCTACTGAACAACACCTCAAAAATAAGAACAAAACACGGCCTTTATAATCATCAAGTCTGCACTCATCTGATAATAAAATCACATTTTAAAGACACTTTGTTGCATAAATGCATGTCTGATGCTGCATGAAAAACTGGACAATAATAAAATTGGTTTTATATAATAAATGATGTCTGATTGGTAAAGAATGAAGAGTCTGTCAAAAATTCAAAAAGCATGTCAAAAAGTTATTGGTATTTTTAAATCTTAGTTGACATTATTTTGGTTTGCTTTTAGTTGATTGTGATGTGAATGTTTATTTATTGTTTGTTTGTTTGTATTTTTATTAGTTGTGATTTACTATGTAACACTTTGAGAGGCTGTTTCGTAATTTGAAGCATTTATGAATCATTTGATATTTTGGCCAACTATATATATTTTTTTTTTAAAAGTGAAAGCAAGTAAATAAAAAATAATGAAAATAAATAATCTAATCTTTTCGCCAAAAAAGTTTAATTATTAAAATGAAAAAAGATAAAGTCAATACAAAATAAATAATTATGTAACTTCATATAGAAAACTTTTTGGATTGTGTTTCCAGCAAAACTATTTTTTTGTAATATATACAGTATACTGCAATATCATACTGGTCTAATCGCCCACCACTAGTCTTCCTGTAGAGTGAGTGACATGATGGAGCCATAAGCGTACATGAAACAGGATCCTACAGTACAGTGGATTATGATTAATTATAGACTAGCGCTAACTAGAGGCAGTGTGGTCGTGCCATACGAAGAGTCTGCTGCAGGTTGAGGCTGGTGTCATGCTGATGGAAACAAGGGGGGGAAACCTCCGACCACACTCCAAAATCTGCCGGGACCACTTTCATGTTCGTCATCAGAAAGGCAATGCTATTTCTGGAGATCTAATTATCGCCATGTCAAGATATATTGGGAACATGCACACTCATAATAACACATAATTCCAAACACATCTGACAGATACTAAATGCATCCAGGAACTGGATGAACCGACAGCTTAAGTGCACAAAAGGGCTAAATCTGACGCAGGAATTTAAAATTGTCGACACAAAATTGTGGCACATTATGTGTCTGTATCGCTCATATGAAGGCCGTTTGTTCTCTTCAGTGAGGGAAACAGAGCTCTGTGGTTTTCTGTGAAGTAGTCTGGTGAATTCTGGCTGGATCTGAGGCCTTTAGCTGTACTCACACAGGCCTCGTGTGGCTTTGATTAAAGCCGTCGGTGGACTCTTTGAGTATCGTTCAACGTTTCGTGCTTTGCGGCCGCCGCTTCAGAGAGGACCAATGGGACGCCAAAGCCTTCACCACAGCGCGCGTGCAGGATCCAAATCATTCAAGAAAGCCACTGGCCACAGATACCCCCTCATCCCATACGCCGAACCCCCCTCCATAACCCATATGTCTTTTTCCTTCTGTCTTTCTTCCCTTCGGCTCGGGTGTGGTGTGGTGTTTCAGGAGCTTTCATGGAGGGGAAGTTGGATTCTTTGGTAAATCCAGATCTGCTATAATGGGAAGTCTTTAACTTGGTACCATATAGAAAGATAAACAGCTAAAAAAAAGATCTAAACAATTTTTTCATTTTTTTAAATCTAAAAACTGTTTTTTTTTTGTTTTGTTTTTTTTATTTAATATGATTATATGTATTTTCTGGAACAAAATGTGTATCTCAGTAAGATGGCATTAAAGTGTTAATTTACATAATACTGATAAAGCTTCATAACTTAATTATTTATATACTTTATTTTATATACTATCAGTATATTTTGTATAATATATATTATATTTATAAGTGTCTGTGTATATACACACATACTGTATATACAGGTGCTGGTCATATAATTAGAATATCATCAAAAAGTTGATTTATTTCACTAATTCCATTCAAAAAGTGAAACTTGTATAATGTATACATTCATTCCACACAGACTGATATATTTCAAGTGTTTATTTCTTTTAATTTTGATGATTATAACTGACAACTAATGAAAACCCCAAATTCAGTATCTCAGAAAATTAGAATATTACTTAAGACCAATACAAAGAAAGGATTTTTAGAAATCTTGGCCAACTGAAAAGTATGAGCATGTACAGCACTCAATACTTAGTTGGGGCTCCTTTTGCCTGAATTACTGCAGCAATGCGGCGTGGCATGGAGTCGATCAGTCTGTGGCACTGCTCAGGTGTTATGAGAGCCCAGGTTGCTCTGATAGTGGCCTTCAGCTCTTCTGCATTGTTGGGTCTGGCATATCACATCTTCCTCTTCACAATACCCCATAGATTTTCTATGGGGTTAAGGTCAGGCGAGTTTGCTGGCCAATTAAGAACAGGGATACCATGGTCCTTAAACTAGGTACTGGTAGCTTTGGCACTGTGTGCAGGTGCCAAGTCCTGTTGGAAAATTAAATCTGCATCTCCATAAAGTTGGTCAGCAGCAGGAAGCATGAAGTGCTCTAAAACTTCCTGGTATATGGCTGTGTTGACCTTGAACCTCAGAAAACACAGTGGACCAACATCAGCAGATGACATGGCACCCCAAACCATCACTGACTGTGGAAACTTTACACTGGACCTCAAGCAACGTGGATTCTGTGCCTCTCCTCTCTTCCTCCAGACTCTGGGACCCTGATTTCCAAAGGAAATGCAAAATTTACTTTCATCAGAGAACATAACTTTGGACCACTCAGCAGCAGTCCAGTCGAGACGCTTCTGACGCTGTCTGTTGTTCAAGAGTGGCTTGACACAAGGAATGCGACAGCTGAAACCCATGTCTTGCATACGTCTGTGCGTAGTGGTTCTTGAAGCACTGACTCCAGCTGCAGTCCACTCTTTGTGAATCTCCCCCACATTTTGGAATGGGTTTTGTTTCACAATCCTCTCCAGGGTGCGGTTATCCCTATTGCTTGTACACTTTTTTCTACCACATCTTTTCCTTCCCTTCGCCTCTCTATTAATGTGCTTGGACACAGAGCTCTGTGAACAGCCAGCCTCTTTTGCAATGACCTTTTGTGTCTTGCCCTCCTATTCCATCTAAACTACTAAAAGAGGTGCTTCCAGAAGTCATAGATCCTCTTTTGGCTATTATTAATTCGTCATTGTCATTAGGATATGTCCCCAAAAACTTTAAATTGGCTGTTATTAAGCCTCTCATTAAAAAACCACAACTTGACCCAAAAGATCTAGTTAATTACAGACCGATCTCGAATCTCCCTTTTCTGTCAAAGATATTAGAAAAGGTTGTATCCTCACAATTATATTCCTTCTTAGAGAAAAATGATATCTGTGAGGATTTCCAGTCAGGATTTAGACCGTATCATAGTACTGAGACTGCTCTCATTAGAGTTACAAATGACCTGCTCTTATCATCTGAACGTGGTTGTATCTCTCTATTAGTTCTACTGGATCTTAGCGCTGCGTTCGACACCATCGATCACAACATTCTTCTGAATAGACTAGAAAACTTTGTTGGCATTAGTGGAAGTGCATTAGCATGGTTCAAATCGTACTTATCTGACCGCCATCAATTCGTAGCAGTGAATGAAGACGTATCATATCGATCACAAATGCAGTATGGAGTTCCTCAAGGCTCAGTACTAGGGCCGTTACTTTTCACGCTTTACATGTTACCCTTGGGAAATATCATTAGGAAACACGGGGTTAGCTTTCACTGTTATGCTGATGATACTCAGCTCTATATTTCTTCACGGCCTGGTGAAACACACCAAATTGAGAAACTTATGGAATGCATAGTCGATATAAAAAACTGGATGACGAGTAATTTCTTACTGCTAAATTCTGAAAAAACAGAGGTGTTACTTATCGGACCTAAAACCCCCACAAGTAATAACCTAGAACACTGTCTAATACTTGATGGCTGCTCTGTAAATTCTTCGTCATCAGTCAGGAACCTAGGTGTGCTATTTAATAGTAATCTCTCCTTTGACAGCCACGTTTCTAGCATTTGTAGAACTGCATTTTTTCATCTTAAAAATATATCTAAACTGAGACCTATGCTCTCAATGTCAAATGCAGAAATATTAATTCATGCGTTTATGACCTCAAGGTTAGATTATTGTAATGCTTTATTGGGTGGCTGTTCTGCACGCTTAATAAACAAACTACAGATGGTTCAAAATGCAGCAGCTAGAGTTCTTACTAGAACCAGGAAGTATGAGCACATTAGCCCGGTTCTGTCAACACTGCACTGGCTCCCTACTAAACAACGTATAGATTTTAAAATCTTGTTAATTACTTATAAAGCCCTGAATGGTTTAGCTCCTCAGTACTTGAGCGAACTCTTATCGCATTATAGTCCTTCACGTCCACTGCGTTCTCAAAACTCTGGCCATTTGATAATACCTAGAATATCAAAATCAACTGCGGGCGGCAGATCTTTTTCCTATTTAGCGCCCAAACTCTGGAACAATCTACCAAACACTGTTCGGGAGGCAGACACACTCTGTCAGTTTAAATCTAGATTAAAGACCCATCTCTTTAACCTGGCGTACACATAACACACTAATACACTTCTATTATTCAAATCCGTTAAAGGATTGTTAGGCTGCATTAATTAGATCAACCGGAACCGGGAACACTTCCCATAACACACGATGTACTTGTTACATCGTAAAAATATGGACATCTACGCTAATATTAGTCTGTTTCTATCTTATTCTGTTTTTCAGTCCGTGTCCGGATCAGATGGTGGATTGGCGCCGGGAGATGATGACTGCGGCCCAGATTGTCGGCGGAGGCCGGACCCCTGGATGAGCCCCGGGGACATAATCCCAGTGAAGACCTCAACTTAAAATACAATAAAAATAAAACAAATAACTAAAAATATAATAAAATACCTAACTATATAATACTATTATTGTTAGAAATTGCAACAATATTAAAATAGAAATATAATACATTTAAAGTTTTAATTAAAACAATAAATAAACAATAATATCCTGGCCAGAGGAGAACTGGCCCCCCGACTGAGCCTGGTTTCTCCCAAGGTTTTTTTTTTCTCCACTCTGTCACAGAGGGAGTTTTGGTTCCTTGCCGCTGTCGCCTCTGGCTTGCTCAGTTGGGGACACTTAATTTCTAGCGATTATCGTCAATTTAATTTCATAGATATTATTTATACTAAACTTAGCTAGACAATGACATCTTTGAATTCAATAATGAAATGCCTTTAACTGAAAATTGAGTGTTTAATCCTATTATTATACATTACTGATACTCTATCCTCCAACTTGATACTGTTAAGTGCTTTGACACAATCTGTATTGTTAAAAGCGCTATATAAATAAAGGTGACTTGACTTGACTTGACTTGTGCAAGGTGTCAATGGTCGACTTTTGGACAACTGTCAAGTCAGAAGTCTTCCCCATGATTGTGTAGCCTACAGAACTAGACTGAGAGACCATTTAAAGGCCTTTGCAGGTGTTTTGAGTTAATTAGCTGATTAGAGTGTGGCACCAGGTGTCTTCAATATTGAACCTTTTCACAATATTCTAATTTTCTGAGATACTGAATTTGGGGTTTTCATTAGTTGTCACTTATAATCATCAAAATTAAAAGAAATAAACACTTGAAATATATCAGTCTGTGTGGAATGAATGTATACATTATACAAGTTTCACTTTTTGAATGGAATTAGTGAAATAAATCAACTTTTTGATGATATTCTAATTATATGACCAGAAACTGTATATAATGTTTGATATATATTACAAATAATATATAAATATTTATATATATATAAAATTCTACATATATTTATGTATAAGTATGAATATGTATATATTTATAATTATATACTTGTTTTGTGATGTGTGAACTGGCTATAGAAATGACATACTTATATTATATATTTATATTCATATATACACAATTATTATTTAATATGATTATTTACAATTATTAATTATTTATATTTTATAAATATATCATGTTTAATATACGTGATAAATGATCAAATATGACAACATTACACATTATATATTTACATGTACATTTATGTATATTTATATTCATATAACATACAAATATATTTACAATTATATATTAATATTGTGATCTTCTGTGATATGGATGAAGTCATTTAGTGAAGTAGCAGCACACTCTGCTCAACAAGACACATCATTTGAGGAATCATTTGTGTCTGGAGCACAAACAGCACGAGTTTCATGCCGTAGTTTAATTCTTAAGGTTTGTTTAAATCCATAAAATCCTCTAAATTTGAGCCCTTAGTTCAGGGATTATAGGATTATCGAGTTGCTGATGTTGGATTTATTGTTTTCATAGTCATTGGGGATGAGTCTGAATCTTTATCTGTCTCTAAATAAATATTGATACCAGTAAAGGATTCTATCAAACAGTACATTCTAGAATCATTCGATGTTTTAAGACCCAATGTATGTTATGCAATAAAGCAGCCAGAGATCAGATAACACACGTAAATTTGCATCTGTTACAGAACGCAGTTCATTTCTGAGCAATGTCTTCATTTGCATCTCTTCACATCGTATTATGATGATCAGGTATGTGAGGTGTTTCACATTTGTTCTCGCCACCGAATCACAGGACCAATCAGAAGCCAGCCCTCCTTCACGGCCCCTCAGTCTCTCCTGCCTGTTTTATGGTTTGTTTTTGAATGTACTGAGCATGCTCCTGAATCACCGGCATAGGCCTGCCACGCTGCATACTGATGAACAGAATACCTACAGTACACACACACAGCAACAACATGCCCTCCCTGTCACTGCGCAGACAAACAGGCTTGTGCAGGATCCCACATGCTTACAGTCGCCATGGCGACGCAGACAAATTGAGCCCTGCAGTGGGCTGAGAGACAGCACAGACGATGCACGCGCACCACATTCAGCACAAAGACACCCAGCCGAAAGGTTAATGAGGTCCTCTAGCAAACATTACAGCATCTTAGCGGCTCTCTGCCTAAACACGCTTATCTGGGCCTGAAATGGTAAATCACACTGTGATAGATATGAGGACACTGATGCAGTTACATCACTAGCATGAGTCTGGCTGTGCTGTGTGAACGTTAAAACCCTCACATGTGCTGTCGGGACGCCGTGATGTCATGCCTGGGCTAGTTTAGACACGCAGCATCTTATTCTATATCAGCAGTGAGACACTATATACAAGCATAAGCTGCTTACAAGTGTCTAACATACAGTGTCAACTTCAGGAGAGTGTGCTGTTACGTTACTAATTGATCAGATGCACCATTTTCACCTGCCGGAGGTGAAAAATATCCACAGGTGCACATTGAAGGAGGGAACTAAGCTGTATCTACAGAAGAAACTTGAAGTTTAAAGACAGACTACAAAGACTATTTCCTGTCTATTCAGCAATAAAGTCTGATGATATGGCGAGGTTATGTAATCGGCATCACTGTAAACAGTTTGCATAATGCCCGTAGATTGTGAGAAATTATAATAGTTAGCAGGAAAAAATAATAGATTTAAGAATATTTATATGTAAACATTGTCTAATATGGGATGTAGCATCAAACATGTTTACATTTCATAATTTGTAGGTGTTTGCATTAACAAAATACATATACAAAAAATATATACCTATGTTTATATATGTATACAGTATGTATACTTGTATGAATGTAATTTGACAAGGATTATTAATAATGTCCATAATTACACATCCTTGATTCTTGATATATCATATACTATAATACAATATATCATACTTGGGGTTAGAGGTTTGTTCACATTGCTAAACTGAAGTATTAAACTTTGTCTGTGCTATAGACATGAATGCAACCTCAAATGGTCAGAATTTGCACCTGGTGGATGATAAAATTGGGTGAAAAACTCCCCAGCAATCACCTAGTAACCACCATGCAACTACCTAGAAATCCCCAGAAACCACCTAGAACAGTCTAGCGATCACACAGCAACACCCTGGCAACCGTCCACAACTCCCTAACATCATAACAGCGAGTTTTGCTTTTTAAGGTTTACATGACAACAAACATTATATCACCCAGTTCCAATGTGAAATATGGTTCATGACCTTCAGTTTTACCGCCACTTCCCCTCCTCTTAGACCCGCACCAAATGCATAAACCAAAACAAGACCTCTATCCCATATTTCCCTAACCCCCCTCCACAAAAGGAATTACAGGGAAGCTTTGCTGGAGACTGCAGTCCTGGGCACAGCGGCGTGCCACATTAAAAGATGCCTGTGCAGTCATCAGCAATGCTAAACATGATCCCCAGCAATCTGACCTCCCTCCCACATGAACAGACCCACGATTCCAACGACAATGATGCTTCAGTCTGACTAAAGGTCTTCCAGCATGGGCTAGACATGCACACATGAATGCATAACATTGGCCGTTTCTACTCACACAGTGGGGCAACAAGCATTTGGTGTTTTGATCGTCGGACGATGTCGGTCATGCTGAAGCAGGATGCGTGATGGACAACCCTGACTCACAATCCCGCACGTACATGACTCGTGTGTGTATCTCCCTGAAACTGCACCCCCCTGGGGCAGCCATCTTGGCTCTAATGCTACCTAATAACATCTCCCGTCGGCGAGCCAACAGCCCTGCCAAATCGCACCAATTACCTGAGCTCCCCTGGGCAGCGGCGGTAATGACATTAAGTCAAGGGGAAGCCCTTCGTTCTTAGGTGCGACGTAAGCTCCCGAGTGGAAAATACCATGTGTTAGGTGGGAAGTTGAACGGTGACTCACCTTGTTGGAGGCCATCTCGCTGACGGAGTGTCGAGTCTGCAGGGTCTCCAGCTGGTCCAGGCACCAGTCCAGCTCCTCCAGGGTCTCGGTGGCCAGTTTCTGGTAGGCCTCCTCTGGTGGGAGACAGGGAAGGGGATGGTCAGTTTTGAGGCGTTTGACCGGGCTAGCCGAGGCTTCCCGGACATCGTCCACGTCGTACATAGTCATGTTGGGATGCCCAGGGTGGACACATGGGTGACTCTTCATGCTGTGCTGAAAAGATGAGGGCTAAAGGATCAAGTGCGAGCTGCTCCTCGCCCTCTAAAAACTCCAGAGCCGGTCGACACAATAAAACCGAGTCACACCGCTGTCGGTCTGGCCGTGCAGGGCTCCTGGTGTAGAGCGCACCAGAGCCCCATGCTCCTAGAAAAACAAAACAGACACACGAGCACAGAGATTCCCTTTTTAATCCGCTTCTACTGATTCCCAGCGGGTTGCCTGAACAATCCCATGTCCGTACGCTGGTTTAGAATCAGGACCTCCACAGGTCCATGAACTTCAGAGGATGTCTTATAGCTGATGCTCTGCCTCACAACAAAAGAGAGAAAACGCAAAGGGTCTCCTCAGCACCTCCTACAGGCTTTAACCCCCCCAGACAGAGACTCGAGAGGCTTTGCCCAGTGTTCCTGGAGAGCTCGGGTAACAGCGGTATCCAGAGTCATAAAAAAGAGCTTGCGCAAGCGACACAGTGAGAGAGCTGTGCGGCACCTCAGCTACACAGACACGACATAGGAGGCATTGCTTTACACAAACATGAGCGGCTTCCTGTGAAACCACAAACCTACAGAGCTGGAGAGCACGACGCAGCGAGAGACGTAAGACCTGAACCGGAGCCCTGGAGCAGGAGCCCAGCATCCCTGCAGACTCACTGCTGTCAGCAAAAAGGGGCCAGATCTCTGTTACAAATGTGTATTAAAAATGCATGCTGCAGTTCTGTCTTACGTGTGACACGACTGGGGACTAGAGTTTCACAACATCTGAAAGGAAGATCAAATTAACCACAACATGTGTTAGCTTATTGTACATAAAATGTATAATAATGCATACTTAATTTAAATTTATGTAGTAAATTGCATTTATTTACATTAGTGCTGTCAAACGATTAATCGCGATTAATCACATCCAAAATAAAAGTTTCTGTTTACAGAATATATGTGAGTGTACTGTGTATATTTATTATGTATATATGAAGACACACACATACAGTGTATATTTTGAAAATATTTTCATGTATTTACATGTATATACTTATATTCATATAATTTCGATTATATAAAAATACATTTAATATATAAACATCATTTTTTTCTTATATATATATATATATATATATATATATATATATATATATATATGCATGTGTGTGTATTTATATATACATAAATATACACAGTACACGCACATACATTCTGTAAACAAAAAAACTTTTATTTTGGATACGATTAATCGCAATTTGACAGCACTAAGTCACATATATATTTAGAATTATGTTAGTTTATTTAAATTATTGATATAAATTTTCAAAAGGTTTATATAATATATAATATAATTAATAATGAAGAAAACTATATATATATATATCTATCTAAAATATTAATGTTTATTCTCTTATATATATATATATATATATATATATATATATATATATTCTGTTATATTCCATGATTCAAAAGTATGAAATATTTTTTATTTTATATTGTTTTTACATATTTTCTATGTTAAATTCTAACATTTAGATGGCTGATTTCATGCATGAAATGTGATTTCAAACTGTATTTTAATTTAAAAACAGGGCAAACATTATGGATTAACAGTATTGGACATTTTATCAGTTTTCGACTAAAACAAAAACAATTATCGGTTATCAGTATTGGCCAAAATTGCTGCATCAATACAGTGCAAGAAAAACAGCAGATAGTATAAGCATACAAGTATATGTCTAAAGCAAAAGCAGCCCTAAACAATCTGAGTAAACGTGCAACACGTCTCATCAGCAGCAAACAGACATCCACAGGAGTCTGATTAGTATCAGACCGGGGGAAGATGGGAGAGGTGGCTTTACTCGTGACAGAAAGATTGCTTGAGATAGCAACTGCTCTTTCATGTCCCAGAATGCTCCTGGGAGGTTGTTTACTTCAGCTGTATGCCATTCCAGTGCAGATTTATTCACTGCGATGCTGGAAGATTACGTGAAAGTCAATCTACACAGATTACCACTGAAAATTAATCCTCGCGATTTCATTTTTTTTCATAATCCTGGATTATGTCGGGGCTTTGCAGTTGTGACTAGTGCATTTAAAACCTTAACCTGCGTCACAGGATGTGGATATGTTCATACCGCACAGACGATAAACAATAACTCAAACTGTTGCAATTCTACTCGTGTGTATTGAGTTACACAGAGGAGAGCTAAAGTTACAAGAAAAGCATTCATCAAAACAAGCGTGACACAATCACAACACGCACTTCAGAGGTCACAGGATCTTGCTGCTTTTGTTACGGGGCAACCTTCAGATGACTATACTGAGAAAACTTGCTCAACCGCTGACTCGGAGCGTGCAACACACACTCGGGTCAGCAGCAGCTTTGTCTATCATAATTCAAGGCTCAGGGGACAAAAACAGCTTGGTGACACACTAGCCCCACAAAGAAAGAGAAAATGCACAGATGAAAGATTTAAGAAAGGAAAAAGATGGAAACATGGGGGAAAGGATCACATCATGTGTGGAATTCTCTCCGCCCCAACCCCCCATTTCTTTAGCCCTCTCCTCAAACGGCTGTCCAATCACTCTGAGGAGAATTCAAGAGCAGGGGTCCACTGTCCTTGCTGACAACATCTCCTCTGACGTCAATGGCATTCTTCTTGTGTTCAGTGCGACACCAGAGGCCGGCCCCTCAGAAGCTGCTGTGACTGAGAGCAGGACAGGGCTGCAGTCAAACTCTGGAGTGGATTCCACAAGAGACCGAGCAAACACTCTCTGACTGGATGCCAGACAAAGCTACAGTTTTAAAATAAAGCAATTCAGAGAGCAAAAAGATTTTGGTGCATCCCTTGGTCAAGAAATATCCGGGTCATTTTTCGACTTTCGATTTTTTTTATTTTAAAATATTTTAGTGCATAAAAGCCTATTTTAAAGTAATCAAAACGGTTTGAATTTGATCAGAATCCTACCTCGAGGTGTCTATGTATACATTTATACTTTTATTCAGCAAAGATGCATTAAATTGATCAAAAGTGACAGCAAGACTTTTATAATGTAACAAAAGATTTCAATTTAAATACATTTCCATTTAAATCTACTTCTGTTCTTTCAAATTATCCTGAAAATCATGCATCATGATTTCCACAAAAAAATATTAAGCAGCACAACTGTTTTCAATTACATGATAATATGCAAAAATGTTTCTTGAGCAGTAAATCAGCATATTAGAATGATTTCTGAAGGATCATGTGACACTGAAGACTGGAGTAATGATGCTGAAAATTCAGCTGCGCATCACAGGAATGTATTTACATTTTAAAATATATTCAAAAAATATATAAAATATATTAATCACAATGAAAAATTTAAATAAGATAAAAAACTATAGTATTTTAATAGTATTAGTAGTATGTAGTATTTTAATATTTATTTAAATATAGTTTAAATTGAAGGCACAAATAAATAAATAAATAAATAAATAAAATGCTTGCAAATATGATCATAAAATTGCCTCCAATTAAACTGTTTGCTTTTGTAGTGAAATATGACTAGGACATTTTAGACATTTTTTTTCTTTCTGAATAAATGATACAAAAAAACACCTGGTAAACCCACATTTACTATATCCAGAATGTCCAAACCTGACGTTTCACCTACTTTGCTGCTAAATTATGCTAAATTCAAATGAATTAAAAACCACATCTCAGTGGTGGCCTTTCTCTAGTAAACGACTGACCCATATAGTTGATCAAACATCACACAAGCAGGTCAGAGACATGTGATAGACTTCAGATAAATCACTCAGAGCCAGCACCTGGCCCCGCTAGATGCCAAACGGTTTCTGAGAAAACCTTAATGTCACCCTTCAGTGGGTCAGCAATCTTGAAATACACAAGACCTCTCCAGTAATAGCGAGAAAGCAGCCGTGGGAAACAGAAGCCTCAGGCTGACGCAAACACCTTCAGAAAACCAGCCCGAGATCACCTAGACGCCACGTTTGGAGAGGCGCCCTTGTGAAAAACCAGGTCATTCTCGTGAGACTCCGTCTTTTAGAGATGCTTATGCCATCCGCTGTCAGGCTGCCAGGCAACCGCTGTCGAATCATTAGAAAGCAAGGGGCAGGACCTCTGTGTTTTAAGCAGCTCCTATATATAGAAGGAGCCGATAATGGACCGAATCGGCAGGTGCCACTGAGGAAAGTGCAACTTTGATTTTAGCTTCATTTTTTTTCATATGGCCTGAATGCACAGTTAGCACGTGCACTAAACTGGGGAAGCGTTTCCATATTAGACATTTGCGTGAAGGACAAGTGATGGGGAGCATCCTGATTGACGGACTCATCTTGCGAGTCCCAGCAACACACCAACACGTGCTTTCCCGGACTGGAAGCACGTCTCTGGCCGAGCATGAAAGCGAGATGGCATGTGTTTGCGAGTATCATGTCAGATTGGTGGGCTGCCAGCTGCGCCACATCTATTAATAACAGCTTTGCACAATTCGAATGGGGTGAAAGATTCATGAATGTCAAAGCGGGTTATGTTTACTTCTTTTGGAAGACACATTTCTCATGCATCTGTATACAGTGTATGGACATAAGCATGCATATGCCCAAAGACCAGACCTGTTATAAGCATCTAATGTCAAAATTATAGGTATTTGGTGTTGATCAACTTCTCGGATGTTTCTCTTGAGAAAACACCCCAGTAATCTCATGCATCTCCTCTAGAGTTCTCAAACTGTGCTCTGATTTGTCAAAGTCTGCAATCAGAAGCCAGATATTTCAATATAAAATGCTCAATATTATTATTACACATCAATTGAAAGGAAATCGCATGCAAAGGAGGTGAAAAATAATTAATACACAGTTTAGACCAATATTAATTCAGGTTAGAGGTTTAAAATCTAAATAATATCAAAACCAATGGGAAACATACAAAGCATGTAATTTCAAAACTATTGGTCTTTAATGTGTCCACAAACTTTTTGGCCACGCCGTGCATCTCTTTTCTACAATAATGCAGAAAAGTTAAATGTTATCATTGCAAAATTGAGCAGCCTTGCTGAAAACAAAGCGGTTTCTGCATGAATGAAAGGTGTTTTGTCGCTCCCTAGAGGTTTACGGCTGCTACGACAGGCTTGATCAAGAGAACCAAACCCAACACAACCAACAACAAAGAACAAACACTAACGAGATCTCCATAATATCCCCATTAAATAGCAAGCAAAATAAGACTTTTAACTAAGCCTTCTGCTTCTCAGATGTTCTCATCCTAGTAATTACATATGTGTCTCTTCTAGAGTTTCTGAAGAGATCTTAAACTGCATTTAGATACCAAAGTCTGCAATCAAAAATTCTCAATATTAATATTTTACATAGAATGAATGTGAAATAACATGTAAAGCAAGACAGAACAGTACAACAGAATGAAAAACACAGTTTAAAGGTTTGAAATCAAGTTAAATACTCTTGCATTTCTGAAATGGTATAAAACCCAAAGGGAAACCATCTCACCTGAGAAGGAGGCCTTTGAGAGAGGAGGCTGATTACACATGGGGGAGCGCCTGTGAAAATTCAGCACAACAAAAGCAGAGCATTATAGAGAACACAATACATTTGATTTGTTTCCTCTTCTGCTCTTTTTGCACATCACAAACTGTTCATGACGATTGTAAAGCTGAATTTTTGACGTAACTGCACTCACTTGTTGGACGTTCGATCTTGCTGGAGGTTGGTTAACGCTGCAAAGTTATTCCGTACCGTCCTCAAACTAGCCAGCACCTTCAAGAGCAAAGTAAAACGCAAGAGGTCATCTGTAGTTTAGTTTTATCCATCACATTTAACACAAAACTAAATATTACAGTTAGGACAAACTGAGTATTTGTGAAACTTCATTTAAATTAAAGGCTTAAATCACATATGCAGATGAAATATTATGTCAAAAACTACAAAAAACCTTTTGTTTGTATTATTAAATAGGGTGTAAAGTCAACATGACATATATTTCATGTCTTTTTGTGCATTATTCACATGTGCATGTTATTCCAAAAGCTGTTTAACTTCGTAATCATTTATCAAAAAGAAATGAATAAAACAACTTTGATTTTCGGCTGACGTCACCAACCACTCTTCTTTTCCAAGCACTTTTCACTATCCAGTCAGTTCCTGATGAATAAAAGTCCTTCCCTACAATGTTTCTCGCCACATATCCTGAGTGGTATGAATATTATTGAAGCAAAATGGGTTGCAAAAGAGTTTCATGTTGACTTGAACAGTGCAGAAGGGCCTGGATGAGATGTATCCCAGAATTCACCCTGAACTGCTTCCTGTGTCACTGACCTGTGCAAACGGCGTAACGATGAGGTCATCTCCATGACTGCAAGAGAACGGACAGAGTCAGAAAATCAGCAGTGTGACATACACACCTCAGGTACACAGCCAAAGAAAATGATGACTCTCTTAACGCGTGATACGCATGTTTATAATGTTGCATGCATTTGTCATAACAAACGAACCATATCATTAATAAAAGTGCAGTTTTTTCCCAAAATAAAGTCAGATTGCATGATATTCTTGCGTTTGGTCCTTCAGGAGGATTGAGATATGGTTTGTCTGTGTGACAAGAGACAACAAGGCAGGGACACGCTTGCATTAATGCTTTCAATGCTAGTGAATGTTCACTACCAGTGTGTGGACGATCTCCATTCATTCAGATCTCACCGTGACACTTTACATCAACACATTCGGTTAGCATCACACATGCTGCTCATGTCTAATCGTGTACAAGAAGATTTCACACCAAAAGTCACTTGAAAAGTGTTAATTCCACTGAAAAATGCACAGAATAGTCATTTCATTTCACTTTCATTATGCAACAATAGCGATGATAAAGATGCACAACGAAGTCAAGAACAAAAAGATAAAAGACAAAAATGAGAGGAAATAATCTGTATGAGTTTTAAACATCATAAACGACCAAACATCAACATTTCCATCAAGCACTAAGAGATTCAGATGTTCACTTTAGCTAGTGAGCTGCTTGTCTAGACTGCATTTTTGGGCATCAAAAGACCAGTTTGGGTCATGTTGTGTCTACAATGCCCAAAAATGCTGCTGACTGGGTACTTAGCCTGATACTGAGTGTTCACTAGGTAGGCAGCAGTCTGATCTCATCTCACCGTTGTTCATCATCCTGACTGTCCTGATTTGATGGGGAAATGTGGTGTGAAATGAGGAATATGATGCAAAAAACCTTTTATTTTATTCAGCATCCTGGTAAATTCCTCCTTAAACGGTCAGATCTGTGACACACGGGATGTGCACATGCTTGCAACACGTTAAGAGCTGTGATGCTCCTGAGGATACAGTCACTTTCCTGTGTCTATCCATTTTCCTATCCGTTAAAGGCCGTAAATTAAAGTATAGTACATTTTTTAATAACATCAGTTTAAATATAAATTGTTCACACTGACAGTGATTACATCACTATAGCAGGGTTATTTGTCAAGGGTTTTTTTCCTCAAATTTTCCTTTTCATGTAAACTTTACTTGAAATAAAAAAAAGGAATACAAAAATACAATATTTCTCATTTTCATTTAACTTACTGTACTTCAATCTGAAATGTATGGTGGCACACTGCTGCCACATATACAGGTGCTGGTCATATAATTAGAATATCATCAAAAAGTTGATTTATTTCACTAATTCCATTCAAAAAGTGAAACTTGTATAATGTATACATTCATTCCACACAGACTGATATATTTCAAGTGTTTATTTCTTTTAATTTTGATGATTATAACTGACAACTAATGAAAACCTCAAATTCAGTATCTCAGAAAATTAGAATATTGTGAAAAGGTTCAATATTGAAGACACCTGGTGCCACACTCTAATCAGCTAATTAACTCAAAACACCTGCAAAGGCCTTTAAATGGTCTCTCAGTCTAGTTCTGTAGGCTACACAATCATGGGGAAGACTGCTGACTTGACAGTTGTCCAAAAGACGACCATTGACACCTTGCACAAGGAGGGCAAGACACAAAAGGTCATTGCAAAAGAGGCTGGCTGTTCACAGAGCTCTGTGTCCAAGCACATTAATAGAGAGGCGAAGGGAAGGAAAAGATGTGGTAGAAAAAAGTGTACAAGCAATAGGGATAACCGCACCCTGGAGAGGATTGTGAAACAAAACCCATTCAAAAATGTGGGGGAGATTCACAAAGAGTGGACTGCAGCTGGAGTCAGTGCTTCAAGAACCACTACGCACAGACGTATGCAAGACATGGGTTTCAGCTGCCGCATTCCTTGTGTCAAGCCACTCTTGAACAACAGACAGCGTCAGAAGCGTCTCGACTGGACTGCTGCTGAGTGGTCCAAAGTAATGTTCTCTGATGAAAGTAAATTTTGCATTTCCTTTGGAAATCAGGGTCCCAGAGTCTGGAGGAAGAGAGGAGAGGCACAGAATCCACGTTGCTTGAGGTCCAGTGTAAAGTTTCCACAGTCAGTGATGGTTTGGGGTGCCATGTCATCTGCTGGTGTTGGTCCACTGTGTTTTCTGAGGTCCAAGGTCAACACAGCCGTATACCAGGAAGTTTAAGAGCACTTCATGCTTCCTGCTGCTGACCAACTTTATGGAGATGCAGATTTCATTTTCCAACAGGACTTGGCACCTGCACACAGTGCCAAAGCTACCAGTACCTAGTTTAAGGACCATGGTATCCCTGTTCTTAATTGGCCAGCAAACTCGCCTGACCTTAACCCCATAGAGAATCTATGGGGTATTATGAAGAGGAAGATGCGATATGCCAGACCCAACAATGCAGAAGAGCTGAAGGCCACTATCAGAGCAACCTGGGCTCTCATAACACCTGAGCAGTGCCACAGACTGATCGACTCCATGCCACGCCGCATTGCTGCAGTAATTCAGGCAAAAGGAGCCCCAACTAAGTATTGAGTGCTGTACATGCTCATACTTTTCAGTTGGCCAAGATTTCTAAAAATCCTTTCTTTGTATTGGTCTTAAGTAATATTCTAATTTTCTGAGATACTGAATTTGGGGTTTTCATTAGTTTTCACTTATAATCATCAAAATTAAAAGAAATAAACACTTGAAATATATCAGTCTGTGTGGAATGAATGTATACATTATACAAGTTTCACTTTTTGAATGGAATTAGTGAAATAAATCAACTTTTTGATGATATTCTAATTATATGACCAGCACCTGTATATTCATTTTTTCCACTTAATTATATTTTAATAATGAGATATGTCATTTCAACAATATATTTTCTCGTAATAATGACATGTCATTAGAACTATACTTTTTTTCATAATCACGAGATATTATGCCATACAAACTATATGTTTTCCTGTTATTATGAGATATTTAATGTTTAATACAACATAATTTGTATGTGATGTGACAACACAGGCCTATAGGCCTTTATCACACTTACGCATTTGAAAAGTGTCAAAAATATAAATAAAATAAAGCTTTAAAGCTTTAAATAAATTCATAAAAATTATATACTGTAGACATTAAAAACAATAAATAATAATGATAACAATAATAATAACAAAAACACACACAAAAAATTTAAAACAGAAAATATAAAAACTAATTCAAAATATGAATTAAAACTATAATAGTATCTCAGTGATATTAAAATAACACTAATCATTAGTGGCATACATGTGAGACTTCAGTATCCAACTACAGTATATCTGACCAATGAGAATAAAGAGGTTTTCTACGAATTTACAGATGTAAAGGTAAAGAAAAATAAATAAATAAAACAGAAAAAAAATCTATAATTTTATAGCAACTACACTTTTAAAACAAAGCACAATTTCTAACCAATAAACTTTTTAATGTTGAGCATAACTGGAGTCACTAAAAACATTATTTGATTAATTTCCATGACTTTCTAATTCCCCGATAATTGACCGTAGGCACAGAAACTTGAGTAGTAAATCTGTGTCAGTGTGAATGCTCCTTTAATGGGATAACCTGACCAGTCACCGTTCTGCCTTCACATCATTCAGGCTCACTTGCACGTGGAAATGCAGTTAGTGAGCAGCTAGCGGCGAGAGCGACAGCTGGACAGCAGCGCATGTGAGTGCAGTTAGTCTCTGCGGCGGGGAGGCAGTAAGTATGCGGTCGAGTGAGCAGTATGCCAGTATGTTGGGAGGAGTTCGAGGTCACGTCTGGATTTCTGAGCAAAGAATGAGACCTCCAGAACAGCCCTAAACACCACGTACCCTCTCCGCCTGTCATCCGGCTGGCTGAAGAAGCGTCCGATCTCACGCGTGGTCCGAGTCAGTTTCAGCATGTGAGTGTCGCTGACGCTCCTGCGGTTTAGCATGATGCCGTGTGTCTGTACGTCCATGTGTGTGCATGTATGCATGACGGCTTCCCTCAGCGCTACATGTCCACACGCTGTCCGGGAGGAAAAGGTCACTGGCAGGCGTGTGTAGCGTATCACGCGCTCCCGAATGCATGCGCGCTAAACATAGCACAAGGCCACGGCTTCGACAAGTGTAACAACCTGCTGCCATTTCACAACCGACAACCTGCTCATTTCAAGACTTTTGAGTGTGCAGCTTTAACTGGAGTGGAATGTGAACGCTATCCTGCACGCTACTCTGAAGATGGGAGTGTCCAGATCATGCGTGTGAACTCCAGATGAACCCCACATCTGTGTGTGTTTCTGATGCTGACAGCGTTGCAGGGAGAGGAGAACTAACTGTGGTTTATCAGCGCTCTGCTCAGTATGCTGAGACTGCCAGACCTTTCAGAAGAGCTAAATGGAGAGGCAGCTGCAGCTTATCAAAGCCGTAAGTTCAGCGGAAAACACAGATGGCACCGGCTCGTCTTAAAGTGAGCTCTTTGAAAATATCAGGAGAAGACACATGGCAATATTAGGCTGAAAACGGTCTAACGTTTGGCCAGTGCATTGCACAATACTTCATTTGTTTGTTTGTTTTCTGTCAAATCAGCATCTAAGACTATCTTCATGGCAAAAAAATAGTAAAAAAAAGGTAAATAAAGTAATTCATAAATAAATAAACATTTAAATAAGTGAAATAAATTAAGTAATAAAATACTTAATTGTTAAAGTAAATAACTTGCATGCAAATTACGATTTTTTTTACTAAAATTAAAATAAAAACAAAATTAAAAACTAATTCAACATGTTAATTCTAACAATAAAAACTAGTATAATAGTATTAGTAACAGTATAATTATCGTATAATCATAATTAGTAATAGTATTTTAATGGTAATAA
The DNA here is from genome assembly GCA_023376895.1 of Aspiorhynchus laticeps. Classification (NCBI taxonomy): domain Eukaryota; kingdom Metazoa; phylum Chordata; class Actinopteri; order Cypriniformes; family Cyprinidae; genus Aspiorhynchus; species Aspiorhynchus laticeps. The sequence goes on from CM041812.1 coordinate 27,206,398, forward strand.
AATAAGGTACGAAAAGGAAAAGAAATTCAATTAAAAACATTTTATAGTAATTGCACTTTTAAGACACAGAGCATTTTTTAAATGCTGAGCATAACTACAAACATTTTAGTGACTAAAGAAAGGGCCATGATTTTATATGATTTTATTACTTTCCATGACTTTCCAGGCCTGATTCCCATATAATTACAAGTTTTCATGACCATAGGAACCATGAACTAAATAAATACACCACAAATAAATAACAAAGTACGATAAAACCTTTAAAAATACATATATGTTTTTAGGTGACAAAGTATACTAGTATACTAACATACTCTTTTGAGTTGACTGTGAATGTGACAGTAATGAAGCTCAAGGGGGCAATCATTTTCTTCACATTTTCAATTTTTTTTCCAAGTTTTCTTGAAATGTGCCACTAAATCAGATCTGTTATTATTCAGGCTGCTGCTAAAAACAGTCAAACTAGCTTTACCAGTTTGCTTAGTAAGAACAATTGCAAACAGTTGCTCCATCATAGTTGAGCTAAAAGAGAAAACTGACCACAGATAGTTATGTTAATGCTCACTTTAGCGCCCCTTGTGACATCACAGAGAATGCAAAGCATATTTGAGTTGCGTTATGAGTTGTTTTCTGACATTCTGGAAAGAAATGACACGTGAAATCAAGCTTGCATACCTAGAAAACATTTAGACGAGTATGTTTAAAGCCTCAAACTGAAAATTAATTATTCTTTTTGAAAAAACCCAAATGTGAAACATGAGATTTGTGTGGTGTTATGGAGCCTGTTCATTGAAATCTGAACAAAGTGACTGGCACAAAATGAATCAGACTTTCCAGCAGTAATCAGTACAATACATTACGTGCAAGACAGCAGATGTACTACTAAAACTCCAAGAGCAGTTGTGACGGTAGAGGTTAATATCAGGAACCGACATGATATTTCCTGCCATTCCGGGTTGAGAATGGATTCTCTGGCGAAATGAAATGAGAATGCGTGCCCGCCGTCCCTCGGGACTCTACATAATGCATGAGCCGGTGCAGGGTTACATAGAGAAACGCTCTGAGCTTGAGATCAGGCCAGAGAGAGGAAGTGCACTGATCTGACAATTTCCTGTGATATCATCCATCACCGTTCCATTTGCTTTAGCTATGTGATCTGGGCTCTCTGATCGTTCTGCTGTTCATGTGCTTGTTTTATCATGCAACTGACGTGATATAATTCAATAATTACACCTCTATTCTGTTGAATTCTCACGTTCTGTTCCAAAACCTAGTTGAGGGAGCAATTTAAGGTGTCAAGTGTGCTTCAAATGCAAAGGTTATCCCAAAAGATAATCATGCAAAAACTTGTAAGGTATTTTGTTTTGGACAAATAAAAAACCATGCATTGCCAAAGTATTATTGAAAATGTTTATAATAATACATTTATATTATATACATTTTATATATTCCAAAAATGAAGCATGCTGATTATAAAAACATCATGCACTTAAAAATTGTTAACTTTATAATAATTAATCATTATATAATATAAATAATACATATTATTTTTTACAAATGTTATAATATAAAAAAGAAGCAAAAGAAATTGCAAATACATTCTGTTGAGTACTGAAAAATATTAATAGAAATGTTTATAACTGATAATAATTATTATTATAAAATAAAGATTAGGGTTAGTTAAAATGTTATAGTTAATACATTTTCTATATTATATAAAAAGAAGTGAGAGAATTTTTTTATATTTTATATATTCTGTTGAATAACAAAGTATGAATATATATATATATATATATATATATATATATATATATATATATATATATATATATATATATATATATATATATATTATTTGACATGTATTTAATGATTTTTCCAATTTTAAAAAACAAACATTGTAAACCATTTTGCATATTAGAGCATAGAATTGCTAGCTTAACAAAATGCTATTGAAATCAATTGTGAAGTCAAATGTGAACCAATGTAAAACTCAAACTCAATCCCTTATGAGTGTCAATTTTTAGTTAGGATGCTGTCTTAGAAGGAAGCTGTAGGCAGTAGGAAGCTCACTAGGTTTTGGAACAGAGCCTCAGTGCAACGAAAGACATGCTGTATTTCCCAAAAGCTCATCATTTTGGAGTACTGTTGGCTCCCCCTATTGTTTGAATGTGACGAATGCAGCCTGAAATCTAATTCATCAATTTCAACATTTGACGTAAGAGTTTACAAAGCACCCATTTCTCTTAAATGTCAAGCATTTTATTGCTTATTAGATCAATCCGCAGAGAACATTACATTATGCGACACAATAGAGTGAATGCATTCACGGTGACTGGAGGAAATAATAATAATAATAGTCACATGTGCACTTCTGAACGACCATTATCAGTGTCACATGCAATGCAGGATCATGGCAAAGATGGAGATTGACAAACACACACTCACACACACGTTCAAGCCACAAGCGGCATGTCATCCGAACTCTGTCTTCTCCATGCGATTTCTCTCATGACGTTCCCCTACGCTCTTACGACACACAGAGGTTTTAATGCCCAGAATCGTCACCCAATCAAATCAACCTGAAAACTATGTTTTTGTTGCCCCATCGCAGGTTGATTTGGTCGTCATTCTGCGCATTAAATGGTGAGGGTGTAAGGTGAGGGATCTCAATGCATGTGAGACCGTGATGCTCGCGTCTACAGGTGAAGCAAGGTGATGCAGATTAGACAAGCAAGAGCATTCCTTGAGGAAGAGCAAGGCCAGGAGCTGCCGTTAGGACAGGCGAGCCAGAACCAGAACTTACTTTCCACTAATAACTGGCTCAGATCTCCGAGAGACCAGGCCCGGCCTCGGCAGGTGGTTATTCCTATCGATAAGGACACAGGTTTGTCAGACAATCACACACACACAGAGCGCATCACATACCTTGGTTCCTCTGCCTTTGTGGTTTGAGAAGTGGCTGTTATGAACGACCGTGTCTCTAAAGAGGTCAGCGAACCGCTAAAGAGTCATTTGAGTCTCTCTCAGGTTCTTCAGTGACTTACTTTTGCTTTTTTCATGTCGTATTAAAGGAATAGTTCACTCAAAGATCATCTACTCACCTTCATGTCAATCCAAACTTGTTTATTAATGTGTACTGTGGCCATCAAGCTCTCCAAAGAAGAAAAACACTGTAACATTTTTCTTTTTTTTGTAGCTTGACAGCAATTATATACTTTTACTAAGAAGAAAGAAAGAAAGTCACACATTTGGAATGATATGAGGGTGAGTTTTCACCTAAAATACTCTTTTAATGCCATATTTACACTACCGTTCAATAGTTTGTGGTCAGTAAGATGTTCTAATGTTTTTAAAGAAGACTTTTATGCTCACCAAAGCTGCAAATATTTGATCAAAAATACAGCAAAAGCAGTAATATTTTGAAATATTTTTATGATTTAAAATACGTTTTCTATATGAATATATTTCAAAATGTAATTTATTCCTGTAATGTAAACCTGAATTTTCAGCATCATTACTCCAGAAAGTTCATGAAAGTTCAAAAGAACAGCATTTATTTGAAATGTATTTGAATTTTTGTAACATTATAAATGTCTTTACTGTCACTTTTGATCAATATAAGTCATCATTAGTGAATAAAAGTATTAATTTCTTTAAAAAATGTACCTATGTAATAAAGGTATGTAAAGACTCTTTGTGAGAAAAGAGAAATGATGTAGACAGAGAGAGAGAGAGACTGATGTTAGAGTCATGTGACCTGGGGGCAAACGACATACCACTGATGACCACACACATGTACATGTACTACATATAAAGACACAAATACACACACACACACACACTCTCAAACAACAGGGAACCATCAATGTCAGCGATGGATGAGACAGCTGAACATCTATGTGGGCTAACTGGTTCTTTTCGACCTGTAGTTCTATCTGTTTTAAGAAATTATATCAAATGAGATCACACGAACTATTGAACTCTTTTTGGTTACTTGAAAAGAAAACTAAGATTTTTTTGTATCTATATCTGCATGGACAAATGAAATTATGCTGAATCACAATACAAGCATGATGCCTCATTTTGCTCAGTGAAACAAAATCAAAATAAAACTTGACTGACTCCAAATAAAGTAAAGGGTTATGGGAGAATGGCACATGGCTATAAACGGTTCCAGTACTCACATGTCACTGGCTATGGAGGAGTTTCGGGACATCGACTTCGGCGACAGGTCATAGTCGCTGTCGGAGCGGTAGAGGAAGGATTCCCTCCGCTGGCTGTGCACAAAGTTGGCCTGAATGATCAGGCCCGAACCCGGACTCGTCATGGGATCCAGGGGACTCCGTCCTGACGACGTGCCATTGTCCACGTCAAAGCTACAGAGAAAGAGAGATACTGGCGTTATGAAACAAATAACCAACTGTTAACACAGTAAGATTAGTCAAAAAAATAGTGCTCTTTCCCAAAAACAGGGTTTGACGCTTACTTTTTCCCAAGAAGCATATGTGCACCCAAGTTGGTTGCAATAGATATCATATAATGTGTTGCAAAAGTTATTTAATTTATTATAATACAAGAAGTACACTTTAAAAGTTTTCAAATATTTCTGCTTCAAATTGTACTTAACTATATACTGCAGCGTTTCCCAATGCCAGTTCCCCCCCTTTCATATTTCGTATGTATCTCTTATCACGTACTACGTTTGTTCTATTCGACCGTAAGTGCCCTGCGAAGTGGACATCACAGGATATTCCACCATGATTCCAGTTCGAAAACTGATGTTTATTGTTGTTCCATTCAAAGGGCATTAAAGTGTGCGAGACGTGAATTTAAATAGTATTTTTTTACAGAGGTATATTATGTCACAATTCACACTTCTCTAGTAAGTTTCGTCTGTGTGTGTGAAGACAGAGCAAATCCATGAATGAATTTTCCGAAGTGAAGAAAAGATTTCCCCTGCTCAGGGAGTAGGGAGCAATGAACACTGTGTAGGGAGCATGTCAATCGGAACACAGTTCATGAACGTAGCTCTCTTCTAACGAGCTGGTTATCTGAATCAGGTGTGTTAACTAAGAGAGACATGCAAAATATGCAGAGCGGGGGGGCGCGAGGACTAATATAATATATTATATATACGCTAATATACTGTATATATATAAACATATACACACATATGTATATATATATATATATATATATATATATATATATGTGTGTGTGTGTGTGTGTGTGTGTGTGTGCGTGTGTACCAAAAATAACCACGATTTTTTTTTATATATATATATAATACTTAATGAGGGACTTTTAATAAAAAAATAAGCCCAAACAGGACTCTTATTTTGAAATGTCTATGCTTTACTATTACCTTCTAACATTGACAAAGATGAGGGGAGACAAAGTATGCACTCTTACAACCATCTACAACATATTACAATAAAAGCACCATAAAGTAAACACTTCATAATTTATCAACAGTAAATCAGAAGCAATCGCTTGCCATAAATGCGCAATATTTACTGACTGCGAACTGTTCAGAAATCTTTAGTCTGGAGAATGTGCAACAGCGGCGCATTTCTACTTTGAAACATGCTGCGCTCATATTTTTTTAATGAAATCATAGCGATTTGACCTTTAATATTCACATTAGGCTGTAGAATGAATCCTGCTGTTTCCATCCCCAAATATAAGATTTCTTAAAATGATCGTTAAGATGTTTTTTATACCATTTAAGTTTTTTAACCCTTAAATTCCATAAAACTGCATTTTAAAGACTTTTTATACGTGCATATGCTCCTAAATACGTTTTACAGTTCGCACACATCGCAAATGCGAGCGAAACCCTGTAAACGGCCTGCAGGAGGCGCCACTCATCACCTTACAGCCCTGAGCACATGGGGACAGCCTTAGCTAAAGCTGCTTATCATAATGACCTATGCTAGAAGTGACGGAAACGCAGGGGTTTCCCTCCCAGTGATGTCCAGCGCACAGGTGGACAGTGTCACTGGCTTTAGCTGCCGTAATCCTGTCCATTGTGTTAAGACTAATCGCTTATCGCCGCGGTGAGGTACTCGCCACATCACTGCCGGAGATTCATCAGGTGACCGAGTTTCCCCGCGAGCGTCCCCATTTGAAACCACAACAAATCCCCAGTGACTCACTCCACATGTCTCTCTGACCATTTTAAAGATAAGCAGCAGTTTCCTAGAGAGCCTGAATAGGTGAAGCAGCAACAACACGTGGATCTGGAACACTGCATGAGGATGAGACGCTCTCCAATTACAGGAAGTCAAACAAAAGAGCAGGTCTGTTTGTATCGCAGAGAGAGACGTGTATTCGTGCACATACACCACCGAGGCCTTTCCAGCGGAAAATTATGAGCAGAGGAAGAGATACAGTGATAAATGACTATCTGTAATCGTGGGGAACAAGCTTAAATTCCTCTCCTAAAAAGGATGAGAGCCGTCAGCTCAGTGAAGATCTAAACGCTCCTACAGTTTTGCTCGCTAACACAATCCAGACCGCTGCACGTTTAGCAAAACACAACTGCAGACTGTCACATCATCTTGTCTGAGAAGCAATGACAGCTCCAGATACCGTTAACAGGTTTACTGAAGCACATATGTATGTGTGATATACAGCGAGAGTCGTCCTCACTAAAGAGCGAGTTACTTGATCTCAGCTCAGTGTGGCATGACTTGCTTTGAGGTCTGTGAGCAAGAAACTTCTTTTCCTTCCTGTTTTACACTTTGGCCACTTTTGCATCGCTGTTCTCAAGACTTAAGAGGTTGTGCAAAAATCACAAGCCTGACACAATTACTAAATACAACAAAATATAAAAATTAAACAATTTCTACAGCATTTAAAGCATATATCTATCTATCTATCACATCATATTCATCCATTGCATTGTATCCATCCATTAAACATCCATCTATCTACAGCATCATATCCATCATTCATCAATCCATCCATAGCATTGATTCATTCATCCAACCATCCATCCATCCATCCATCCATCCAAACTTTCTTCAAAAACAGCTATATTTAGGTCTTGTTTTCTTGTTGAAAATTTTTATGAATTATGTTCAATCCTGCTTTCTGAAATTAAAGTTGCAATCCTGAAGTCTGATTCAAATTAGATTCAAATTCAGGAATTAATTTGTGATTAAAAGACATTCTCCATTCAGTTCTGAATGTTGCACAAGCCTGACTCGAGAGGCATGACTCAGTGAGGTCACTTAACATCCACAAGAGTAAACGCTCGGACTGACTGACCTTGAAGAGCTGGTGATAGAAGAGAGATGCAGAAATCAATGACCTCTTGTTCTGCAGCCACATGCTTCAGTGTGAAGTCCTGAAAGTCTTTGCTATAAAATTACACGTTAGACACCTTTCCCCTTACATCACGCTACAGCATGGTAAGACCCTAACCTTTGTCATTTTCATATGCGTGACTTCAGTCGGCTGACCTTCTCTTTGCTGTGCTGCAAATACCAAACATTTGCTCATTTAATAAGACAAAAATAAGAGGTCAGGGACTCTCAAATGCACCAGCATGGTGAACATCACTAAGCAAACCCCTTGATGTCTAGTGACGCACAGCAAATGAGACATAGGGGAGACTGGAAAACCGCTTGCTTTTAGGTTCTCCGTGGGACGTTTCTCCGGCAGCGGGACGTGTCCTGTCCTTTTGTGGGATTTGGTCTGTTTTGACCTCAGATTCATGACGAAAGCCACAGTATTACATCAGTTCCATTAGCACGCTATCATCCTAATGCACTTCAGCATAAGTGCGAGACCCCACGGGTGCGTAAAGATACCTGAGCCTTAGCCGATACTGTCGGAGTAGTGTATTGTGATACGTCCTCCAGAGGAGAGCTGGAGGGACAGAACGGATATACCGTATTACTTCAATGCCTACTCTAATAACCAGCCCGCAACGCTGTGAGAATACAACCAAACCAGTCTGAAGGCTATTTAACTTGGATGGTCACCATGGGAATGTGCACTAAACGTCAAAGCTCACTGTGATGTCAAACTATTGTGTGGATCGGGAAAGGATGAACATTTGCTTAGGCACTTTAACCACAAACATGCATGGATTGGCACATTTACTTGAAGCGTCATTCTCAACGCATTTAATTTCAGTAATTTGATGTTTTTCCTAGTGATACTGAGTTCAGCAGGAAATAACTTGATTTTATCCTTTAGCTCTGATTAGAACGTAAAAAGTAAAACATGTCAGCTGTGATATTATTGGCTAATGTTATTTTTCCCAACCTCAGGCACTTGGATACATCAGTGGAAAAGTTGTTATATTTTAATGAAAGATTCCGGAAACTTTTTTCTTTAGGGTAACATGATCTAATGAATTTATTTAGAAAGTAAACCGAGTGAATTTTGATTTCACGTCATCTTTAAATTGCAAAGGCATGTCCTATATACCTATATATAGACATATATGTCCAAGTGTCCATCTATGGAAATGTTTATGAACGAAAGAAAGCTGAATCACTTTGCAACTTTCTTAAAAGGATTGTGCACCCAAAAAAAATCCTATTATCATTTACTCATGCTTATTGCGTTCCACGCCTGTATGACATTTACATTTTTTTGTGGAACACAAAAGAAGATATTTTGTAAAATACTGATTTTCATTGAAAAAAGAAGCGAACACAAAATTGACCATATTCCCATTAAATAAACTGGTTTAGGCTTGCTGTGTATAATAAACACTGTTTATAATGAATGCCACTTTCATTTATGCATTTTTTATACATATATTTTCCATTCCTATTCTGTATACCATTCAAATTAAAGGATGTATTGCACAGTGAGAGCAACTAAAATACTTGTTTATAATTCTTAAATGTTTCATTTTATTTACCGGTATTTTACATTATTTATGAATGTAATAAAATGTGACTTACGTACCAATGCAACCAGTGTTAACCAAAACTAAAGCTATTAAAAAATATTTTTGTTAATAAATAAAGCTGAAATAAAATAAAATAAACATGAGATACTAAATGAGAACTAAAGAAAAATTGGAAATGTTGCCTGGCCAAGTTGAAGCACTAAAATTATCGGAAATAAATACAAATTAAAACTAAAACTAAAACAGAAATAAAAATAAATCGATAGTAATATTTAAAAAATGAATAAAAAGAATATAACAAAATTACTTTTAAAAATAATTTTCAGTAATTGAAATGAATCAGAAGTTTAAAAAAAAATATTATTAGATGAAAAGATAATAAATGAAAATTAGACTTAAATTTAGATACTAAACTGAAACTACTAAAACTAAAACTGAAGTAAAAATAAAGTTTACATAGAAATATAAAAAAAATTAAATGACAAAATGAATGACGTTAATATTACTAAATGTTAAACTAAAATTAAACATTAATAAAACTATAATACTATATAAGCAATAAAATAATTGAATGCAATTTTATTCCTCTCTTTCTCAACAATACAGTTTTGACCCAGTGCAACTTATAGTCAGGAGCTTATTTTCTGGAAAATGCTGTAAAAATGATGACAATTTTCAATTTGCGCTGAACTATCCCTTTAAACATAATAAAGAAAGAATAACCCTTGAAGACGCGTCTCACACATACAGCAGCACACACTCTTGAGAACTCCTTCATCCAGCAGGCCGGCCTGACACATCCGATCTGCTTCACCGGACGTCATGCCGAAGGCTTAACGTCACACGCGGCCCACATCAAAGACTGTGCAGCGTCACAGAGCAGCTGCACCTCTTTCCTTTTAAGGCACGGCGGGTCGGCTAAGTTTGGGGTGTGCTGGCAGGTATCTGTCCACCGGGGTCCCGTCTCTGAGAGGCTGACGCACGACAGGGGCCCGGGTTCCTAGAGGGCCATCTCTAATTGGCCCGACCGTTAACTGCAGGCACGTAGACGACAATGAGTTTATTTATAAAAGGTGCCGAAGAAGCATGGCAAGAGAGAAAGAGAGATGCCCTTGGCCTATTTTGGCAGAGGTCGTCCCCGGATAGATCGCAGGCAGGAGACGGGTCCAGAGAGACAAACGCAGGCGCACAAGGGGGACAGAAGTCATTTTGGTGATGTGCCATGAGGCGACAGGATGCACTTGCGTCTTTGTGAGCGTGTGCAATGCGGCCCGGCGCACGTTTCCAGGTCAGAGCAGGCTGATGGTGTGAGCCGAGAGGAGAAAGAGACGTGCACTGGAGCATGCTGGGGCATCTGTTCTTTAATATGCTCATAGTAGAGAAGTCACCAAACACAACGTGAAACATTGTGCTTTTTATAGAGCAGCTGGAGTATGCATCATTAATGCAGGATAATAACTGTTGAGATGTTTATTTTGGAGGTGGAATGCTTGAGCTATTGTGGTCTCTTGTGTTGTGACCGGTCTCTAATGGCACATTTGAAATTTGACTCAAGCTCTCGACTGACGGGATTATGAAAGGCCGAAAGACCAGCGCTGAGAAAAGAGACACGTCTTTCTATGGGCAAAGATATTTTTACACCGCACTAATGCCACAGTTATATTAGCCAACAACAAACACTAGACTCACATACACAAGAACTAGCAGTGGTCATCTAGAATGACAGAAACTAATTTCTGTACTCAACCAAATTGACTCTATTTACTTTCTTGTTCCTGGTATTATTGTGAATGATTCATTAGTGCAAGTTATTCCATATAATAAAAACTAAACCTTTGACTTGCTCAGGCTAAACAACTTTCTTCTGGTCTGACGTCACCAAACCTTTGTTTTTCAACATCAACTTCAACCACCTGACTCTATTCTGGTATGTGACGCCCGCTTTTTACAATCCAGTCAATTCTGGTTAGATAAAATTGGTCCCGTTCTACGTTATTTCTTGTGAAATATCCTGTTTTACTCAGAATGGTTTCAGGTTGACTAAATATTTAACTATTTTATAGAAACATAGCAGTGATGTAGCGGTGATTATATATGTGCGTATATATATATATATATATATATATATATGTGTGTGTATATACTGTATATATATATATATATAGAGAGAGAGAGATACATATACATATAGAAATACTGATAGATAGATATGATTTTAAAAGATTAAAAAAATAAATTATATATAAATTATCTACCAAATTATATATATATATATATATATATATATATATAATGCAACTTGAAATCAAATATTATTTAAAAAATAATTATTATTATATAGTGCACAAATCTTTCTTTTCTGTCATATGATGCACAAAACATGTTATTGTTTGATTTAACTTGAAAAATTGCACGAAGAATTCTAGACTAGAGCTAATACAGCTTTAAAATCAGCCAAAAATATACAAATTTTAAATATAAAATCAGCTTTCAATATATGCATACCAAAACATAATTATATATAAATTATTAAATCTGTGGCAGATATCAAACTGATATTATACTTTTCACATTACGCTGTAAGCAGGTTTCGAACGTATGACACATGCCATGCCTGAAATCGAGAATGAGTAAAACTTTACCAGATTCCCTCCGTGTTCCTGAGAGAGCTGGTGGAACGTGAGCGCGGTTTCATAACGATACTCATGGCTAAACGTGTGCTGTCGTCCCTCAGTTTTCTCTAGACCTCGTCAGAGTCCGTCCTGCTCCGTGATGGACATGCTTTCTGAGATAGTCCAGCTCTGTGCTCAAACTATGCGGCTGCAGTGAGAGTCTCTGTGTCTCTCTGTGTCTGCAGGGTAAGTAAGCCAGAGTCAATATCACGTTTCTAGTCCTGCTCTCCTCCTCTACTTTCTTTTCCCTGGGTTGCAGTGGCCTAGCAGTGGGAGTGTGTATGTGTTTATGTGTGTGTTGGGGGGGGGATAAACCCTCAGGGTCCTGCGTGTGTGTTTGTGCAGTATCTCAGCGAGGGAACCAGAGCGGACGGCTTTAGGGAGTGGAGGGGGTGGAAATGCAGCTGGTGACGGCGTCAGAGCCCACTTCAGGACACACACACACACACGCTAACCATGACAAGACAAGAACAACATGACCCACGGGAAAGAAAAACCACCAACGAGATCTCTTTAGCATCTCATTTTATTCTCCAAGACAGCATTAAGATGTATGGGGAGTAAACTGAGACTTTTAATTAAGCCTCCTGATTCTCAGATGTTTCAAATTATGCTCTAATTTACCAAAATATAAAAAACAGTGTTGTTATTATTATATTGTTATACTAAAACTTTTTTGCTGATGCCGATATTGCCGATATATCGGGCGACCACTAATAAATACAAAACACTAAAATAACTAAGAAAATGTCTGATCTTTTAATATGAAAACTAAAAATAGAAATATTAAAGACTAATAAAAATGACATAAGTACATAAAATGACTAAAATGAAAAGTAAAATTCTAATGAAATTTAAAAAAGAAAAAAGAAAATACAAAAATAAAAGTTAACTTAAAATATCAATAAAAACTATAATAGTATATAAATAAAAAACACTAAAATAACACTAATCAAAAGTCAGATATTTCAATAAGAAAATATTATTTGTTTTGTGTGGTTGGCCCATGTGAGAGGAGAGAAGACAGCATAAAATAAAAAAAAATGTGAGAGAACAAGCCTATCCATGGGAAAGCGATAGAGGAGGAGAAGAGCTGGAGTGTGAATGACAGTCTTGACAGGAGTCAGGAGATACAGAGGTGTTTCTGAAAGCTTCAATGGACTCCACCGAGCTGTTGTGTTTCAACCACACTCTAATTATTTTCTTAATATATGTTCCAATTCTTAATATGCATGATCATTTTAACCAATAGTAAAATTTAGCCATTAAGGAATACATAGCATTCATATTTGGTATGTAACGCTCGCATTCCACCATCCAACTACATAATTTCTCTATTTGCAGCCTTTATTTTTAAGAATGTGTGTGTGTGTGTGTTCTGAATGATGTGCTTTACTGCACACTTCAACTTCCTCAACATTGAACTCGAGATGCTCTTCCTGGCACTCTTAGATATGGGAATGCAATTGAATTTCCTTACATGCGAGTGTGTGTGAGTGATATTGCCCAGCAGACCGTATCTGATCTAATAAAAAGACTTACTGATCCATGAAGTAGCGACATCCACTTCTCAACTCTTCAACCCTAAACACACATTCACATGAACCCCTCCTGACTTTAAACATGCGGCCCAACATCCATCCGTCATTACAGGCTACTTGGATTCCCAGCAGACAGGCGCTCTAATTAAAGTAATTAGTAGAGCAGATATGTGACGACGATCATAATGACCGGCCCGGGGACGACAGAATAAACAACTTTTTTTTTTTCATTGGAGAAAGTAATGTTATGGATTTTGGACTCGGCCACAAGCAACAGTTTAAAGTTAAAAACTTCTTAATGATGAATTTGTTTCTTGTAAACTTTTCACTTCACAAGATGTTAATTGATGCACTGGAGTGATGTGGATCACTTGTGGATTATTGTGATGTTTTTATCAGCCGTTTTTTACCCATTCACTGCAGAGGATCCATTAGTGAGCAAGTGATGGAATGATACATTTCTCCAAATCTGTTCCTATAAACAAACTCATCTACACCTTGGATGCTACATCATTTGTAATGGCCACACTTTACAATAAACACACTCCGATTACATTGTAAACTTCACCAAATACCCAGAAATTTTCAATGAATGATTCCTGCCATCTTCATCGAAGAAAACACATATTGAGTGAAAAAAAACCCTCAATATAGACACATATAGACACAGTCAGTCAAATTAAATGTAAATTCAGTATATGATAATGTTGCCTGCATGACTGATACAATCATAAAAAGACACATTCTTGATCAAATCTCTCCATTCACTGCCTCCTGATCATTTTTGGCAATGCTGTTTGATATCAGTGCAACTAGAACAATATTACATTTCCTGGAATCCAGCAGTTGTGTTACGGAGCACACATACAAAAACCCTGTTTAGCTGTTTTAATAGCCAAACTCATTGTGCTCTGATAGCAGATGGAAAATTGTGCACACAGTATTAGCAAAGTCTCATGACATTCTGACGACACGTCAGTTGAGCAGTAAGTGACATGTGGGCTGTCTTGTGGCTTGAGCCTTTTTGATATGCATCAAGTACAGACAGGCCACGCAACACATCATTGTGCTACATTTTCACATAAAAAACGATCAATTCATGCAAAAAGGTGGATGAAGTACATGCAAAATGATATTCACACATGCTGCACATACACTAATGGCATTACGCTTTTCTGATCATGCCGCAATCATTTTAAACATATACATCCAACTCATTCCAAACAGAAGCACATGCATGCATTTACTCAGACTAACGATGTAGGAGAAAGCATGTATGCTGCAGAGCGCCAGAAGAACTGAACAAATGACGAGCTGCAGAAAAACAGAAGGAGGCCCTCTGGTGGAAAACACAAATTAGAAAACTGCACTGCACTGTTTCATTAGTGGTGGGAATCTTTTGACAAAACATGTGCTATAATAATAGTAAAAATAATAAAAGCATAGTCAAAAACATTAAAACACACACTGAGCTGCTATTTAACCCATAAACTGACATATATTCCACTAGAATATTTATGAGAACTTGCTATGTAGCAAAAGCATGAGAAGTAGCTGTTGTTAAATGTGAGGCGTTTTTAAGTGCAAAGCAACACTGTTGCATCAATAACTTCTTTGGTGTAACACTTGAGGTTTTCTTGAAAAGGAAACTTAAAAAAAAATGCATCAGGGTTAATTTATCAACGTACTGGGCCAAAACCAGTTTCCTCTTTCAAAATGAATATCGCACAATTTCCCACATCCTAAACTGATCTACTGTGGTAGTGAATGTGAATTTTGTAAATGTAAATGTCACCGAAATACACACTATTGTTCAAAACTTTGCAGTCACTAAGATGTTTTATAGAAATAACCCTTTTTTTCAGCAATGATGCATTAAATTGATCAAAAATTACTTTATAATGTTACAAAAGATTTCTGTTTTAAACATTGATAATAATAATAAATATTTCTTGAGCAGCAAATCAGCATATTAGAATGATTTCTGAAGGATCATGTAACACTGAAGACTGGAGTAATGATGCTGAAAATTCAGCTTTGATCACATGAATAAAATACATTTTAAAATATATTCAAATAGAAATCAGTTTTTAAATTATAATAATATTTCACATTTGTACTGTTTTTACTGTATTTTTGATCATATAAATGCAGCCATGGTGAGCAGAAGAGACTTTTAAAAACAACCTTACCGACCCCAAACGTTTAAACTATATAGCTGCAGAAAACAGTAATTATTACATATTTAAAATTAGATATTTAATTATTATAATTAAAAAAGTTTTGAACTGCTAATTATGAACAACTCCTTTACACATTATCTATTTTTTAAAATAAAATAGAAACAGGCACATTTATGTAACTAATATTCATGCAAACAATCTTTTACTTTATTTACATGTGCACTGTAGTATATAACATTTGATTACCAAGATGAGGAATATACTGTATGTCTATTAGTCCAGCCCAATACTGTAAGCAATGTCCAGAATTTGAGAAAGATACAGAGCAAGTCTTCTTTAACTTGACCTGCCACTGCAAACTACAAACGTCACAGCAAACCACCCCCAACTTCTGCCAGCTTACCACAGAAAAACACACTTGAGCAAACCAGAATCAGCTTATCTCACTCTGTCATGCAGCAGATCAAGACACCTCCAGTATGCAAGTCATGAGCATTTCTGAGCACGAACGCTACCTGTAGGACTTGAGCAGGCGCTTTCGTTTCATGCCTCTGCTTACAGCTTCGCTGGGGGCGATGAAGTCGCACGTATGGTCCTTCTGCAAGTCCATGGGGCTGCGTCTGAGCTAGAGCCTCGTCTTGTGATGTCAAGTGTTTCCTGGACTGTCTGGGTTGTACAAACTCCTCCCCTTTCAAGTGACAGACGTCTGCATGTGGCTGCCGTTAACCCTAGCTCCGCCCCTCTGGGTAATCTGATTAGCACTTAGGGACACCGAGTCCAAGCGAGGGCTACTCTTACCTCCAGCTTTCCCTCAAAGTACTGCACTAGTTTCTCATGCACCCACCAGAAACCCTGCATCTGTTGACCCACCGCTTCTTTAAAGGGACAGTTCGCCTAAAAAATAACAGTTCTGTCATCATATACTCATTCCAAACCGTAAAACCTTGGTTAATCTGTGAAATGCAAATTAAGGTATTTTTAATGCACTAAAAGTGCAGGTCCATTTAAAGGGCAGGAAACAAAACATACAAGATCCAAAAAGCTCAAAAAGGGATTGCAAAATTAATCCAAATGAATTGAGTGGTTTAATCCAAGTCTTATGAAGAAATACAATCTATTTATAGGATGAACAGATTTAATTTAGGTTTTTAAAATGGGTTAAGGAAAGGTGCAGAGGTAGGTTCAGGGTTAGTAGCTAACTGTCAGTAGCTACCCAGTTAGTGAATTACTATAATTAGCACATAAGTATGTACATGGAGGAACAGGACTGTAAAATAAAGTGCTACCCTTTTTCTGACAGTGTATGCCTTTTCTGAACATATGACTACATTTTAATAAATAATACATTTGCTTTAAAAATCCATATTAAATAATATTAGGCTGGGTGAATACTGTATGCACTTCATGCATACTATGTCAGTGTTTCCCACAGGATTTTGTGGGACTTGTGGCGGCAGGTGACGTCACATATTAATTTGCATATTCATGACATCATTGTGTCAAGTTTGCGTTCAGATGAGTTTTGGCACTTAAGATCTGTTCTAAATGTCACATACTGTAATTAATACAACAATGCCCAATAAAGCTGTTCACGTTATATTTTCTGTTGTCATACATAAAACAAGTAAATAGTAAACAGGAACCATTAATTTTAATGTTAACCAGGAATCACTCTCACTATACTCCTTAAATCCTGATTTATAATCGCGACATCGTCTGCTAAAATCAATATACATCTAACTTACACTAAAAAGCGACTATATGCGGTGGTTTTGGCTGTATTAATGTTTTGTCTCATTCAGCGCACTGTCTGCATCTGAGTAACAAGCTATGCGCATATTAACAGACGAATTATGTTCATATTTAAAAGTCCAAACAGTCAGTAAGCGACAGGTGCTTGGAAACGCTGTTTTGTAAATGATTTACTGACGATTTTGCTGCGTTACGGCCAACTGAATGCTTCACTGCACAGAATAGACGCAGAGAGAGGCGACACTGCGCCGGGAGTCACACCTCGCACTTGCGGGACAGCACTGGAGACATCTTCCAAATGAACGATAGCTAAGGTTTTTTCAAAAACGTCGCTAGGTTTGTCAGTATGTACCTGTTGTGGGAAAAAAAGCCGCCAAAAGGGTCTGAAAGTTGTTAAATATTGTGCTAAAGTCGCGCTCTTGTGTGTGAGATGCGGGAGCTGATGGCAGTGGGCGGTGGATTGGATATTGTTGCGGCCCGCCACAAATAAAGTGAGAGATATTTTCTGTGGGAGTGTCGACAGTTCTTGAGCACGCAGAACAAGCAGTGCGAAACGCGTCAGGCGAGGGGAGATTTTCAACTAGTTAATCGATCGCGGATGGTTTCATTATCTCGGGCGGATAAAAAAAAAAAAAATGTAAGAGATAGTAATAGTAATAAAAACAAAAATGTGTCACCAAATATACTTGGGCGGCCGTTAATATACCTGGGTGGCCCGCCCAGGTAAAGGCTATGTGTGGGAAACACTGTATGTACTGCAAGCAGTAGTATACTAGAAAAGCATTGTACACTCTCAGAAAAAAAGGTATAAAACTGTCACTGGGCCATTACCCTAAGGAATAAAAGCTTAAAAGTACATCTTTGTACCTTATTTACTCCTAAACTGTAAATATTAGTACCTTAATAGCACTTTAAAAGTACATATTAGTACCTTTTGACAGGATACTGCCACGGTGAACTCGGGTCACCGTGAGCGCAGTTGCGCTATATGTCGACACACTAACCACGAGGCTATTGGCGCCGACCACAGTGACAGTTTTGTACCTTTTTTTCTGAGAGTGTACATATAGCACATCATATATGGCAAAAACAACCAATGAGGTTTGTTCAAGTGTGTATCGCACATATGAGCTTCGTGTGTTTAACAAATGTGATTTGCTATATACATGTGTGTTTATATGTGAATAAAGGCCTAAATAAATTCTGCTCATCATATAAAGCAATCATAACTCTTAACAAGACTTTTTAAATCATAAGGAGTCAGTTTATGCTGCCTATATGACCTTTTTGGATCTTCTAAGTTTTGGTAACCTAGACTGAAACCTCTCAAGTTTCATGAAAAATATCAAAGCCTTATGAGATTGAAAACAATGTAAGAGTGAGTAAAGAGGTTTAAATTTTGGTTGAACTATCCCTTTGAAGTGACCACACCACATTTGCATGCCTACAAACCAAAAACCTCACAGAGCACAGCACAAACATTGTCACAGGCGAGGCGGTGAAAGGTTTGTGGGCGATATCCTCTTTCTGATTCACCTTTACACATGACCACGCTCCCGTTTGGCCGCAGGCTGTGTGTAATTGAAGTTTCCTGCTCCCTCTGCTGTCGAGCGGTGGGTTTGTGCGCCTCACGTTCGTGTAAGACCTTAAGAAGCGCGCTGGGGGAGGAAGTGCATTTGTATAATTCCTCCTGATGGACTTGGATCTGAAACTGAACCGCGTTGAGGCCAGAGAAGAACGAGCCAAAGCTCTTTGTGTTTATTCTCTCTAAACCCATCAAGTCATCAGCAGGTTCAGCGTCTGCGTTAACTGGCCATCATCTGCACAAACTGAGTCACTCATTAAATCAGAAACAGGAGTTTAGACGACACTCTGTACGAGCCTTCACCATCTCAGCCGGTCTGTGATAAAACACGCTGATGGGGCAAATTCTCACACTCTTAAGCTGCTTTGCTCCTCACATAACAGAGCAATCAGATTACGGCTGACATTTACAAAGTTTTGTGTAAACAGTTAGCATAAATTTAATTCCTCCAGGCTTCAGGTGAACAAACATCTTTGGCACGTTTCTTATTTGATTTTAGGGAGGTAACTGAATAGTTAGCAAACATAATATACTTATAATTCGTGCTGCCATGAAACAACAAGTGACACTTCCCTGTGCACAAAGTTAAGCTACAGTAGGATGTTTCTGTGGTTACTACTCCTGTCCAAGTTCTGTCACTAAGAAAAATAACAGAGCCCCTCTCCTCAATAAACCACATGATTTGATGCATCACACTAAGGTTTCATTTACAGTTTCGGACTGACCCCAGCTTAAAGAATAAGCAATAGTAATTGGTAACACTTTCCAGTAAGGTATAATTTGTTAGTACTAGTTAACGCATTTGGTATCATGAACTAAAAATACAATCAAATATTCACCATTTACTCATATACATTACTGTTATAAAACATGTAAAAGTTATAAAAACAAAATTTACAATATAAAATATTTACAAACATACATAAAATATAGCTACACAAATACAAAATATTTAATTGCATTGCACAATTACAATAAGCAGAACTGAAATTAATTAAACTGATTTAAACCATTTGAACAGAATTAACACTGTTTTACGTCATTATCTGCTAAAAAAGTTTTTTATTCATGTTCATTCATGATACATTTATTAATGTTAATTTATTTAAAACTTGAAATGTTAAACATGTGCTAGATAATTAAAATTAAGTTTAACATGATCATGAACTAACAATAAAAACTTTTTACAGCATCTATTCATCAGTATTACTCTTAATTAATACTAATAAAATATTATAGAAATATTTACATTTGCTTTTAAATATAAAATATTACATTTAATTGCACAACAGAAGTGAAATGAAACTAACTGAACTGAATTAAGCCATGTTTGTAGTCATTATTATTGCCAAAAATGTGCTAGTTAATTAAAATGAAGTACATTTAATAAATGCTAAGATTATTGTTCATTGTTATTTTGTGACACCAATTGCATTAAAAGTAACAAATTAAACCATACTTGGCCGATTAACAGCGGCACCCATCACTCCACCATGTGTCAAATCCACATCTTTGTTATTGGATGCACATTTATTAAATATTTTAGTGCATTTTGAGAAAAACAAATGCATTTAACTTATTTGCTTTTATCAGTTTGCTTTTCTCTACATTAGTTGACTACCAAAAGTAAAAGTGACACTCCATGTTGGAAATACCGCTAATAATAGCATAATTCTCAGTAGGTTTTTCTATAGCGGGTGAATCCGAGTGAGTGTCTCTCACCTGATACGGCTCTATTAGTCTCTTTAAGGTGAATGTGATTAAGTGATGATATAAACACATTACCAGACTGAGCTCTGCTTCTCCACAAGACTCGCTTTAAGAATAAACAAATTCATACACTAGCATAACAAACAGCCATAGAAGGTAAAGCAGCCCAGCATAGGGAATCAGCTCAAACCTGTATGCTGCCCCAAAATAAACCGGTTAAAAACAGCAAAAAAACAACGGTTACCATCTTCTCCGGGCTTTAATGTCGATGGGTTTGTTGGTGGCAAACGGTGAGCCGCTGGTGGACATGCAGCGGGGTTTGGCGAGCAGCTCGAGGGACAGGAGGTCGGTGCGAGCGGGTAAACTCATCTTTGACATCAGCTCATCTCTTTCCCTGTCCTCTCTTTATGAACACGGCACGGGGCAATGTGACACCTCCGCTGCAGAGACACTGAGCATTCATAGTCATATTCAAAACCTCACTCAACCTCTAGCCAAACATCATATGTGAGGAACAGCGGCGATACGCTCTCGTCCAGAGACCTGCCAGTTTACCGCTGGAGCTGATGAAACTTATTTTGACTTGATGTTTATTGACTGGGTTCCTGGAAACCCAATGCAAACCTGTCTGTTTGGTGGACTGCTGCACTGCTACAAAGTGACACACCGATATATGGAGCAGGATGATGGACAGGATCATATTTGGTCATTTTGGGATTATTTATATTGATTGGCCATTTTAAGGCTGATGAATCTGCATACAAGAAAAAAAAGGCATCTGAATGTGCATAGACAGGAAAACTGTCTACATTAGCTAATTTTAGCTGCTAATTAAAGCACAGAAATATGGAAAACTTAATAAAGGCATTCATTCTGATTATATTTTATGCTAATATTTTGCATAATAATACTATATATATATATATATATATATATATATATATATATATATATATATAATACAAAATAAATAAACTTAAAATAAAATGTTTTAATTTCATTTAATTCATTTGCCCTTACTAATCAACCAGTTGGTTATTAGACAACAAATTAGCTGACCAGTGTACAATGTACATGTTCTGTTCGGATTAAATTGACTGTTTTAGCTAATTTTTTAATATTTTAAATGTTTAGCAAAACAGTACATATTACAAATAAAATAAATAAAATAATAA
Source organism: Aspiorhynchus laticeps (assembly GCA_023376895.1). Classification (NCBI taxonomy): domain Eukaryota; kingdom Metazoa; phylum Chordata; class Actinopteri; order Cypriniformes; family Cyprinidae; genus Aspiorhynchus; species Aspiorhynchus laticeps. The sequence goes on from CM041812.1 coordinate 27,227,897, forward strand.
ATCATTTAATTTAATTTATAGTAATCAACTGTCTGATTATTAGACCAGTTTCGACCAGTGTGACCATCCCTAATGAGCACTTGACCAAACACCAGTTCCAAATTCCAATTTTATTTATACTTAATGTACATGTTTCTGTTTTGAAATAATTTTAAGCAAATATTTTGCTAAACAAATCATCTTAATTCAGAATTTTTGCATATTAAAACACATTATCATATGTACTCCAATGTTCTTTGGTCACTGCTTTCTACAACCCCAAATCAGAAAAAGTTGGGACAGTATGGAAAACGCAAATAAAAAAAGAAAGTAGTGATTTCTAAATTTACTTTGACTTGTATTTCATTGCAGACAATATGAACACAAAATATTTCATGTTTTGTCTGGTCAACTTCATGTCATTTGTAAATATACATCCTTTCCTGTCATTCAGACCTGCAACACATTCCAAAAAAAGTTGGGACAGTAAAGCATTTACCACTTTGTAATGTTGCCATTCCTTTTCACAACACTTAAAAGACGTTTAGGGACTGAAGACACCAAGTGATGAAGTGTTTCATGTGTAATTTTTGTCCCATTCTTCCTGCAAACAAGTCTTAAGGTGGGCAACACTACGGAGTTTTCGTTGTCACATTTTGCGCTTCAAAATGCGCCACACATTCTCTATTGGAGACAGGTCGGGACTGCAGGCAGGCCAGTCAAGTACCCGTACCCTCTTCCTCCGCAGCCAGGACTTTGTAATGTGTGCAGAATGTGGTTTTGCATTGTCTTGTTGAAATATGCATGGACGTCCCTGGAAAAGATGTCTTCTTGAAGGCAGCATATTGTGCTCCAAAATCTCTATGTACTTTTCAGCATTAATGGTGCCATCACAGAAGTGCAAGTTACCTTTGCCAAGGGCACTGACACAACCCCATACCATGACAGACCCTGGCTTTTGGACTTGTTGCTGGTAACAGTCTGGATGATCCTTTTCTTCTTTGGTCCGGAGCACACGGCGTCCATTCCTCCCAAAAAATACCTGAAATACTGATTCATCTGACCACAGTACACGTTTCCACTGTGTGATGGTCCATCCCAGATGCCTCCGAGCCAGTTTTAACTGGCATTTGTGGATGTAACTACGTATTGTGGTACTTGACAAAGGTTTGCCAAAGTAGTCCTGAGCCCATGTGGTGATATCGCTTATAGATGAATGACGATTCTTGATGCAGTGCCGCCTGAGGGATCGGAGATCACGGTTGTTCAGCTTAGGCTTGCGCCCTTGTCCTTTACGCACTGAAATTCCTCCAGATTCCTTGAATCTTTTAATTATGTTATGCACTGTTGAAGGTGAAATATCCAAATCTCTTCCTATCTTTCTTTGAGGAACATTGTTTTTAAACATTTCAATAATTTTCTCACGTATTTGTTGGCAAACTGGCGATCCTCGGCCCATCTTTGCTCCTAAAGGACTAGACCTTTCTTGGATGCTGCTTTTGTACCAAATCATAATTACAATCACCTGTTGACATCATCTGTTTCAAAACACATCATTATTTAACCAATTTATCTCATTACTAGCCCTAAATTGCTCCTGTCCCAACTTTTTTTGGAATGTGTTGCAGGTCTGAATGACAGGAAAGGATGTATATTTACAAATGACATGAAGTTGACCAGACAAAACATGAAATATTTTGTGTTCATATTGTCTGCAATGAAATACAAGTCAAAGAAAATTTAGAAATCACTACTTTCTTTTTTTATTTGCGTTTTCCATACTGTCCCAACTTTTTCTGATTTGGGGTTGTAGAAAGCAGAGTGACCAAAGAACATTGGAGTACATATGATAATGTGTTTTAATATGCAAAAATTCTGAATTAAGATGAACATTTGTTTAGCAAAATATTTGCTTAAAATTATTTCAAAACAGAAACATGTACATTAAGTATAAATAAAATTGGAATTTGGAACTGGTGTTTGGTCAAGTGCTCATTAGGGATGGTCACACTGGTCGAAACTGGTCTAATAATCAGACAGTTGATTACTATAAATTAAATTAAATGATTTATTATTTTATTTGCGTTTTCCATACTGTCCCAACTTTTTCTGATTTGGGGTTGTAGATAAAAACCAATAACACTGTTACAAACTCTACTGTATGCTCATGCATCGTTCTCCATTCTGAAGGGAACCACGAGCGTACATAAACGGGTGAATTCACTGTGTTGATTTATGACTGTGTGTTCAGCGCTGGTGATGAAAACAGCAGAGCAGCAGATGTTTGTGGGAATCATAAATCCTCTTCCCCTGACTATTCATTTCTCTACAAAACAGAAAACTATGACTAATTCAGAGAAGAAGATATGGCTTCATTGATCCCATCTGCTCTAAAAGGATTCTGAAGTTGAAACTGATGATTCATTTAGCGACGGGCTGCTATTGGGTCGCTCCTGGTTGGGTAACCGGGCAGAAAATTTGACCACTGAATACACAGCAGAGTTAAATATGAATTCACGATTAAAACTGTATTATATTTATGAGGACTTAAACCATTCCTTGAAGGTTCACCAGGTACAAACTGAAAAAAGTGCAATTAAACAATATTTAGAAATATTTCAAATAATAGCTGTTATAATTGTATGCTTTGGACTGAAATGTTGAAACATAAATCAAATAAAGTTTAACAAATAAAACTTAAATAATAATAGTTGGGTTACATGCATGCTTTATAATAAAGGTATCTGAAAAATGTGTAAATGTGAATGCAATTATTAATAATCAGATTAATGAAAATTAGTATAACAAATAAAAGTGGAATAATTAATACAAAACAAAACTGTATAAAAATAGAATAATATAACAAATAAAATAAAGTGCCTCACAATCTTTTATCTAATTATCTGACCTGGGGTATCCAGCTGTGTTTGCATGCATGTGCACAGAACGGAGGTCAGCATTATGTAGATCAGCTGGCGTGGCAATCTATCACTTTGTGAACAGCTAGTCTAAACTCCGGCATCTAACCTCTGCATTTTTCATCAGCTTTGTACCCATGGTCCCTGAGGTGCAGACAAAACCCTCTACAGGTGCAGTCCTGTTGCTGCGCACCTCATGGAAACAAGCAAACCAAACTGGTTCCATATATTAATTGATGAATATTGTGATGTGATAGGCCCGCCCTACTGGTTGGCTGAACCAATCCCATCACAGGAGTGAAGCTATATACCACTCAAAGAGAATTGATCCTGTGATTAAATGCAAAAACATTTTTAATGAAGTGTTATTAGGCTAAACCTACCAGAGTGACAAGTCTGTGGTGCTGTGTTTCCTTTAAATGCCACAAGAGGGCCATACTCTCATATCTGATCTCCACGAAGCAAATCTATTTAATAATGTTTTCCAGACTCAGATCTGAACAACACAATACAAGGACTGCACAATTAACAACTGCACTGCCATTGGACCACTCAGGTTGCAGCCAGATATGGTTCAAGATGGCTGACTAGTTGATTCGTTTTGTTTGGGAAAAGCTTCAGCTGGATGTGGCTTCTGGGACATAGATGCTGACCTAGAGACGACAGAGCATTTCTGGAAAAATAAAAGGAGGGAAA